>JBBGZY010001638.1:0-487500 GCA_037952925.1 Lithobates clamitans
GGGTGAAGGAACTTGACTGGCCTGTACAAAGTCCTGACCTCAGCCCGATGGAACACCTTTGGGATGAATTAGAATGGAGACTATGACCCAGGCCTTCTCATCCAACATCAGTGCCTGACCTCACAAATGCACATTTGGAAGAATGGTCAAACATTTCCATAGGAACACACTCCTAAACCTTGTGGACAGCCTTCCTAGGAGAGTTGAAGCTGTTAATAGCTGCAAAGGGTGGCCAACTCAATATTGAACCCTACTGACTAAGACCCGGGATGCCATTAAAGTTCATGTGTGTGTAAAGGCACTTTTGGTAATATAGTGTATATCATGATCAGATGATGATATCACATCATGTTGGCATAGGCAAGAAACCAGGAAGTAACTGAAGAAATGTGAAAATAAGTTGAAAATAAATAAACATATTATACCTTTATATCTATTTACTAAGGCTAGCAGCATAATGATTAGTGCATGCACTACTTTTAAAAACACACTGATGGTCGTATGTGACCCGGGGCAGGAAAACACACTGCGTTTTGGGGTTTCATTAGGAATACATTGACACCTGCAGTGGATTGCACACCCAGTGTGTTTTGAATCCAATGCTGGAAATACACACGGAAAGCAGGTTTCTCGCACCATGTTCTGGTGTGAACGGCCCTAAAGGAAAAGAGACCGTCCACTCAGCAAAGTGAAAGTTTATAATGTCGTGTATAAAAAAGGTGAAGCTGTGTTCAAGCGGGAAGTCCTGTTTTTCTTCTTTCTTTTTTTTTTGCTTTATAAGCCTAATTGTCATTGACTACATTTAAAGGAGCAGGATGGGTAAGGTAGAAACAGGTCTTATATTGTCTATAGGTCTTCAAGGTTGTTTTCTGGATTGTGACTGGAGAAGCACAAATGAGGAGAATGTTGTATAGTGGAAGCCGTGCGCTGAACTGCATGTCCTCTGGAACCTGTTCTTGCCTGAACATAGGATGGTCCCCTAGACCTTCCAAGGCCTTTTGGAAATAGAAAAGCTCCTCAGGGTACCTCTTGGAACCTGCCAATACAAGAGCACACCCAGAGAGGCTTCATCCTGGCCTGACCAGCACCCTCTAACTAGTCTGACCCATACCTGCTTCAGGCCTTTTGGCAATGGACCTCAAAAGCAGCCTCACCAGCTTCTAGAAGATGTCCCCATCTTGAGGTTAGGGGAAGGAAGAGTTCCAACAATGGAAGCCTTTTAAATTAGCTGCCTACTGAATGCATTTGATTTACATGTACCGTAAACATGCTTTAGCCATCCAATCGGTGATGGAACATTCCTTAAGATTGCAAGTAGTAGAGAGAACATAAGTGAGAACATAAGTGAGAGGAGAGCGGAGTCAATTATTCTGTACCTGTTAGTGGAGGGTTTCCAGAGTGCTGTATCCAACGCAAAGGGGATGTAAGTATGGTAATTCCAATAGTCCTACACCTTTTCTTTTTCTTCCCTGCTTCCCCCTAAGAAGAAAGAGATAGAACCACACAGCCTACATCCTTACTGTGGCTTGGGCCTTCAGACACTTCTCATGATGACAATGGCATGAGCAAGGCTGGCTCTACCTCACTATGTATGGTCACACCTAATTACTACTATGAGGGACTACTTAGGATACTTCACTACCTATGCACTTCAGGGGGTCCCTGAGCCTGCTCTCATGGCTACCTATGGAAATGCCTAGTAGGCAAGATGAGGATCCACACTGGGCACTACTGTGCCCCCTACCTTACAAGAGAATGCACAAGACTCCATACAGAAAGGCTTGCTGGTGTTGAGAACTGAATTAAGCACCCCAAAACTGCAAGGAAATGGCACTAAGCATTAGACCACCATGCTGCCTAAGAGCAAAATCTAAATTTTCACATTTTACTTGACCTCCAGAATGTACAGAAATTCATTTTCGGAGACGGACACCTTTCTGGAGAGTTACGAGCCCATGAAGAACTGGTGACATTCCTTGGCTGTTTTGTATTAGGCTTTATCCCTCAAGAATTCACCCTTGCACTGGGGAAGGTTGCAGACATAAGCCTTGCAATCGTTTCAGGCAGCCGGTATCTGGAAATGATTTGGCTCACATCTGTATTCAAATGTGCTCCTAAAATCCGTCACAGATAAACTGGTATCTGATCATCCAAAAACAAACAGCTTGCCAATATGATACAGATGGGGGCATCACATGTGTTCTTTGTCCTATATCAAAGATGAAATATGCCCACGCTTTATACATTTTGCATAGACGGGCAGTAAAACATATCGGCACGCTATATTATATACAGTGCAGACAGAATGTGGATTTCCATTGCTCCGTAGGATAATGTGTCTCAGTCTGGTGGATTAGGATGGGACCGGATTGATAGTCTGGGGCTCCAGGGCAGAATTTAGGTTAGCCATCCCCAATTCACATACCACCTGTAGCAACTTCATCTCTGTCTCCTGACCGCAGTGCTGCTATAGCTTTTTATTTTACGATTTTTCTGCAACGGGGATTTTTTTCATGTCAGCAACGGGTCGAATAATTTGGCAATAAAGCTGTCACTTATTGTAATAATAAAGTAATAACTCTGGGTTTTTTTTTCTCAGAAAATAGGTAAAAGAAATCATACCCCCCTTCAAGGGTATAAAGTTTCCCCACCCTGTACAGAGCCAACACCAACCTCCCCAACAAAGAGCTCTCCCACCACTGCCCCCCCTTAGTACAGAGCAATCCCCCTAACAACTCTTCCAGTACCAAGCTCCCCCCCCCCACTAAGCCAACTCTAAATACCTGCCTTAACATGGGCTCTTGATATATTTTTAACCCATTTTTAATTTTTGATGTCTTTTACATTTTGTCACCTGTTTGCATGATACGTAGTATTGGTATTATTCAACTGTTTTTATTTGCTCTTTATTTCCTCTGAAATAAAATTTACATGTTTTGATGTGAGCTTGATCACGCGCCCTTCATCCATCATTCTCCACTTATAAAGTTTCCCCACCCTGTACAGAGCCAACACCAACCTCCCCAACAAAGAGCTCTCCCACCCACTGCCCCCCCTTAGTACAGAGCAATCCCCCTAACAACTCTTCCAGTACCAAGCTCCCCCCCCACTACAGAGCTCTCCACCACCAACCTCCCCCTACAATACACAGCAGCTCTCCTATAACCCCCCCCCCCCAGTACAGAGCTCTCCACCCAACCCACACCCCCCTCTCCAGTGCAGAGCTTTTCCCCCTACACCTCCCCAGGACAAAACTCTCTCCAAAACACCCCTAGTACAGAACCCCCCCCCCCCCCAACACCTCTCCCAGTACCAAGCTCTTCCTCCTCAGTACTGAGCTTTCCCTTAACTCCCCCCTCAGTACGGAGCTCCCATCCCAACCTACCATGCCAGTACAAAGCTCTCTCCAAATATTCTCCTCAGTGCCAAGGTCTCCCCCAATAAACCCCTCAGTCCCTCAGTACAGAGCTTGTCCCCCAGTACCCTTCGCAGTGCAGAACTTTCTCCCAATACCCCCCTCAGTACAGAGCTCTCCCCCCCATCTCCCTTTTCCCAGTACAGACCTCTTTCCCCAATACCCCCCTCAGTACAGATCTGCCCCCCCCCCCACCTCCCTTTTCCCAGTACAGAATGGCAAAGATACAGTAGGTGCTGCTGTGGAAGAGGTGCAAGTATTTACTAGGGGAAGTTCTCAGCACTGGCTAGGGGTAAGGCCTGCTGGAGGAGCTGCTGCCACAAAGCTGCTGCAGTTGACCACCTCCTCTGCTTCCTGTGGCAGGAAGTGTTATGCACCTGAACCATCTGCCAGGAGGTGTGCTGTCATTGTAAACACAGAAGCTAGCAGAGGAAGTGAGTATCGGCTTCTGTGTTTACAATTAACATTAATCCTTGAGCACAGGGGCAGTCCTGGAGGTGGTGGAACAAACTACTGTCACATTTCAGCCAAAAAAGCTCTAGTAAAACTTATGCTGCATACACACGGTCGGAATTTCCGTTAAAAAAAGTGTGATGGGAGCTTTTGGTCGGATATTCCGGCCGTCTGTATGCTCCATCCAACTTTTTATGTCTGAATTTCCGCCAGCAAAAGATTGAGAGCTGGTTTTCTATTTTTCCGACGGAAAAAGTTCTTGACGGAAATTCAGTTCGTCTGTATGCAATTCCGACGCGCAAAAAACAAAGCATGCTCGGAAACAATTCGATGCATGCTCGGAAGCATTGAACTTCATTTTCTCGGCTCGTCGTAGTGTTGTACTTCACCGCGTTCCTGACGGTCGAAAGTTCAGAGAACTTGTGTGTGACCGTGTGTATGCAAGCCAAGCTTGAGCGTAATTCCGTCGGAAAAACCATCCAAGATTTTTCCGACGGAAATTCCGCTCGCGTGTACAGGGCATAACATGATTTTTATAGCAAACAAGGCTTTTTTTTTGCCAGTATTGTCTATGCAGACTAAAGCTGTGTAGGAGCAGTGGTCCTTCTGCAGAGGATGGACATATCCTGTGCTGAGACAAACCTATAACTTTGCATTCAGCAAAACTCATGCTCCTTGCTGATTAGAGAGTTCTAACATCTCTGTAACCACTGCTTCCTTACAGAGGGCAATGGTCCTTTTCAGCATCATGCTGGCAGGGGACTGGCTTTTCCTCTCAGGCTGTGGCTGCTTAATCATTTTTTCTTCCACTTCACAATTATGTGCCACTTTGTGTTGGTATATCACATAAAATCCCAATAAAATAAATTTAAGCTTTTGGTTGTAACATGACAAAATGTGGAACATTTCAAGTGGTATGAATACTTTTTTAAGGCACTGTATTTAATGTCTTTGCAATTTTACGCTGAGAAACATTATTCTGAAATTGTTTGACAATTTTTAGATGCGGTTTTTCACAGATTGGTGAACCTTTACCCATTTTTACTCCTGAGACACTCTCTCTAATGCCGCGTATACACGAGCGGACTTTACGGCAGACTTGGTCCGGCGTACCAGACAATTCGTCGGACAATTCGATCGTGTGTGGGCTCCAGCGGACTTTGTTTTCTCAAAAGTTGGACGGACTTAGATTTGAAACATGTTTCAAATCTATCCGACGGACCCGAGTCCGGTCGAAAAGTCCGCTCGTCTGTATGCTAGTTTGACGGACAAAAAGCCACGCTAGGGCAGCTATTGGCTACTGGCTATGAACTTCCTTATTTAAGTCCGATCGTACGTCATCACGTACAAATTTGTCGGACTTTGGTTGATTGTGTGTAGGCAAGTCCGTTCATTCAGATAGTCCGTCGAAAAGTCCGCCGGGCAAAGTCTGCCGTAAAGTCCGCTCGTGTGTATGCGGCATAAGATGCTCTTTTTATATCCAATCATGTTACTGACCTGTTACCAATTAACCTAATTAGTTGCAACATGTTCATCCAGCTCTTCCTTGTTAGCACCATTTACTTTGCCAGCTTTTTGTTGCCCTGTCCCAACTTTTTTGAGACATGTTGCTGCCATTGCCTATTTTTTTTCTCTTAAAATGGTACATTTTCTCAATTGAAACATTTATTATGTTTTCTATTTTGTATTGTGAATAAACATTGGGTTTATGAGATTCATTCCTATCTTATGTACAGTGGAAGAAATAATTATTTGATCCCCTGCAGATCTTGTAAGTTTGCCCACTTACAAAGTAATGAAGGGTCTATAATTTTTTATCATAGGTGTATTTTAAATGATAGAGACAAAATATCAACCAAAAATCCAGAAAATACACAACACAAATGCTATAAATTAAGTTGCAGTTCAGTGAGTGAAATAAGTATTTAATCCCCAAGCAAACCATGACTTGGTACTTGGTGGAGAAACCCTTGTTGGCAAGCACAGAGGTAAGACGTTTCTTGTAGTTGGTTACCAGGTTTGCACACATCTCAGGAGGGATTTTCTATAGGATTAAGGTCTGGAGACTGACTAGGCCACTCCATGACCGTAATTCACTTCTTCTTACTTCTTCTTGGCACACACCTTTGTTGCCTTGGTGGTATGTTTTGGGTTATTGTGATGAAAGACCCATCCAAGACCCATCTTCAGTGTTCTGGCTGAGGGAAGAAGTTTCTCATCCAAGATTTTCTTGTATCTTGTATTTTTTCTGGATTTTTGGTTGATATTCTGTTTCTATCATTTAAAATACACCTATGATAAAAATTATAGACCCTTCATTTCTTTGTGGGTAAACTTACAGAATCTGCAGGGGATCAAATAATTATTTTCCCCACTGTAGATCTTACACAGCATCTTAATTTTTTTGAATTTGGGCTGGAGCTCATATACATGGAAGCACTAGTGTCATTTAACCACCCCCATCTCCTCTTGGCTATTCACCAAACTCCTTGTAATCTGTTATGGGAAGCGGATAAACCAAATTAGGGTTTTCCTGCATTCCTTATTCACAGCTACTGTACCTGTGCTTTATACTGGCTTTTGAAAATAAATGCAATCAGTTCAAGGTTGGGTGAAAGATTTAGTGTAGTTTCACACTTTTGGTGCTAATTTACATATTTATTTATAGAGGTCTTTACATCAGACCAAAAAGAGGGGCAACTGAGGAGGGAAGTGGGACTTGGTTCCAAAAGTGGAACAGTCTCTCTAATTTATGGACAGTCGGGAGCTTTAGTAAAGGCGATGTAATGCTTCCAAAATCCATCTAGCAAGTTCCCTTGCCCGGGCAGCCATATAAAAAATGGCATCTACTCAGAAAACTTTTCTCCTTTTATAAAGGTTCATTGGAGAACAGATAATATTTTTCTAACAACAGCATGAAACGAAAGCCCAGTCAAATTCAGTAATTCAAGAAGTCCAGCAAAACAGCACCACCTGGAAGCAGGCCGCTCTGGTATATTTTTGCACATTTCTGCATGCTTACTCTATCATTTGGAGAGATTTTGCTTGGAAAGCGTCTCCGAAACTTTTTTTTTCTATGGAGGACGAATGATTCCAGATGAAGTCCTAATGGGTTTTCTTGGAGCCGACCTTTTTCCAGGAAAGCTCGGGTGCCAGGGTTCGAAGCTATTTGTGTATGTTTGCAACGCTGCAGTGCCAAAAACTGCACAAAACCAGAACGGCGGTATCGTTTTTCTAACCTGCTGGCAGGGTCCGCTCACGGCCCACGCTTTTTACGGCGCAGCGCAGCTTCTGATTGATGATGAAATATTCAAATATTTTCTTCTAGAAGCTGGATATAGGACACTTCCTTTGATATGGAAATAACCTCTTTAAAACGCTTCAGCAGGCAGACTTTTTTTTACTTTGTTTGAAGTCTCTGTTTTTCTAAGCCAGTGTATATTAAGTTCAGCTTATAAACGCCTCTCCAGCTAATACAACCTCTCTATTAAACTATCACTGCACTTCCAGTAAAGATCTGTAGAAGCACATGCTGACGTTAGAACATGCCGCTTATACATAGACTGACGCCTGGTAAATGAGATCCTGCCCACCATGGTGTAAGTCCTCCCTACTGGCCAGACAATCAATTACCAGAAGAGAAAGCGGGGTCTTACGTCATGGGTGTGTCTGCTTCAACCACAATTTTTAATAGACAACTAGCAAAAGTGTTTTGGTCTATTAACTGGGGTGGAATTTGGCAGTCCTAAAAAAGTTCATAGTGGAACAAATGAACTTTTCTCTAATTCTGTAATGATGAGTATATAACTATAGTACCCTGTACGGAGTTGAGTGCTATGGAGTATATATAGTACTAGTTTTAAAGTTGGTAAGGTGGAATAAAGACACCAGTTGCAGTTGCTCCAGAGCTTAGTAAATGAGGTTAAGGTTCTCTTTGCAAAGAATACCCAATCACGTGCAAGGAAAATGTAATAAACATCATATTTGCTTGCACATGATTGGATGATGGAAGTCAGCAGTCCTTCCGCTTGTTTACTAAGCTCTGGAGCAACTGCACTTGCATAGTGCAACTTCACTTTGCAAAGTGCACAGTCGCTTTGCCTTTAGTAAATCAACCCCATAGAGTACATAATGTGGAGCACAGTTTAAAGAGTAGAGTAATATGAGGTATATACAGTACTATATAGCACAGTATACAGAATAGAGTTGTATGGGGTATATACTATAAAGCACAGTCTAGAGAGTAGAGTGGTATAGGGGTATACACTATACTGTATAGCACAGTGTACAGAGTAGAGTGGCTTGGGGTATATCATATATAACACAGTGATATGAGATATGAGGTATTTAACATATATCAAAGTGTACAGAGAGAAGTGGAATAAAGTATATAACATACTGTTAATCACTATGTACAGAATAGAAAGGTGTGGGGTATATAACCTACAACACAGTGAAAATGGCAGAATGGTATAGTATGTATAACCTACAGCACATTGTACAGAACTTGTATTAGAGATGTTTGGAGTATGTAACATAAATGACAGTGTAGAGAGTACAGTGGTATGAATAGTATAATATATAGCACAGTGTACAGAATGGAGCCATATCAGGTATTTAACCTATAGCAGTGTATAGAGAAAAATGCTATGAAGTATACAGGATAGAAAGATATGGGGTATATAATGTACAGCACAGTGCAAAGGGTGGTATGGTATTGCATATATAACCCACAGTACTTTGTACAGAGAGAAGGGGCATATGGTATGTATAATTCACAGCATCATGTACAGAGTGGGCAGTATGCAGATTGTAAGTACTATAATTTGGGGAAACTGGAGAGGATTAAGTGCCAATAAGGGGTGCAGAGAGGGTTATACTCCATGTGATCATATGTAGGTAGGACTTTACCAGAAACTTTGGCAGGCAGAACCCTATATGTCTTGTCTTTCTGTTTTGTGATATCGGGGTTTTGGTTAATTTGTGTCTGTCGCTGTCTGCAAGTTTGTGCTATCCATAGCAGAGGGCTTTTATCAGCAACTGTAAGGCTTTGTGCCAATGTTATAACATTTTAATGAATTGTGAGCCCTTCAATAAAATAATATTCAGTGTAAATTATTTTTTTTCTATGCTGATAATCCTTGATTCTGTAAAAATCCAGATCCTCTAGGTCGCTGGTGGCCACCTGTGGTCTGTATGGGGCTCTTTGGCACTTTGTGTGTGGTCCTCGGGGCCCCTTGAAAAAGTAGAGTTTCCCTATTGCCCTGTTGTAGCAGTGATCTATCGCAGTCCCATGTAATATGCAGTCTATGACTGTCTCATGTATCATGTCCACAGTCTTTGACCATCTCGTGTATTATGTCCACAATCTCTCACCATCTCTTGTACCATGTCCACAATCTCTGACCATCTATTGTATCGTTTCCAAAATTTCTGGCCATCTCTTCTACCATGTCCACAATCTCTGACCATCTTTTGTATCATGTTCACAATCTTTGAACATCTTTTGCATCATGTCCAAAATCTCTGGCCATCTCCTGTAACCTGTCCACAATCCCTGGCCATCTCTTGTATCATGTCCACAATCTCTGACCATCTCCTGTATAATGCCCATAATCTCTGAACATCTAATATATCATGCCCACAATCCAGTGGCGGCTGGTGTTCAAAATTTTGGGGGGGCGCAAACAATCTGAAAAATACTGAAACCCCCCCCCCCCCCCATCAATTGCAGCCTCACTGTGCCCAATAAATGCAGCCACTGTGCCCATCAAATGCAGCCACTGTGCCCATCATATACAGCCAATTTTGCCCATCATATGCAGCCACGTGTGCCCTTCATATGCAGCCATGTGTGCCCATCAAATGCAGCCACGTGTGCCCATCATATGCAGCCACTGTGCCAATCAAACACAGCCACTGTGCCCATCATACGTAGCCACTGTGCCCATCATATGCAGCCACTGTGCCCATCATATGCAGCCACTGTGCTCATCAAATGCAGCCACTGTGCTCATCATACGTAGCCACTGTGCCCATCATATGTAACCACTTGTGCCCATCAAATGCAGCCACTGTGCCCATCATACGTAGCCACTGTGCTCATCAAATACAGCCACTGTGCTCATCATACGTAGCCACTGTGCCCATAATATGCAGCCACTTGTGTCCATCATATGCAGCCACTTGTGCCCATAAAATGCAGCCACTTGTGCCCATCATATGCAGCCACTTGTGCCCATCATATGCAGCCACTTGTGCCCATCATATGCAGCCACTTGTGCCCATCAAATGCAGCCACTTGTGCCCATCATATGCAGCCACTTGTGCCCATCATATGCAGCCACTGTGCCCACCAACCCCCCTCACGGCTCTGACACCCCCCCCGCAGGTGGTCCGGCACTTACCGCCAGTCTTGAGTCCACCAGTGCAGCCGTAGAGGCGGAGATGTCTGTCCTCATGTCTCCTCTGTGCCACCTCTTCCTAAGCGCCGGGACATCCAATAGGATGCCCTGGCGCTTTAGACAATGGGGAAACAGGTCTCACGACCTGCCTCCCTGATTGGCGGGGAGGAGCGTTAGTGTGAAAATAGCAAAAATTAATTCGCTATCGTCACACAATTGGGCGGGATCAGGGCGCACTCTCTGCGCCCCGAGCCCACCCTATTTTGAAGCCTATTAGAGCTTCTGACTCTAATCAGGTGCTTCAAAAAGTACCACCCCCACCACCCCCGCCATAGGAATCCATGCGTCCGGCGTCCTGAAAGGAACCAAGTGCATGGATGGGGTGGGTGGCACCCGTGCGCCCACAATGCACGGGCCGCCACTGCAACAATCTCTGACCATCTCTTGTATCATGTCCGCAGTCTTTGACCATCTCCTGTATCATGCCATTAGTCTTTGACTTTATCCTATTGAGTGTTTGCAGACACTGAACATAAGCTGAATTTTATGTGTGGCCCTTTTGGTAATATCACGGGCCACACTTGAGGCCCCCATGTCAAGAAAGTTGACCACCACTGCTCTAAATGGTCATTGTCTTCTGACATGATCCAGCAGTCTGTATACATGGCTAAAAACTTATTGTAATCTAATTTTTAACAACCGTTCTTCAAACATGAGTGTTATGTGCTGCCTTCCGCCATACAACATCAACGCCTAACCTCTGAAAGTGGCTTTCATTCATGCATTCTTTGTCTGTGAGAGTTTATATCAAGAGGTTACACAAGTGATGGCTGGGAGCTGTTGGAGATCTTAGGAGCTAAAGGAAAGATCCCCTTTAAACAGAAACACTTTGACAATTCAGAGTCATGTTTCCGTGTCACTGGGGTCACATCTGTAGATTGTTATTACACTGCTATTACATTCGCTTTTCATTTTCTGCACCTCAATGGGTCTAGATATGATCTTAAGAGATACACAATGTGTTATAAAGTGTAATGCTACATAGGGTGCACTGATAAGAGTGTAATGACTTTGATTAAGAGTGTCATTAACTGATTAAATAGTGATATATTGTGTAATTCTTCAATCATTCCATCCGTTATTGAAGTAGATCTCCAATACACAGCAAAGATGTTTCAATATCAAGTACCTTTTTGTTTTATTGTGACATTCTTTAGGGGTTGTTCACATCTATATACCGTGTGGGAAGGTGTGGCAAAGCACTTATATGCCTTGCTGTGTTGTGTTACAGCTTTTTGCAATGCACCATAGTGTGTTGCGTTACAAGTGTTGTGGCATGTCCAATATTAGGTATGTGTTGGTGTGGGCTGCCTTTACGCAACACAAATTAACAGGCAATATAACGCAAGTTAACACATTGCAGGACTGTCATTACAGTATAGTACCACCTTCAGTGACCATATGAGGGGTCAAGCAGTGCTCTGCTCCCAACAGGTAACGGAAAAGGTTGTAGAATTGTGATTATCTATCTAACTATATACAGTAGTTATCTGTAGGCAGGTGCAGTCTACTTTTGCCACTGTAAGTTGCGCTCTTTCGCAACAACATTGCAGTTGGAGAGGAAGTCAAGAGAAACATGGTTCCTCTATGGTTTCCTGGGTCATTGGGGAAGCTATCCAATTGGATGCTGCCGATCCATGCGACTCTAGCAGTCAACTTGGGTCATGCAGAGCCTATTTAATGCCCTTCCTCCCAGGCTTGGTGCACATTTTGCAAGTGGGTAGAGTAGGAACAGCTACTCCGCCTGGGAGGGATAGAACTAGTGGCAGGGAAAGGTTCTTGACGAGGAGGGAAATCATAGGATTTGCATTCTCCCTGGACATCTTCCTGCTTGGGCACGAGATTCTGCCCCTCCTTACAGCTGCTGCCAAGCCTGCAGCTCTACATGCTGTTGGACCTGTGAATGTTCCTGGATGGGTTTTCTTCCTGCCAGGTTTATTGTGAACTGTCTTTCATTATTTCAATACAAGTTCTTTCATCGCACTTGGACTGTGTGTGTTATTACGCCACACCACTCTGCACCCCACCTATCTATCTATCTATCTATCTATCTATCTATCTATCTATCTATCTATCTATCTATCTATCTATCTATCTATCTATCTATCTATCTATCTATCTCTATCTCTATCTCTATCTATCTTATATTTGCATTCTAGGTAGCCAAGAAAAAACTTATATTTAAGTATATAGGTAACAAATTAAAGTTGAATTCCGGTTTTCATAATTTTACATAGTTGGTCCAACTTGGACCAATGTAAGTATATACAGTATGTACCATACCTATGAGATCCCTGTGGAAGCTGGAAATTACTATACCAGGCACTACTACTCCAGTGATCTCCAATAGCTAATCTGTCCCATACTAAGTGGCTGCTGTGCTGTAATGTAAACACAACAGGTTGGCCTCTTGGCACAATTGCCATTCAGAGAACACTTTGATTTTCTCAATGAATGCAAAGTGTTCCCTGATTGGATGAGGTGAAGATTGTGATGCCATTGACCCACCTATTCATCTAGAAAATGCAAAGTGTTCTGTTATTGGTTCTTATGCCGAGTTGCTGACCTCCTCTCTACACAATGCAGAAGAACAATCGCTCAGCATGGGACCCCGAAGCAAATGGACATCACTGGAGTAGCTATCTTCTTCAGTGATTTCCAGCTTCCAGGGCATTGGCCAGGTATAGCATATACAGTACATAGTTACTTTGGTCAAAGCGGAACCAATGTAGTTATGTATAAAATACCCATATTAAGCAAAATAATCAACAAAAAGAATGCGCAAAACCTCTAACCATAAAACTCACAAAGAAATTAAGCAATAAAATCACATAAATAATATCACCATCAATTAATAAAATCACCAATAAAGTGAAAAGATTAAACTTTATACAATATAAATCAAACAATACTGTAATAGAAATGAAAGTCCACTCCCAAAGGAATGTTCAGGGCTCCACTGATGGGCCAATATAAACAATCTTGTGCAAAAAAAAATGTCCACACCCAAAGAAATACTCCAGTGTTCCACTAGGGGCCCAGTGATGGATCTTGTAAGAATACAACACCACAGTTCCACATGTTTAAAGTGTTACTAAACCCACAACAGTAAAATCAGTCTGTATATGCAGCATAGCATGCTTGTTATACTCACTGTGGAGCTTAAGGGGTTAATCCTCTGCACTGTATAAAAAGGCTGTTTTATCCTGTATGCACAGATCCTCCCCCTCCTGCACTGTCTATCTTGGGAAGGCCAGCTAACACAGGCAGGGTAGCCAACCTGCACATGCTCAGTTGTGTCTTTTATGCTGGAGAGAACATTTACTTGTTCTCAGAACTAGCCAGGTCACATGATATTGGCATTACACATGTGGGCGTGTATACAGGCTGTAGTGGAAATCTCCTCCTACCTGAACTCTCAGCACTGGAGAAACTGTGCAGTTTACCACTGACTGTGGTATACAGATCAGCCAAAAAGGTATATAGTGGCAATAATTGTGGGGGGGTGGATGAACTATTTTCATATACTGGGTTTAGTAACATTTTAAGTCCAAAACCACCTCGAACATAGGTATATGACTTGCCTTACTGGATAACCATGATCTCCAGATTATAAGAGGTCAATAGCATAGGATACATCAAATGCGAATCACACCAGGGTATGGTAACAACCCCCACGTCCACTGGGTCTTCCACTGCCTGTCCAGAAATTGCAATTCTCTGCAGTACGATTCAGGAAACAATGCAAAGGACCATAAAGTAGAATTGCTAAAAACACCAATTTATTTACATGCAAATATTCTCACAAGCATCTCAGGGTAATAAAAGCTCAAAAAGATCATGTGTGGTACACCAGCCAGTGTAATGATGTCATATGCCACTAGATCCGCCCTACACGTTTCGTCTATGCTAGAGACATCCTCAGGGGACATAAAGAGGAAGAGGGATGTCTGAAAAAATACCTATGCTGGGAATTCAAAACAAATAGAGAGACAAAATTGTAAGGCCCCCTGCAGACGGTGCAGACTTCGCCAAGCAGATCCACCTGCTCAGTGAGGATTCTCTCCACTGATCCCTGCTGAGAAGGTGCATGACAGGTCCGTGTTCGCTCCACTATGCAGAGCGGACACTGACACAGTCTGCGAATCTCTATGGGGTGGTTGGATCGAAATGGACCACCTGTCAACTTCTATCCAACTGTCATCCGATGCAATCTGCTGGACGGATGGGGAATGGATACCCATCCGTCTGTTTTTAGCGGACCAGATCGGATTTAATGCCGGCGGGTGTCAGCAGACACATGTCCGCTGACATCCGCCGCTCCAAATCGCTATGCATGGTCCAATCTGGTCCACCTGAAAAACTGACAGGCAGACCCGATCGATTGGTCAGTGTAAATTAAGCCTTACTGTATGCTATGCTGCCATGTTGGAGCTGATGCCCATATCAACCAATCAGGTTTCACCTTTCAATTTATAAAATAATTAAAAAGAATTATGATTGGGTGCTGTGGAAAATAACATCCATTTTCCTCTAATTCTGCTCTTTCCATTATTCATGAATCCACCGCAGGGAATGCTATGGACTAGCTGTGTTAACTTTATGTATTATCATATATAAGAAATATAGCGTGCTTAGTCCTGACAATCCCTTCATCCACAGAAGATATTACTTTTATGGTGATTTTACTACAACACATTTATTTTGCGAGGTTCCAGATCCAGTCGCCTTTTGTTTGCTGAGAATTTTGGAGGTATGCCTGATTATTTTAGGACTGTGCAGAGGAGAAGAACTAATATTATTTTTAATCGTATCCACTTCCAAGTAAATTTGAATTGGGTTCAGTTTGGATCCTGTAGCCCAGAAGTCCTCGCACAAATACACAGCGACTGGAGAGCGAAGGGGGGGGGGGGAGCGGCTGCTCCGAGGTGCCGAGGTCCGTCAAAAATTGTCATATTTGAAACCAAAGCATCTGTTATTTTTCAGAGCAAAAAATCTGGCCTCACTTAAAACAAACGAAGAATAAAAGATTTGGATGTGTGTTTAAGCCAAAGTATTCGCTTAGTGCTAAAAGAAAGTGTGAAATTAGTTCAATACCGGCAATTTCCTGTGAACTTTGCTGAGGAGTTCACGTAGATGCTGCATTGTTATTTTACTGCGAGATCCGCTCAGATACCAAATGCTCGCTTAAAGCGACAAACAAGTCAATTTATAGCGTTTGATTTTTATGTGAATAATGTAAAAATTCTTGTGGGTGATTGTTAAGGTAGCCCTTTTTTTTTTTTTTTTAGCTTTGAATAGATTGGGAAGTGTTAGACCTCGGTGTCTGGGTGTGTTGCGGTAACACAATTTTTTTTGCGCGTTAACATTTATTGTATTAAGGCAGCCCATTGGGCGAAACACATTTTTCCACTGCAGTATTAAAGTAGAACTTTTTTTTTTTAGTTTTGGAGAGAGTGGAGAGGGTTTAGAACCCCTGTCAGGTTTTTATTGCTGTCTGTGCCCCCCGTTGGGGAGATTCACCCTCCCTATTTTTCCTGTTTATCATAAGGACTTATGCACACTTGAGCTCAAAAAATGCCTGTTTAGTGCTTGAGTGTTTTTTTATTTTTTTTTTATTTCAATTGCCAGAATAGATTAATATTGTGGCCAATTAAATACATAATCACCCAAAATGCACCACAATGTGCTTAAACGCATTTGCAAAAATGCGGATTAAGGTGCATTTTTAACCACTTCAACACTGGGCACTTTCACCCCCTTCCTGCCCAGGCCAATTTTCAGCTTTCAGCGCTGTCACACTTTGAATGACAATTGTGCGGCCCTACAGCACTGCACCCAATCTAAATTTTTATCATTTTTTTGTGACAGATAGAGCCTTCTTTTGGTGGTATTTAATCACCACTGGGTTTTTTATTCTTTGCTAAACAAACAAAGAAAGACTGAAAATTTTTGTAATAAGTAATTTCTCTCCTTCACTGATGTGTGCTGATGAGAAGGCACTAATATGCAGCATTGATGGGCACTGATAGGTGGCACTGATGGGTACTGATAGGTGGTACTGATGGGCACTGATATGCAGCACTGATGGGCACTGATAGGCGGCACTGATGGGCACTGATAGGTGGTACTGATGGGGCAACACTTATAAGCACTGATAGGCGGCAGTGATAGGCACTGATAGATGGCACCAATGGGCACTGACGGGCATCACTAATGAGCACTTAAAGGCAGCACTGATGGGCACTGGTGGGCATCACTGGTGAGCACTGACAGGCATTATTTATGGGGTACATCTCCCCACTAAGGAAAGCCACTTATCAGCCCTCCTCTCCTCATGCACTGTCAGTGTGACGAGAGGAAAGCCAATAACCGACATATCCTATTTACACTGTGATCAGCTGTGATTGGACACAGCTGATCACATGGTAAAGAGCCAACGTCATAGTGTGCATGAAGCCTTATTGAGAGTCTAAGTGAAAGAAAATCCCAAATATTGACTGCTCATTGGAGCAGGAATAGAGGGGACATTTTTGGATGGGGACACTAGTTTTGGTGACCCTGGTGACAACCAGGCATCTTCCTCTCTCTTCCTGTTATGGCTATGGAATGGGACGTGAAGGGAAATCTCCTCAATGAGACACAGATGGCAAACCACCTCTTACTCTATCCAAAATGGAAAAAAAAAGGTTTTGCGTTTAGATCAACTTTAACAAACATTACAGCCATTCATATTAAATAGCCCCCCCAATGCAACTTCAAGGCACATGCATTGCAGCCCACCACAATGCAAAGTAGCACATTACTGTGTAGTACGGTGTGCTAAATTACCAGTTCTGTGGATTTTCTTCTTTTTTTTTTGCATTATGGTGCATCGCTGGCCCATGCTTTTGAATGGGGTGCCCTAATGCGAAGCACATCGCGGCATGAAAAAAAATATAACTTAACACACTTATGTTAATGCAACACACATGAGTGCCGATGGGGCCTCAAATGAATGGTCTGAAAAATACAAAGATGGACATGCCCCATTTTTGGCTGTGTAGCACACCACCAGTAGTGGTCAAAATTCAGCTCAAGTTCTATTACAAAAAAAATGAATACATTAATTTATGTGTGTACACAGCTTTTAGCTTTTTACTTAAAGTGTTAGTAAAACCTATGATTTTAATATTATTTGCAGCAGCTGACCTCAGTACTCTTCCACTCCAAAAGCAGCTCCAAAATATAATTGGTGGCTCCGCTGCCTCACAGAGTCCCATAGTGCCACTTTCCCAGGAGAGAGAGATTAGGCCGACACTATGACGCTGTCCCTGCCAACATACACAGGCAGCCAAGGGGGACTAGATAAGGCATTCTTGCGCAGTGACCAGGGTGGCATTTGGAATCATGAGACACGGAGTCCCAATGATGGTGATCAAGGAGACTTTCTACAAAGTAATGAGTGCATACTCCCCAACCAGAAGCCTGGGGGAGCAGCCATAGGAACCCACAGGATGTGGTGATGAATAGTACAAGTTGAAAATGTTTCCTGGACTTCTTAAAGTAGAACTTTAGTCAAAAAAATAAGTCCTGATAGATCACTTTATGCTGGCCCCTTTAGCAGGCATAGCTATATAGAACTACAAAAATAAGTGCTTATGCTGTTTAAAATCCAGCAAGGCCCTGTCTCACCCTGCTTTGCGCAGCCTCAGTTGTTCTGTATTCTCGGCACTGTGCCAAAAATCAGTGAGTCATTAGATGCCAATCAGCTGACAGCCTCAAAATGTACTGCTGCTGGGGGGGGGGGGGGGGCACAACAGGAATAACACAGATTAGAAAAGCAGGAGAGATGACAAGACAAACTCTGCTGCCAGGGAGACACAAGAGAGTTAAAATTGCAAGGATAGTTTCTTATCTTATCTCCCTGATATTCTCTCCTTTCTCCCTGGGAAGCAGCAGCCTGTGAACTTCATCACTATAAAGCTTCTGTCAGCCTTCCTTGCTACTTGAGCCAAGATATACAGTCTGGAAATGTACATATTTTATTTTACAGAAAATGACATATAGTTTTTTTAAGACCAAGGAGAGGGGGAGAGTTCTCAATAGGGACAATAATAATGTCCTTCAACCCCAATTGACTGTTCTGGGCTTCAACAAAATGGCGGCCTCAAGCAACAGGAAACAGGAGCAATGCAGCAGGCTATTTAAAGCACTCACTAATTTTGGTAGCATATTTATTAATGTGGAATGTATGTTCTTCTGTTAAAGAACAGTAACTGTTATCAAACTGTTAGCGATAAAGTTCTGCTACAAGTAAGCACCCATTATCCTCTGCTCAACCTTTACATACAAATCTAATTACAAATGTAGTACTACTTTAATATGTTTGTGTCCATTTTAAATTTCAAAGGCAATTTCGAGGGGAAAAGACACAAGATCCTGGTTAGGAATACTCGATGATGTGGACCAGATGTAGGTGTGGAGGCAGTTACAGAGTTATAGAGAGACCTTGCAATGCACATGTGTGTCTAAGGACTGACTGGCAGTGGTGACAGGAGCATGTATATAGATGTGTCATAGCTAACAGAAGGATGTCTGTGCAATTTCCTTCCTTAAGATCTACAAATAGAGAGGTTCAGTGGTGACAAACAATCACAACTTGTGGACAACGGTGTATTTATCCAATGTGTTAGGCCTCTAAGTCAGGAACCAAACGTGACAAAAACATTGAGTAGCATATCAGGATAAACACCAATCCTTTGGAATATCAGGAATGGTTATGTTAAATAGGCGGTGGGGCTTAAAATATATCCACAGCCATTTTTTGTTGTTGTTTTAGATTGAGTAGGATCAGGTTTTTATTGTTGTTGAGGAATTTTCCAATAAGAGCTTCTGCTGCAGGGACAACTGTTTAAGAAGGAATAGCCCCTCACTTTGAAGAGATTTCCTCTCAGTTCCTGTTGTGTCTCCAGAGCAAGAGGCAAAGCAAAATCTCCACAACAGGACTTCTATCTTCAACTTGTTCAATTAAGCTTTGATAATAAAACCTGGAAGCTTGTTGGAGCTGCACCAGATCCCCCCTTTAAGGTCCAAAGTGTATGTCTGGGCAAAAAAAAAGCACACATCTCTGCATTACATGCACATTTCCTCATGTGTTATCCCTTTAAATACTCAGCAAGTACAGAAAATTACTGGTTGGGCTGCCAGGAATCCAGTGAGCTCCTAACTTCCTATTTAGGCTGAAAAACATTACCTGTGCTGCACTGAAAGGCCAAGCATTGTTGTCAACCCTGCCTGCAGGACTAAAATGCTATGCCTATTATCCATCCCATTCTTTTCTTCTCCACATGCTTACTTTGATTTTCTTATGAGCTAAACAGTGCTGCTTCTTTGACTCCCAAGAGCCTTCCTACATGTTGTGTGTAGGGAAAAGGTATTTGGGAGATGCAAGTCTGGGGTGTGCCTTTATCAATAGGAACTGACCTCCCAGCGGCTGCCTCTGCAGGATTTTACAAGCTTGGTAATGATTTTTGATGAGTTAAGGCTGGGACTAAACCCAGTTTGGCCTGAACTTACGGGAAACTGTTACATGATAACAGACTGCCTGGTCAATAAGTGACCCCAATAGCTTCAGGTAAAGGGCCGGGGATGTTGGTAACATAAGTGACCTAATATGGCCTGGTGATCATATTTAGACAATGTGATTGACCAAATATGGCTCTTACTACTAGACCTCTCTGCGTCCTTTGATACTGTTGACCACTCGCTCCTGAATAAACTTCACTCCCTTTGCCTCCAGGATTCTGCTCTATCTTGGTTCTCCTCCTATCTATTACAGCGCTCTTTTAGTGTTACCTATAACTCTGTCTCCTCCTCTATACTTCCTCGTTGTGTAGGGGTCCCCCAAGGCTCTATTCTCGGACCCGTTCTCTTCTTTATTTACACCTCCTCTCTTGGCCACTTGATAAGGTCCCAGGGCTTCCAGCACCTCTACACCTATGAAACCCAAATCTATCTCTCTACTCCTCACCTCAGCCCTTCAGTCTCTCCATTGCTAACTTACTAACTGACATATCAGAATGGATGTCACACCACTTCTTTAACTAAATATCTCTAAAACTAAGCCCCTTATTCCCCCCCCCCTTGCTCATGCCCTTCTCCATAACTTTTCCATCAAGATCAGTAATGCAACTATCAGTCCCTCCTCTCACTCCAGGGTACTAGGTGTAATCTTAGATTCAGACCTGTCCTTTCAGCCCCAAATCCAATCGCTGTCAAAAGCTTGTAGACTTCATCTCTGTAACATCTATAAAATTCTCCCCTTTTGAGCTAAGGAAACCACCAAGTTACTCATTCACTCCCTCGTTATCTCTTGCCTCGACCATTGCAACTCTCTTCTCATAAGCCTACCTCTCCGTAGGCTATCCCCTCTTCAGTCTATCATGAATGCTGCTGCCAGACTCATCCAGCTTACCAACCATTCAGTGTCACCCCTCTCTGCCAATCCTTCCACTGGCTTCCGATTGCCCGGCAAATTAAATTAAAAAAACTAACAGCAACATACAAAGCCACCCACAAATCTGCCCTGAGCTAAATCCCCAATCTTGTCTCCAAATATCGCCCAAACCATCCTCTTCGCTCCTCTCGAGACCCCCTCTCAAGCTCCCTTATCTCCTCCTCCCATGCTCGTCTCCAGGACTTGTCCAGAGCCTCTCCCATCGCCTGGAACTCTCTAACCTCAGTCTGTCTGACTATTTCCTACTCTGGCTGCCTTTAGGCGATCCCTGAAAACTCATCTCTTTAGGGAAGCCTATCACACTTCCAACTAACTGAACTTTCATCACTTCCATCAGCTCAAGGCCCACAGTTATAAACTTTTGTACCACTTGCCCTACCCTATTAGATTGTAAGCTCTTATAAGCAGGGCCCTCTTAACCCTCTTGTATTTTATTGTATTGTAACAGTACGGTCTCCCTTTATATTGTAAAGCGCTGCACAAACCATTGGCGCTATATAAATCCTGTATAAAAATAATAATTAACAATATGGCCATGTGGTCATACTATGCCAATGATGTCACCAGCATCCCCCGTGTCAACATCCCTGGCTCATCACCAGGGATGATGTCACAGGGAGTAACAAAAAACTGTTTCTTGGTACTGGAACAAGGCAAAAGAATAAAATAATTCTGGGACTGCTCTATAGGTAGAAAGGAAGGCTTGGGGGTCAATTTGTGCAATGCCCTGACATACACTTTATGTAATACTCTAGTAACCTAATACATGTATAGTGTGGCAAGTAAGGCAATGGGTATATTTAAGCCATACATGCTAAGCTTTCTTGGAACATGGTAAACCATCGATTTCCATCGCAGCCAGCTTTGAATATATCCCTTCTCTATTCTACATCGCGGCTTCCATCAGCAAAGCCGGATGTTTCATTGTCTTTTTCGTTTTCACAACCTGCGTATCTCTCATGAAAGCTCACTTTGAATATTCTGCATCTTGGTAGCCATCCAAAGGAAGACAAAGAGGACATAAACGTGTGGACAGCATCTGTTTTACCCTGCTCAATCCCCTATGAAACCATCTTCATTATAGTCCGGGTATAAAGACGGGAGCACTTGCAGATGTCCAAACGTTTCATAGCTCTCGTCTTTATCAACAGGCTCTGCTGCCCAGATGTACGCCACGCCTGTGCCCCAGAGCAGAGATTTAACAAAACCTTTAATATTAGATCGCAATAAAAAGTGATGAAGCCACTCAGCGGGGACGTGGTAAATGTTAAAAAGAAACTTTCCTGAACTGTACAAACTTCTTGCCTTTCTTTTTATGGCTCGAGTTCCGTTTTTACTGGTAGTGCCTGGTCATTAATAAACAAGGTATTTATAGTTACTTGGTCTTCTTTTTAGTCTTACAACACTCTGACCAGCGGCCCACGTGGAGGGGCCATCTGGATCTTCACGTCACAGTATGAAAGTTGGAGGAGAGCATTTTCCATGAGGTTTGTGCTCTCCAAAATTTCAGCACTCTGACAGTGGAAAATAGCGAGGATCAGACATTACTCATAGTTACTGTGCTGCTGCCGCTGCTTCTGGAACTTTCTCTTCAGGACAAAAGATCCAAGAGATTTTTTTTCAGAGTTAAAAATATTCTGTAAAAGAGAACAGTCAAATGGTGTTATTAAAGGGGCATATCACTTTTCTGCTGTAAAGTAGATGTAAACCTTAACTGGATGGCTGGATGAAATAGAGTTTGCTAAATCACTCTATATCAGATACAACTCGCCATGTTTTTTTTTTGTTTTTGTTTTTTTTGTTTTTTACTAAAATACAGTTTTACCTTTTTTCATTCCATTTTTCATCTCTCTATGTTGGTATGTTGGATCTGAGATTGTGTTCAGCTTAAGATCTCATGCACCCTGGATGGTTTTCTCTGCTGCTCCTAGGGGCATTTTCCATTTTTTTTTTTATGCCTGTCAACGCCTCTGCATGTTAGCCTCTGTGTCGCATGCACGCATAGGCATTTTACCACTTGACCTCCGGAAGATTTAACCCTTTTATGACCAGGCCAATTTTTGCGATACGGTGCTGTAATAACTGTATTGCCCAGTCGTGTGACGCTGTACCCAAATAAAATTTGACTATTTTTTTCCCCACAAATAGAGCTTTCTTTTGGTGGTATTTGAGCACCACTGCTTTTTTATTTTTTGCGCTATAAACAAGAAAAGACTGACAATTTTGAAGAAAAAAAACAATATTTTTTACTTCCTGCTTTAAAACATACAATAAAAAAAGTAAAAAAATCGAATTTCTTTATAAATTTATGATCCAATATGTATTCTGCTACATATTTTTGGTAAAAGAAATTCCAATAAGCGTCTATTGATTGGTGAATGTTATAGAGTCTACAAACTATGGGATGTATTTATAGAATTTTTATTTATTTATTTGTTTATACTAGTAATGGCGGCGATCAGCGACATATAGTGGGACTGCAATATTATGGCAGGAAATCGGACACTAACTGACACTTTTGGCACTTTGCGGGAACCAATGACACTAATACAGTGATCAGTGCAAAAAAATATGCACTGTCACTTCATGAATGACACTGGCTGGGAAGGGGTTAAACATTTAGGGCAATCAATGGGCTAACTGTGTGCCTAGCCAGTTTTTTTTGTGTACTGTATGTGCTGCTTTTACTAGGGGAAGAGATGGCTTTTATTCCCTGCTTTGCAGGGACACAATCCATCCCTCCCCCCTGTCTTCCTTGCTTAAATAGTCAGATCTCTGCAGCTATACACACCAAACTGAGCATGTGCAGCTTGCCCCCAAGGCTCTGTTCTGTCAGACGATGGTTTGGGGAAAGTAAAAGAAGTGGCGGATCATATACAGACTGATTTTACTGTTGTGGGTTTAGTAACACTTTAAGTATAATTTCAGAATATTATTATTGAGCTATAATCATCTTAAGTACAGTCCTAACATAAATCTAACCTGCACACATGAATCTAAAATAGCAACATTTGAAAAAAACATTCTACTAGTAACTTTCTCTTGCTGTTAAGACTTATAATCAGTAACCTACTGTATATAGGAACGTAACATCCATAGTGGTTATAGGACACTCCCCTCATTTCTTGTCCGGCTTTCCTAGAGACAGGAAATCAGGTAAAATCCCACCAATGAGGTCAAGGATGGTAATAGAAGCTGGACAGACATAATTACTCTTTCTAAGTCTACTCCAAGCTAAAAAAATGTTCTGGTTGGAATTGGCTTTTAACTCTTTAGCGCTAATTCTGTAGAGCGAAGCCAGTATTTTTTATTCCTTTTTATACTGTAAATATTTCACACAAATTTTCTCCACAGATAAAAGTATAAAAAAAAACAATAATTTTTTTTCTCCACAAGTGTCGACGTTCCTAATGCAAATACAGTATATTTCGGTTAAACATGGGAGACTTTTAAAAATATATATATGGAAAATCTGATGTATTTTGTCTCCTTCTTACCTTGTAGCCAAATGGTATAAAAGGTGATATATTGAACTTGGCCTGCACAGTGTTTAAGTTTGTTTAAGTGAGCATTTTCACGTTGACGTGCCTTTTATTGGGCAAATTTCGGATGGTCTGGATTTTGCATGGAAGCCGTCAGAGGAATTCACAATGAAAGCTGTTCTAATCACTTAGCAAACACGTCCCTCTTCTGTCTGTGCAGGTGTGGTCTCAGACTTTGTAAAGGAGGTATTCACGCACGGGTTTGGAAAATATCCCTCATTCCAAACGTTGGGCACTGCAGAAAGGCATTAAAGAAAAATGTGGCAAAGCAAAACAAGACTTTTGTAAATGCAACATAAATGGAAAGAACTCCGGGCAAACAGTTAAATACACTGTAAAAATTCATATACATTTACTATTTTCTCAAAACATTTTATTTTTATTTGACTAAAACAGAGTTAAATTAATTTTATTTTTTAAATAAATGCCCTGGCTTTGTAAAAAAAAAATAAAAAAGTAGAAAAAGGAACTTTAATATGATTTAGGATGTGGTGGTCCGCAAGAGTCTGAGGGGTTCAGCCACAACAGGCTGGCTAATGGCCCAAATAGCAGCCTTAGGGGTGTCCACCAGAAAAGAAAAGTCAGAGACAGGAGAGCCCTTATTGTATAGTGAATGAATCAAAAAAGTTGATTAACTCAAGAAGATTATCAATTAGATAAAGGAGAAAAAAGAGAAAAAAATGTCTTACATCTTCTGTGGCCGCTGTTACCCTGTCGGGGTGACAAGCAACCTTCCGTAGGTGCATGTGGAGAATACCCTATCCCCACGCAGGGTTAAAAAGGTTGCTCTCTAAGCCACAGGGGTCTGAGCCCTGAATCCTTTGTGGGGTTCTCTGGAGATTGTTGAAATAGGTGAGTTAGGAGGTCTATAAAAACCATTGATGATCCAAATGACAGAGATGGCAGTTTTCGTATGTCTAAGGGTGGGTCGGAGTAGCCACTCAGGCGACACAGCGCAACTGGGGAAAGCTAAATATAAATTTATCACTCTGAGCTGAAAACGTGGCTATTTAAAGCCACAAAACATTTTTTGGTCAAATAAAGCAATTTGATGTTCATAAAACCAGATCACTCCAACCCATCTTTAGAAATACGGTAATGGGCACCTCTGCTGTTCAGATCACCGACAGGTTTTTTTTTTACCTCTCCTAACTCTAATACCCTGTACACATGACCGGATTTCCCGTCAGAATAAACTCTGAAGGTTTTTCCGACGGAGTTCCGGCGGAATTCCGCTCAAGCTGTCTTGCATACACACGGTCACACCAAATTCCGATCGTCCACAACGCGGTGACATACAACACGTAGGACGGGACTAGAAAACAGAAGTTCAATAGCCAGTAGCCAATAGCTTCCGTCTCGTACTTGCTTCAGAGCATGCGTAATTTTTGGGACGTCGGAACAGCATACAGATGAGCGGTTTTCCCGATAGGAATTGGTTCCTTCGGAAAAATTTTGAACATGCTCTCTTTCTAGGTCTGTCAGAATATTCAACGAAAAAATTCGGTGGGGCATACACACGATCGGAATATACAATGAAAAGCTCCTGTTGGACTTTTTCTGTCGGACATTCTGCTCATGTGTACACGGCATAACTCACCTTTCCTCCCTATAAATGTATTATTTATTTATGATCTACCCAATCTCCTTTTTCGACTTCCTAATAGTTATATATTGTATGTCTTCTAGTTTCTGCAGTTTACAAAACTTAGCTTTCCCTTACCAGTTTGTATGGTGGTTATATAACTGGCAGGGAGGAAGGCTAAGCCTGGCAGGTCATGGATTATGACCCACCAGAGATCTGTCCCTCTGTTTTCCAAGAAGCAGAAGTTTAGGGAAGATGTAACTCCAATAACTGTAAAACTAGCATAGACAGACTCCTAAAGAAAGACACTTAAACAACAACCAACTTTTACAAGAATAGTTAAAGCACACCCAGCACATTGATTTTCACTGGAAAAGTTACAGGACGGATGAATTACAGGCACCCTCATCTTCCATATAACTATGCTTCTTGGCTGGCTCCCTTTTACGCCAATGGAGCCCCTCAAAGATTATATGAATATACCAATTTTCTTGAAAAGTTTACAATCCATTATAAATTCCATGACAGTTATACAGTATATAGTAATGACGTATAGGGATGTCTTCTGTTTCCCAAGTTTTAAAAAGAAAAAAGGAGAAAAACCACTGGCACTTTTTAAGTGCTACTTAGGCTGCATTCACACGTCAGCGTTTTGAATCGCGGGCAGATTTGCCACGAATCTGCCCGCGATTTGAAAGCGCTGATGTGTGAATGACAAATTGCGGGACTCGCATTTGAGATGCTATTCATATGAATGACACCTCAAATCGCGGGGCGGGTCTGCAGATGTGGCAACACGCACCGTGGGAAGCATGCCGCCCCAAAAAAGTTCAGAAGCTACTTTTGGGCAACATGCTTTCCCGCGAAGCGTGTTGCCGCAATTGCGGTGCGACAATCGCGGCAGAGCCGGGCCGCGATTTGAGGTGTCATTCAAATTAATGGCATCTCAAATGCGAGTCCCGCTATTTGCCATTCACACATCAGAGCTTCCAAATCACGTGCAGATTCGCTGCAAATCTGCCCGCGATTCAAAACGCTGAAGTGTGAATGTGGCCTTATGCCCCGCCCACACGATCGGACATTCCGACAACAAAACCGTGAATTTTTTTCCGACGGATGTTGGCTCAAACTTGTCTTGCATACACACGGTCACACAAATGTTGTCGGAAAATCCGAACGTCAAGAACGCGGTGACATACAACACGTACGATGAGCCGAGAAAAATGAAGTTCAATAGCCAGTGCGGCTCTTCTGCTTGATTCCGAGCATGCGTGGACTTTTGTGCGTCGGAATTGTGTACACACACTCTGAATTTTGAGAGCAGGTTCTCAAATTTTCCGACAACAAGTTTTGTTGATTTTGTTGAAATTCCGCCAACCAATGTTCTATGAAGCATACAAATGGTCGTACTTTCCGACAACAAGCTCACATCCAACATTTGTTGTCGGAAAATCCTATCGTGTATACAGGGCATTAGAGTCACAACACATATGACTAAGTATATCACTTTTTTTTTTCATTAAAGTATAATTAAAAGCAATTTTTTTTTTAGTTTTGGACAGAGTGGAGATGGATTAGAACACCTATTAAGTTTTTAATGCTACTTCTGCTCCACTTTGGGAGATTTCCACTCTCTATTTGACCTGTTTACCGTTATCATCAAAAGTGAAAGTAAAGAAAATCTCAAATTTTGGATTGTCTCCAGAACAGGAATAGAGGGAAAATCTTCCATTGCGGACCCTAATGCAATGGTTTTCCTTAATTTGCAGGGATTTCCTCTCACTTCCTGTTTTGGCTGGGACAGGAAATGAAGGTCAAAACTGACGGGGCTTATAACCGTCCCTTACTCTATCCAAAATGAAAAAAAAAAAACAAAACAAAAAAAAGACCATTTGCATACATTATGTTGTAGAGATTCTCCACACCCTCTGCCTTCTAGAATTCGTGTTTTATTACACTGAGATAGAACTATATGTTGGCTCATACGGTCATACCTTTTTCTTTTGGGATTATATTGACAAGAGCCTCCTTGGTGTTATACTTTGAAAACTGGGGAAACTCTGTGGATTGGCATTTTATTTTTGGTCAGTGACTGGAGACCTTTGGTGGGTGATGCTGGCAGTGTGTTCTCTACTATGCAAAGCCATCTTGATCTTCAAAATATAGGCGTAGATCTTGAGGAAGCAACTAGAATGCGAAACGTGTCGATCCTCTACGCCTTCATTACGTCTGTACCTTTTGTACTCACCATATATGTAATGTAAATATGGCAACTATTGTAACTTGAAAATGAAATAAACTATTGTAACTTGGTGTATGTGTTTTAGTCAGTGTATTAAAGATTTTTGTATTTTAATATGATTAAATTGTATGTTCCTCTTAGGCCTGGTTCACACCTATGCATTTTTTAGTGCATTTTCAGTTTTGCAGCAACACACTACAGTCCATTTAACATGGTTTCCTATGGGTCAAATTCACATCTATACATTTTATGGAAAGGGCCAGGAACGTTTTTCTGGTTTTTGGTTCCAAAGACTTCAATGGATCAAAAACGTGCATTGAAAAACAAAATACACCTGGAATATGCAAACTGCAACCTACATAGGTGTGAACCAGTCCCAGTTTAATTAATTCTCCTTACTTTTGTTTGAAAGAATTTATTTGTCAAGTTTTCTGAAAAAAAAATTCCTATAGTTCAACTAACTTGATATTATCTTTAAAATAAAAACAAGAGTTTTTTTTTTTTACATATAAAAAAGATCTTATATCTCAGCTTACATTTTTTATTATGTTGAGATATAAAATCTTTTTATATGAAAAAAAAACTTGTTCTTTAAAAAAAAGACAATATCATGTTAGTGAATTAAATTTCTTATTTACTTTGTATATACTTTGTCATATGTGTTGTAACTCTAAGGCCCCCTTCACACGATCGGACCGGTCAGGTCCGCCTGTTTGTTTTGCAGGCGGACCTGAACGGGCACTCCATGTTAGCCTATGGAGCGACGGATGTCAGCGGAGACATGTCCGCTGACATCCGGCCCTGCGTCCAGGTCCCTTGCTGGCGGATCGGATCGGGTGAGATCTGACGAAGACGGACATGTTGTCCGTTTTCATCCAATCCCTCCATAGGCGGCAGCGGTGCCTGACAAGCCCTTCCCCGCTCAGTAAGCAGAGAGGGGCCTGTCATCCGCCGGCTCAGCGGAGATCAACAGAGTGACGGAGTCCGCCTCGCGTGAAAGAGGCCTAAGTAGCACCTGAAAAGTCCCAATGGATGTTCTCCTTTTTTTCTGTTTAAAACAGTAAATATTGGGATGTGGTGCACATTGATTTATTCTAGCCACCCTCAGCTATTATTATTTCTATTTCTTGAGCATATCATGGTATTTTTTTATCACAATAGAAAGTGGTGGCAACTACTTATTTTCTATATATATATGATGTTTACAAAACATTCACCCAGAATTCACACATTTTCCTACTTGAATCCAATTCAAAAAGGGGAATGAATGTTGGGTAAAATCTGTGTGAATCTTATATAGAAATATTTATAAATAGACCCATTGGTGTCTAACCAGTTGATAATAGTAAGCATTGAGTTGAAGGGTACAGAATAAGGTCAATTGGAACATATTACAGCAAGTGCTTTATAATGTCCCTCTAACTTTCAGACATCACTGTAGTTAAGCAATGTCAGTGAGGTCTTTTTTTCCACATCTTGCAAAAGCATCATTACAGAGAGAGATTACTGTGCTTCTGTTTAATTTGTTCCAAGAAAGTGGTTCCACCCAAAACATGAGCGATAACTTTTTAGGTTCTCAAGCACCGTGTGATCATGCTTTACTAAATCCTAGTTAACTGATTATCTAGCTCAGCCTTTCTCAACCTTTTCAACACTAAGGAACCCTTGAAATAACTTTCTGGCCTCGGGGAACCCCTGCTAAAAGTTACTATACACAACTCATGGTAAATTAATGTGATGGTCATAAGAAAGAATACTCCTTATAACTGTGGTCATTGGGAAGAATTACTAATTATTAATTAATTATTGGTGTTAGTGGGAACTTATCTGCGAGGCAGAAACTGCTCATTGCTCAAGGAACCCCTAGCAACCTCTGGAGGAACCCTATGGTTCCACGGAACCTTGGTTGGGAAACCCTGGTCTAGCTGTTCCTCTAGCCCAGTTGTCATCAACCCTGTCCTCAGGGTCCACTAACAGGCCAGGTTTTATGTATTACCTTGGAGAGATGCAGACTAGAATTATGCAATCACTGAGCAGCAAATGTTATCACCTGTGATGTATTTCAGTTATCTTGCAAACCTGGCCTGTTAATGTGCCCTGAGGAAAGGGTTGATGACCACTGTTCTAGCCTTTAAGCTGAACTCCAGGCTAACTTTTCCAAATGTCATAGGACATGTGAAGTCCTACGTGAATCTGCATCTTGATTATCTGGTTCTGGGTCTTGTGTCTACCCCTACCGTAGCTAACTTGTTTATGTCAGTGCTGGTTGGACATGCTGTCTGTTTTATTTGGCACCCAGTTAACCCCTCTTTATGTGTTGGGCAAGCGCAGAATGATGCCCATTCGCACCCCCTTGCTGCAGGGGCAAACAGAGCACCCAGCGCACCACCCAGCGGGACCTTTGACGTGTCCCAGAAGATTGCACGGAGAGAGGGGGGAAAGGTGAACTTCCTTCCGGCTCCGCGGAACCCCGGGAGGAAGTGGGAGCTGGTTGCCCCTAAAAAGAGGGTTTCCGCTCCGCTCCCCCCCCAAAAAAAACAACATGCCAAATGTGGCATGTCAGGGCATCACCTTCACTTAAAGCGGAAATTACATTTTTGGGTGGAACTCCGCTTTAAATAATTGTATCTTATGACCTTACAATAAGGCTATTAGGTTTAGCACCAGGAAGCTTGATACTGCTGAAACACCTGGACACAAGGTTTTAACTTATTAGCAAGTCAGGAGAAAGGGATATATCCCCAGAGCTTAATGAAGGTTTAAAGTGGAGGTCCACCCTAAAATAAAAAATTTCTTTAACATTCTCCAAAAAATATATAAAAAAACATTTGAAAAAAATTTTTTTTTACTTACCAGAAATGCCTGTTGCTAGGCAGTCTTCCTAATCTGCCTCTTCCTATTCCGCGGCACTGTTCCTTCACTTCCTCCTCTTCGGCGAGCTGCCCCATTGTCTTCTGGGACATGTGTGTGTCTCAGAAAACAACAGGGCCATTCACAAAGCGCCGCGTGACTCGTGCATGCACAGTAGGAAACGGGCAGTGAAGTCGCAAGGCTCCGCTGCCTGTTTCCCTTAGTTGGGATGGTGGCGCCGGCACCCAATCCGATGGATGGATCGGCCTTGGGGGGCTGACATCGCGGGCTTGCTGGACAGGTAAGTGCCCTTATTAAAAGTAAGCAGCTACAGTGTTTGTAGTTGCTGACTTTAAAAAAAAAACAAAAAACGGCCGAGGTAAAGGTGAGGATGGAGGTAAAGCTCTGCTGACTTCCATCAACAAATGATGTGCAAGCAAATTGCTGTTTTTTTAATCTTCCTTCCACGTGATTGGATATTCTTTGCAAAGTGGCATTTCCCAACGTTCACTAAGCTCTGGGGAAAATTCCTTTGCAAAGTGCAACTTTCCTTGCGAACACATATGAATTGCACAGGTTCTGTGGCTAATTGAATGCAGATACGGCTCCAAATGAGTTTAATTACCACCTAAATCATCCACAGAACCTGTGTAAGTAATATGTGTTCGGTTTTAAAGGGATGAGGCGGCAACCGTAGTCCTAAATCTTTTGGACTGATTGACACTGGTTAGACCTAGGACATGGACCCACTCCCTGAGAGGATGGCACCATGGCAGGTTTTTAAAGGGACGAGGTGGAAACCCTACTCAGGACATGGTGGAATGGCATTACTATTTTTATTTCAATCCCCTGCTGGGGGGGCTTACTATAAAAATACCTGGATATGGGCTTTAAATACTTGAACGTGCATTAACTGCAATAAATAATTTAGGGTTAAACACTAGTTATATCATTAGTAAACTTTTTTTTTCTTTTTTCCTAGTAATTAATACATATGGCAAAATAAAAAACCGAGACTAAAAATATCATTAGTAAATGATGCTGAAATATGTTTTACTTTATCAGTGACCTGTACACATTTTAGTGGACTATAAGAAATATACTGTACATCAATATCAGTAAAAATAAATGTTCAGCTAATTTCAGAGCTGACCTGAATTCCCTGGATTTTAAATGACTGCACAATTAAACTAAATACAGATTTTCCAATATGTACCTGTAATTATTTTTAGGAAAATAAAACTTTTGAAAGATTAGTTAAAAAGAAATATTTTAAGCATATGTCAACGGTGACCTTAAAAATGTAGTTACGCCAACACCATCTGTTCCAAAAAAAAAAAAGAAAAAATTAGTTTCTAAATACGTTAGGGCCTTTCACACTCCATAAATTACTTTAACCCAGCTCTGCAGTCAAACACACACATCTTAAAAGCAAATATGTATGTGAAGAAATTCAAAGAGCAGACCTTTACATTTTGTCTGCATTATCAAATAGCACTGATAATTGGCCCCATATTTGTTATTTAATCAATTTTAACCAGACCGTTTTCTTGATTTCAGGGCTACTAAATTCATCTGACAAACAAAGATTGTGAAATTTTTTTGGCTGTGGCTAAAAGGCAATGTCTGATGTCTGTCTATTATTATAAGGGCTTTCTATAATTATGTGATAAGCACGCACAACTAGGCACTGTTCCAACTCTGAAATCTTTGTGAACTGGAGGGTTTTAAAACCTCTCCATATTATTACTATTAACATGCTCTACTGTTTCATGCTCGTCTGCTTTTGGACAAGTGTAGGTTGACTCAGGGATTAAGGCAACTATGCCTTGGATAAGGCCAATATGACAGACATCCAATATTTTTGATCACTTTCAAAATGACTGTTGAATATCAATAGGAAATACAGACAAATCCCGTAAAGGAAAACTATAATGGTTTTTGATGTCCTTAAAATATATATATATAAATATATATATTTATATAGTCGGAGCTCTATGTCTTTCTGGTCGAAGAGACATGAACCACATAAACCCGTCACAAGACTAACAACATAAAGTAGACCTGAGGTGTGCCCTGGTCTGTAGGACGGTATACCAAGAGAAGGGGGCATACCCAAGATAAGTGAGTGGATGGTTTTGTAGAGAAAGTGATTTCAGAGAATTGCCCAAGGAAGGGGAATGAGTGGGTGGGTACCTCACACTGGAACCAACACAGACCAGTGTGGGTGGTCTGCTTAAATGCCCCCCCCCCCCCCGGGCTCCTCCCATAATTTCAGGCCACCATACTGGCCTTCTATATATATATATATATATATATATATATATATATATATATATATATATACATACACACAGTACATATATACAGTATATACTACGTGTGTGTATATGTGTATGTATATATATATATATATATATATATATACACACACACATATCAGCATGGATGTCGCACCACTTCCTTAAACTAAATATGATAATTTAGTAATCCATCCCTCCACCCGTCCGTGCCACCCTTCATGACTTTTCCATCAATAATGCAACCATCAATCCCTCCCCTCAGGCCATGGTGTTAGGTTTAATCCTAGGCTCTGACCTGTCCTTTCACCCCCAAATCCAATCGTTGTCAAAAGCTTGTAGACTTCACCTCCGTAACATCTGTAAAATTTGCCCCAAGTCACTCATTCACTCCCTTGTTATCTCTCGCCTTGACTATTGCAACTTTCTTCTTATAGGCCTACCTCTCCATTGGCTTTCCCCTCATCAGTCTATCATGAATGCTGCTGTCAGACTCATTTACCTTACCAACCGCTCAGTGTCTGCCAACCCTCTCCGCCAAACCCTCCACTGACATCCGATTGCTAATTATATTCAAAATACTAAAAACATAGAAAGCCATTTACAACTCTGCCCTGAGCTACATCACCGATCTTGTCTCCAAATATCACCCAAACCCTCCTCTCAGGATTTCCTGCTCTCAAGCTCCCTTGTCTCCTCCTCCTATGCTCATCTTCAGGACTTCTCCAGAGCCTCTCCAATCCTCTGGAACTCTCTACCTCAATCTGGCTGGCTATCTTCTACTCTGGCTGCCTTTAGGCGATCAATGAAAAATCATCTATTCATCACTCCTCCAGCCTATCACTCCTCCAACAAATTTGTTATCACTTCCATCAGCTCATCCTCCACAGTTATAACATTTTGTACCACTTGCCCCACTCTATGAGATGGTAAGCTTTCATGAGCAGGGCCCTCTTAACCCTCTTGTATTTTATTGTAAATGTACCGTCTCCCTTTTTAAACTGCACAGCGCTGCGCAAAATATATATCCTATATAGCTATATATATCCTGTATAATAATTATATATATATAGTAAACTTTCAAAAACCACAAAAATAAAACTAAGCAAAGATCATTTGTTTTCCTTTAAAGGCCAACTCTAGCTTTTTTTGCAAAGCTCCCCAGTCTTTGGTCAAGTCATGTTCTGTCAAGGGTCCTTTTCCTCTACTTCTTCCAGCTGTGAGTGGGTCCTGAATACTGCATAGAGCAGCACTACATAATGACAGCTTGATATTGTGCCATATGTGGTGGATCCTGAAGCCCTGGGCCCATAGCCCTATCCAAAATTTACTGGAATCACACAATCCAACACCAATGTCCCCTACACGTATATGTGGTCAATCTAGGGGAGTTTAGGCTGGCTGCTTTCTCTTTCTGGTGATCCTCATTGGAAATCTGGCTAATGCTTAACACCATGAGGAACCCCAGGCTGTGGGGTGATACCAATTATTTTTACTGGGGATCTCTATATATGGGGATGTAGCTGATCTCTCTGTATGTACAGTACATGAGATACTTTTGAAATCTTCTTTGTCTCAGAATCTGAAGAAGTGGGGTTTTAAACCCTTGAAACACATTGTGTAAAGCCAAAAAGCCCCCCGCCCCCTTGGTTCATCAGTATGCAAAATTTTGGGAGATACCCTTTGTAAAAAGGATAAATACATTAATAGAATGCTGTAGGGTGTGGGCTAAGATGGCAGAATGTGAATTGATTGTTGTGAATTTATCACTTTATGACATTGGGGTTACTAAAATTGTGCAAAATCTGGTGCAGCTGTGCATGGTACTCAATCAGCTTCTAATATCAGCTTGTTCAACTAACAACTTGAGGACCAGCCGCCGCAGTTATGCTATGGCAGGTTGGCTCCCCTAGGCAAATCACCATAGCTGTACGTCGGCCACTTTAAGACCACTAGTGGGAACGCGCCGCTGAAGGCGCAACGATAGAGCCGATGCACGCGCCCGGTGACCGCTATGTTTGCCGGGCACCCGGGATCACTCCTGAGAGAGACAGAATGGAGATCTGTCAATGTAAACTGACAGATCTCCGTTCTTTCAGGAGAGAGGAGGGAGATCTGCTGTTCAAACTAAGTATGAACAGCGATCGGTCTCCTCCTCCAGGTAGTCCCATCCCCCCACAGTTAGAATCACTCCCTAGGACACACATTTAACCCCTTAACAACCGCTTGCCGCCCGCCGGCCGTCATATGACGGCCAGAAGGCGCGGCTCTCGTTCTGGGCGGGCGTCATATGACATCCATCCATTTAAACAGGGAATGCGCGCGATCGTGTGCGTGCATCCCTGTTCCTTCGGTGGCGGCGTGTCACGGAGACACCCCTCGCCACCGAGGGGGGTGAACAGCCATTGGGCATGGCTGTTTACCATGTGATCGGCCGTGATGAAGTCATGACCGATCACAGATGGTACCGCCCCACTTTGCACGTTGCATGCACGCGATCACGGCGGTGCCAGCGTGTTCCCGGGAACACTGCTCATCACCGACGCTGGTAAACAGCCATTGGCTGGTGGCTGTTTACCACGTGATCGGCTGTGATCCTTTCACAGCTGATCACTAAATGTAAACATTGAGCGGTAACGGGACGTTACCGGGTTCTCCTCCTCACACACTGATCGCGTGTGAGAAGGAGATTGCCGTAACATCTCGTTACTGCTTACAATGTACACCAATCACACTGATCCCCCCCCCCAAAAAGAGTACCTGTCACAGTTCATCTGAGTACCTGTCACAGTCCATCAGAGTACTCGAGTACCTGTCAGCCCATCTGAGTACCCAAGTACCTGTCACAGTTCATCTGAGTACCCGAGTACCTGTCACAGTCCATCTGAGTACCCGAGTACCTGTTACAGTCCATCTGAGTACCCGAGTACCTGTCACAGCCCATCTGAGTACCTGAGTACCTGTCACAGTTCATCTGAGTACCCGAGTACCTGTTACAGTCCATCTGAGTACCCGAGTACCTGTCACAGCCCATCTGAGTACCTGAGTACCTGTCACAGTTCATCTGAGTACCCGAGTACCTGTCACAGTCCATATGAGTACCTGTCTAAGTTCATATGAGTACCGAGTACCTGTGTACCTGTCGGCGCCCTTCAGAGTACCCGAATACCTGTCACCAGCCCATCAGAGTACCCAAGTGCCTGTCTGCAGCTCATCAAGTTACCCGAGTACCTGTCTCCAGCCTATCAGAGTACCCGAGTACCTATCTGCAGCCCATCAGAGTACCCGAGTACCTATTTGCAGCCCATGCCTCATAGAATATACGTTGGGGTGTTTGCTTTCCAAAATTGGGTCATTTTGTGGGTAATTCCACTGTCCTGGTGCTCAAGGACCTTCAAAGGTGTGATAGGTATGAATGAAATGAGATGTGTAATTTATGCTCCTAGAACACCTGAAGGTACTACTTTAATGTTACCCTCTGTATGTGGCCAGGCTGTGTAAAAGTCTCACAAATGTGGTATCACCATACTCGGGAAGAGTAGCAGAATGTATTTTGGGGTGTAATTTTTGCTATATACATGTTATGTGTTAGAAATATCTTATAAATTGACAACTTTGTGTAAAAAAAAAATGCGTTTTCATTTTTTTTCCACATTTTCCAAAAACTTTTGGAAAAAAATGAACCGTTCAAAAGACTCATTATGCCTCATAGATCATACGTTGGGGTGTTTGCTTTCCAAAATTGGGTCATTTTGTGGGCAATTCCATTGTCCTGGTCCTCCAGGGCCTTTAAAGGTGTAATAGGTGGTTGAGAAATTAGATGTGTCATTTATGCTCGTAGAAAGCCTGAAGGTGCTACTTCAATGTTGGTCCTCTGTATGTGGCCAGGCTGTGTAAAAGTCTTACATATATGGTATCGCCATACTCGGAAAGAGTAGCAGAATATATTTTAGGGTGTAATTTGTTGTATGCATGTGCTGTATGTGAGAAATAACCTGATAATATGACAATTTTGTAAAAAAAAAAATCTTCAATTTGCAAAGAATTGTGGGAAAAAAATACAACTTAAAAAAACTCGCCATGCTACTTACTTAATACCTTGGAATTTTTACTTTCTAAAAAGTGGTCATTTGGGAGGTATTTATACTTTCCTGACTTGTCAGTCTCTCAAGAAATTAGATACACCTGATGTACTGAAGGCCTGATCAGATGTGATCATTTTTCAGTGATTGCCACCATAGGTTGTAGACTCTAAAACTTTCACAAAGACCAAATAATATACACTAATGTGGGTTATTTTTTACCAAAGATACAGTATGTAACAGTATAAATTTTGCCCAAAATTTATGAAGAAAAATTACTAATTAGCAAAATGCCAATTATGACAGAAACAAAGAAAAAGGCATTTTTTTCAGAAAATTTACGGTCTTTTATTATTTATAGCACAAAAAATAAAAAACCCACTAGTGATTAAATACCACCAAAAGAAAGCTCTATTTGTGTGAAAAATGGACGCAAATTTCATATGGGTACAGTATCGCATGACTGAGTAATTGTCATTCAAAATGTGAAAACTGAAAATTGGTCTGGGCAATAAGGGGGTGTAAGTGCACTACTGTACCCAGTAGTGCACTTACACCCCCTTCCTGTCCAGACCAATTTTCAGTGGTTAATCGCCCCCTAGTGTAAACCCATTCCCTGCCAATGACATTTATATAGTAATCAGTGGCTATTTTTAGCTCTGATCGCTGTATAAATGTCAATGGCCCCAAAAAAGTGTCAAAAGTGTCCGATCTGTCTGCCATTACTAGTAAAAAAAAAATTATAAAAATGCCATTAATATATCCCCTATTTTGTAGGCGCAAACCAGTCAATATATACGCTAATTGCGATTTTGTTTTTTTACCAAGTGTAGAAGAACACTTATCGGCCTAAGCTGGGGAAGAAATTTGTTTTTTTTTAAATATTTTTTGGGGGATATCTTTTATAGCAATAAGTAAAAAATATTGATTTTTTTTTTTAATTCTCGCTCTTTTTTGTTTATGGCGTAAAAACTAAAAAGCGCAGAGAAAGCTCTATTTGTGGGAAAAAAATTGTTTGGGGACAGTGTGGTACGACCGCGCAATTGTCAGTTAAAGCGACGCAGTGCCATATTGCAAAAAATGGCCTGTCATTAAGGGGGCAAATCCTTCCGAGGCTTAAGTGGTTAAGCTTTGACAAAAAAACCTGGAATGTGATTGGCTACTATGCACAGCTGCTCCAGATTTTGCACTCTACAGTTTTAGTAAATCAACCCCATTGCATTAGTCTTGATGACCTGTTCACTATGTTAAACAACTAATGATTATAATTGTAGCACCCTCCTAGTAAAGGTGCTATGATGTAAATAGTTTGTGTAATTTGCTCTTCCACCTAACGGTGGGGCTAGAGGCAAATCTATCTGCAGCATTCTGCCTAATAGAAATACTGCAATTCATTAGTTAGGGCTGATCATAATGTTCTGGTGCTGTTAAAATTGCTTAGGAGCTCCTCCCGCCTTCTAGAAACAAGGGGAGCTTTCTGGAACATGGATGGGAGGCAAATGTGCAGCATGAGTATGTAGCAGTCTCAGCTAATTACAGGGGAGTTGCTGGGATTGACCCATCTATATAGGGGCATGCTGGGATTGATCTATATATTCAGAGAACATGTGAGCTCTGGGTACTTCCTAGATGGTGGAGTGCACCAGCCAGGGGTAAGGCAGGCTTGTGCCAGAAATAGCGTTTTCTTTGATGGCAAAAAGTTAAATTTTAGTCTCATCAGACCAGAGCCCCTTTCTCCATACATTTTGGGAGTCTCCCACATGCCTTTTCGCAAGCTCAAAACGTGCCATTTTGTTTTTTGCTGAAAGTAATGGCTTTCTTCTGGCCACTCTGCCATAAAGCCCAACTCTTTGGAGCGTAGGGCTTATTGTCGTCCTATGTACAGATACTCCAGTCTCTGCTGTGGAACTCTGCAGCTCCTCCAGGGTTACCTTAGGTCTCTGTGCTGCCTCTCTGATTAATGCCCTCCTTGCCCGGTCCGTGAGTTTTGGTGTGCAGCCGTCTCTTGGCAGGTTTGCTGTTGTGCCATGTTCTTTCCATTTGGTTATGATAGATTTGATGGTGCTCCTAGGGATCATCAAAAACTTGGATATTTTTTTATAACCTAAACCTGACTTGTACTTCTCAACAACATTGTCCCTTATTCGTTTGGAGAGTTCCTTGGTCTTCATGGCAGTGTTTGGTTAGTGGTGCCTCTTGCTTAGGTGTTACAGCCTCTGGGGCCTTTCAAAAAGGTGTGTATATGTAATGACAGATCCTGTGACACTTAGATTGCACACAGGTGGACATCATTTCACTAATTATGTGACTAATTATGTGACTTCTGAAGGTAATTGGTTGCACCAGAGCTTTTTTATGGGCTTCATAACAAAGGGGGTGAATACAGACGCACATGCCAATTATCAGTTTTTTAGTTCTGAAAAATAGTTTTATGTACAGGTGATACTTGAAAAATTAGAATATCGTGCAAAAGTTCATTTATTTCACTAATGCAACTAAAAAGGTGAAACTAATATATGAGATAGACTCATTACATGCAAAGCAAGATAGTTCAAGCCGTGATTTGTCATAATTGTGATGATTATGGCTCATGAAAACCCCAAATCCACAATCTCAGAAAATTAGAATATTACATGCAATCAATAAAACAATATCGGACCTCTGTAAAGTATAAGCATGCATATGTACTCAGTACTTGGTTTGGGCTCCTTTTGCAGCAATTAGTGCCTCAATGCGGCATGGCATGGAAGCTATCAGCCTGTGGCACTGCTGAAGTGTTATGGAAGACCAGGATGTTTCAATAGCGGCCTACAGCTCTTCTGCATTGTTCGGTCTCATGTCTCTCATCTTTCTCTTGGCAATGCCCCATAGATTCTCTATGGGGTTCAGGTCAGGCAAGTTTGCTGGCCAATCAAGCACAGTAATCCCACGGTCATTGAACCAGTTTTTGGTGTTTTTGGCAGTGTGGTCAGGTGCCAAGTCCTGCTGGAAAATGAAGTCAGCATCCCCATAGAGCTCATCTGCAGAAGGAAGCATGAAGTGCTCCAAAATCTCCTGGTAGACGGCTGCATTGACCCTGGACTTAATGAAGCACAGTGGACCAACACCAGCAGATGACATGGCTTCCCAAATCAACACAGATTGTGGAAACTTCACACTGGACTTCCAGCATCTTGCGGTGCGTGCCTTTCCATTCTTTCGCCATACTCCTTGGTTTCCAAATGAGATGCAAAATTTGCTCTTATCAGTAAAGAGGACTTTGGACCACTGAGCAACAGACCCGGTCGGCCGCGATGTTCGCAGGGCACCCGCAATCACTCCTGAGAGACACAGAACGGAGGTGTGTCTATGTAAACAGACAGATCTCCATTCTGTCAGGGGTGAGGAGACACATTTGTTGTTCATATTAAGTATGAACAGCGACATGTCTCCTCCTTCAGGCAGTCCCATTCCCCCTCACAGTTAGAATCACTCCCTAGGACACACATTTAGCCCATTGATCGCCCCCTACTGTTAACCCCTTCCCTGCCAGTGACATTTATAAAGTAATCAATGGCTATTTTTAGCTCTGATCGCTGTATGTCAATGGTCCCAAAAAAGTGTCAAAAGTGTCCAATCTGTCCGCCGCAATGTCGCAGTCTCAATAAAAATCGCAGATTGCCACCATTACTAGTAAAAAATAATAATAATAATTAAAATGCCATAAATCTATCTCCTATTTTGTATACTTTATAACTTTTGCGCAAAACAATCAATATACGGTTATTGGGATTTTTTTTTTTTTTTACCAAAAATATGTAGAAGAATACATATCGACCTAAACTGAGGCAGAAATGTGTTTTTTATTTTTTTTGGGAGGATATTTATTATATCAATTTATTATAGCAAAAAGTAATGTTCGCAAAATGTCAATGTTCGCTCTTTTTTTGTTTATAGCGCAAAGAATAAAAATAGCAGAGGTGATCAAATACCACCAAAAGCTCTATTTGTGGGAAAAAAAAGGACGTCAGTTTTGTTTGTGTACAACGTTGCACAACTGCGCAATTGTCAGTTAAAGCGACACAGTGCCGTATCGCAAAAAATGGTCCGGTCAGGAAGGGGGCAAATCCTTCCGGGGCTGAAGTGGTTAAAGTAGCAGCTGTTGCACATTTAGGTTACTTTTGGCGCAGTGGTGGTACTTGAAGAGTGGGATCTTTTTGAACCAGTATTGTTATAACAGAAGCATGGTTGAAGGAAAAAAAGAAGGGTGGCAAGGTCTTGTTTTTGCCAAAAAAACATTGTGCAGCAGAAAGGTGTCTCTCTGTCCTGTTTCAGAAAGTTGTGACATATGAGATCAGCAGCTGGCCATAAGAAAGTGTCTCTAAACCTCGCCTGAATAGAAAAAAAAATCTGAGCTAATATTAGAGAGAGGCCCAAGACATGATTTGGCTCTGCTCAGTCATTTCTCCTTGATGAAAAATGTGTTAGGATTAATTAAACAACAAGGCTTTCATTGACTGGCTTCAGAAGTCCTCCTCGCAGTGGTAGTTTTGGCTTCTCGACTGCAGGAAACTTGAGCGTTGTCCAGAAGTGTGACTTATTTGGCTCAGATGAAAATGTTTCTCCTTTTAACCGCAATGGTTTGTGTTGTGTGGCGGGATGTCTGTCTTCTACTGAGTGTCTACATTTCCTCCTGTGACAAGCAGGTCCTGAATTTTAGGCACAGGTGTTGTCTTCATGTTAAGGTGGACCATGCATGCCGACCAGGACCTAACATTGTAATCTGCAATTACCCACTTGGTTTTCTAAGTCGTTAAAATGTTAAATTAAATAAAAAAAGATTGTTGTGTTTTTGGTATAAATCTGGCCCACCCAAAGCTGCTGATTAGTTAATATTGAATGGCCAAGACAGACCAGTTCCAGGAGCGATCTTGGTCTTCCTGGTCATATCAATTATGATGTCAGACAGCTCTCTCCTTCCCAGCCCTTGGCAGCACTACAGGTCTCTGTATGAAGTCAATTTGAAATGACTTCAAAGAAAGAACCGCTTAAAAAAACACTCAAAATAAATTCTGCTTTTGGATATTCAAATATAGCCCGCCATAAGGCAATTAGCAACTTGGATATTTAGATACATATAAAAAACACAATTTAACCACTTGCTGACCGCCTCAGGAGTGCGGCGGCAGAGCATCTCTTCTGCGTTGGATCATGTATCTAGTACGTGATCCGGCACTTTCGGGTAGGGGGCGCTGTGATTAGTCACAGCACAAGCCGATCAGCGAGTGCTGACCAATGATTGACCATCGGCACCCACTGAACCGCAAAGAGGATTACAAGATACAGCCCTGTGAATGTAAACAATACAGAGCTCTGTCCTGTCAGTGGAGATATGCCGGTTTTTGTTTCCCTGCAAAGCAGGGAACATTATTATAATGCCAAAGTAAGAAATTTTACCCCTACCCTCAACTCTATCCCTACCTCTTATTTTTAACCTTCACCTAATCCCAACCTTTAATCCCGGGGGCACTCGATCTGAGTCACAGCTCTGTGTGTCCATTCAGACACGGAGCCCCCACCCCCCCCTCTCCCCTGATTGGCTTGCTGACTTTGATTGACAGCAGCAGCAGCCAATAGCAGCCGCTGCTGTGTCTCAGCCAATCAGAAGGGAGAATCATGGACAGCTGAGACACTCGTGGACATCGCTGGACAGAGAGGGACCTCAGGTAAGTGTTAGGGGGGCTGATGGGGGCTGCTGCACACAGAAGGTTTTTTTATCTTAATGCAACCTTCTGCCTTTACAACCACTTTAAGTTTAGGTGTTTTCATTGAAGGTTACTGTTAATGCTACAGCATACAAAGACATTTTTAGACAATGGTATACTTCCAATCCTTTGGCAGCAGTTTTGGGAGGACCGTTTCTATCCCTGTAAGACTGTGCACAAAGCCAACTCCATAAAGACATAGTTTTAGGAGTTTGGTGTGGAGGAACTCGAGTGGCCTGCACAGAGCCTTGACCTTAAACCTACTGAGCACCTTTGGGTTCAGGGCTGATTGTGATCCAGGTTTTGTCACCCATCATCAGTTCCCCGCCTCACAAAATTGTTTTCAGGGGCACACATTTCCATAGACATACTACAAAATCTTATGGAGAGCCTTACCAGGACAGTGGAGGCTCTTAAAGCTGCAAAGGCGAAGCTGAGACACTATATTAATATGCAGGATTTTGTGCTGGAATATCCAGTGAGCCCATATACAGTAGGTGTGATAGTCAGGTATCCACAAACCTTTGCCCATATAATGCTTGTCTGCAACAAAAATGTCAGTGCTCACTTAAAAAACAAAAGGGATTTAGATCTGAAACCCACATTGAAGCACCTGCACCAAATACACCTGAACCTACCTGTGCATTGCAACCTCTCTGCCTTCAAAAGAGACTGCAATAGGTTGGATGGCTATCAGGAGATGTGAATAATGTCTTTCTATATAGACAAGGGTTTACAGATTGGGAGTGTTCAATGTCTGCAGAGAGGCTCAGGTGGTGGAGTGGGCAATTTGTGGCGGGATCACAGATTCCGGATTAGCTGTTCACAACAGGCCCCACAACCTGAGAGTTTTACACAGCAGCATGGACTTGTGCATTCCAACAATGCATGAATGAGGTACAAAAGCTCTTGACGGGTTAAAAGTCCTCCTTGTGGGCAATCCCTTGCTTGACTTTCAAGTTGGTCTGGAAACATTAGATTGGGCACAGAACATGCACAAGCCTGTTGTATTTTGCCTAGGTTGAACTTAGGGTATGGCATGAAAGTAAAGTCATTCTCAAATCTGAACCATATGGTGCATCCCAAGGCTACACAAATACCATAACTCTGTAGATGTTTGCAGAGGATGAGCTGTCCTACTGCAATGGGGTGTATGGCTATCAGGAGATGTGAATAATGTCTTTCTAAATAAAGAAAGATGTGCAGATTGGGACTCTCTCCAGAGAGTTTTAGGTCAGTAGGCTTAGCAATCCTTGGCCTACTGTAACACAGGGTCAGTATTAGCTGTTAACAGCAGGCCCCGCAACCTGGGGGCTTTACACAGCAACATGGTCTTGTGTAGTCCAACAATGCCAGGGTACTCTACAGAATCTCTTGAAGGGTTAACATTCCCCCCTTGTAGGCATTGCCAAACTACACTTTCAAGCATATATTTAGATTGGGCACAGAACATGTAAAAAGCCTGTTGCTATCTGCATAGGTTGAAGGAGATGGCATGAAAGTCACTCTTCTCAAATCGGAACCATATGGTGCAGCCCAAGGCTACACAAAGGCAATAACTCTGTAGATGTTTGCAGAGGACGAGCTGTCATACCATAAGCTGCCATCACGGGAGGAGAAAAAAGGAATTTTAATATCACTGTCTGGCCAAGTATATTAATTTAAATTGAATGTGCTTTTCTCCCTGATACTATAGCTTTGAGGCAAAGTGTTCTCCTGGCAAGCCACTTCAAAACCTTCTTGATGTTTCAGAAGATTCTGATCAGATTAGCAGCAAAGTCTTTATCTGCAGCGTTTATTTTGGGAGGAATTTCCAGTAAAATAAGTTATATAACAATACTTTCTCCTAAAAAATGACTATCTTTCCCTGAACAATATTGCAGCATTGTCTATGGGGATCATTGTACAGCAGACAAAGAGACAATGGGATTTTCCAATTTTGGGCAAAATTGTGCCATGGACATAGCTGTGGACTTTCCAGGACACAAACTCCTGAGGTTTTTTTTTTACAGATTCATCCAATGGTCCTAGATAATTTTCTACCATGTACAGGGGGAACTTCTACTTATTAAATAAATTAAAGTATAAGTTCAGGGGGTACCGGCCAAATTTCGGTATGTGTGTACTGCTTTCTGTTCAACTGAAGCCACACCAATGACCGTGTTCTTTTGAAAAGCATGCTGGAAAACCAGCATTCGATCAGCACTCGCAGCCAATGAATAAAAAAAAAGAGTGTGTTTACCCAGCTTAAAGAGGAGTTCCTCCCCCCCTCCCAAAAAATTAAAGAAGTCAGCAGCTAAAAATACTGTAGGTGTTGACTTTTACTATTAGGGCACTTACCTGTCCAGGCATCCAGCCGCCATCTTGGACTTGCGGCTTCACAGCCAGTTTCCTACTGCACATGCGCCAATAGCGCTGTGGTTTGTGAATGGGCTGGCTGTGGCGGGGTTGCTTGGGGGGGGGGCGAACTTCTGGCTCACTTCGCCATAGCGTAGTGAGCTGGAAGTGGGAGCGGGTACCTGTCAAAACCATGTAACACCCCCCCCCAAAAGGTGCCAAATGTGGCAGCAGAGGGAGGGAGGAGGCAGAAGAGCAGAGCTTCCCCATTTGGTTGGAGCTCCACTTTAAGGAAACCCTAACATTGAACTGTTATCTGCTTTCTTTTCATCTCGTAATTATACAATTAAAGCGGTGTTGTGTTATATCAGTTCAATAAGTGTTAAAAAAATACTTGTTGATCCTGCCAAAAATCTTGTGAGCTGATAACTTTCCGTACGTGCCTGTGCTGTTATCCGTTACATTAATCCCAGTTCTCTCTATGGACAACAGAATGTATCCCTATATGTTATATAGGTGTGGAGGGGGGAGGTGTTCTCTAGTCCTAAAACACTTCCTATCCTAAGGTGACAATGCTGCTCCTCTATAAAGTGAACATTGTAACCCTACAACCAGAAGTGTGCTACTGGCAGACTCACTAGGTCAAAATAATAATTTGTCCTTGGGTTCAGCTACATTTAAATCGTTCAATTTATAGTTTTGGGCAAACCATAACTAAGACCTTAAAAAACCTTTTCCAAGTATTCATAGTTATTTCAAAACATCTGGAAGACATTGTACATAATTACAACGAATACATGCGTAAATGGCAAGGTGACCCACCCCATTAAGTGTTGGTAAACATTAGCTCATATAAAAGGCCGGTCTGCCCAAAATTGATGGTTTAGATGTAGGTAGAGCCTGAGGAGCTAACACCTGGTCTCCTACGTGTCCTGGGTACTCAACATGTTTGTTCCCACCCACCTTTGCACCTTCCATCACATCCTATGGCTTTCTCCCAGCAGGAATGGAGGGGGTTCTTCATAATGGTTGCAGCCGATGTGCAGACCCAGGAAATTAAAGTGGAGTTCCACCCACTTTTACAACTCTTCAGCATCCCTCACTAAACTGTGCACTGTAAACAAATTGGATATTTTAAAAAAAATTTTCTCAGCACTTACTGTATATCTGCTGTGTTCATTTTTCACTTCCTCCTCCCGGGCCGCGGTCCATCGCAGCATTTCCTGTTTGCAATGCCTTCTGGGAAGGGGCGGCAACTTCCTTTGACACTGCCGTTGCTATGGAAACCTGACCTGAAACCTATTACACTGTTTGTGCTGCACTGAGCATGTGCGAGATCTGCAAGGATGAGATCCAGGAAGAAATACAGTCTGGCTTCAGATGCCCACACTTAAGATGGCCACGGCCTGCTGTAAGTTTATAAAATAACAAACTACTGCTATAAACTAACAAAACAGACCTTAGTTTACAGACTAACTTTACTAGAATACATTAAGCTTGTGTATTATAGGGGTATTTTTATTTAAAAAGTATAATTTCGGCCGGAACACCACTTTAAACTGCACAGATCTCGCATAAGATACTGTCAGGTGTTTGAAAGCTGAGTTCCAGGTATGATCTGTAGTGCATACTTACATTGGTCCAGCTTGGCACAATGTATTTATGTATATCTCATACCTGATTAGCCGCTGGGGAAGTTGAAAATGACTGTAAAAATCATCAGCACAGCCACAGTGATAGCCATGATATTTTAGTAGTCAGCACTAATACAGTGATAGCCAGGATATTGTAGAAGTCAGTACTAACACAGTGATAGCCAGGATATTGTAGAAGTCAGTACTAATACAGTGATAGCCAATGAGTTTCTGGGGTTGATTTACTAAAGGCAAATAGACTGTGCACTAGAGCTGCATGATTAATCGTTTAACAAATCGCAATCTCGATTCAACCACCCTCACAATCTTAATCCAGCATTTCCACGATTCATGTAACAAGTGTAGAGCAGTTCCTTGCTCACAGCTGTCAAAAAAAAAATTGCAGCCAGCAATGTTTATCAACAACATTGCTCAGTGCTGAAAGAGAGATAAAAATAAACATTGTATCTTTCTGTTCTTTTAGAGATCAAAGGGATGAACTTCAGTCTGTAAATGAGGTCAGCTTAACCACTTATGACATCATGCACAGCCCCCTCTCTCACTCTTGTGAGAGTTTGCCAGGAAGGGAGGGGGGATGAGTTATAAGAGGGCCAATGAAATCTGTAGAGCTGGAGGTGTGCTTCTGTGTGTCTGTGTAAATCCAGGAAGCAAATAGGCAGCAGCTTCAGGTGATTGTAAAGGATTGTTTTTTTATTTTTTTTTAAATAACAAACATGTCATACTTACCTCCACTGTGCAGCTAGTTTTTCAAAGAGTGGACCCGAACATCCTCTTTTGGGGTCCCCCAGTGGCTCTTGCAGCTCCTCTCCCCGCATCAGATAACCCCCTAGGAGAAGCGCTGTCCCGAGGGGGTTACCTTGTGGGCACGCTCCCGAGTCCAGCATTTGCATCCACAGACACGAATGCCGGACTTGGCCCCGCCCCCCGGTGCCCGCGTCATTGGATTTGATCGACAGCAGGCGAGCCAATGGCTGCGCTGCTATCAATCTATCCAATCAAAAGCCAGGACCCCAGCCGAGGAGATGAAGAGGCTTAGGTAGGTAAAACGGGGGGGGGGGGGGGCTGGGGGGCCGGTGACTGCCAGGGGTATTTTCACCTTAATGCATAGGATACATTAAAGTGAAAAAACACGAGGGTTTACAACCCCTTTCAGCTGCCCACTGTTAAAATGGCTGCAGACAGACTCAGTGGAGGGAGACTTCTGCAGCATATTTGGCAAGTACAGAATCACAGCATATATAAAATAATATGCAAAGTGGTTGGAGGGAAGCTTCAGAATGGCAAAGATGTTTTTATTACAAATTATGCAGACTGCAGTTCCTCTTTAAAGACTAATCCTTTTTCTGACACTTGTTGCTTATGAGTTAAAATCAATATTTTTTGCTAGAAAATTACTTATGCCGCGTACACATGAGCAGACTTTTCGACCGGACTGGTCCGTCGGACCGAATCCGGCGGACAATCCGACCATGTGTGGGCTCCATCGGACCTGCAGCGGACTTTTTCGGTCGAAAATCTGACGGACTTTAGATTTGGAACATGTTTCAAATTTGTCCGACGGACTCGAGTCCGGTCGAAAAATCCGCTCGTCTGTAAGCTAGTCCGACGGACGAAAACCGACGCTAGGGCAGCTATTGGCTACTGGCTATCAACTTCCTTATTTTAGTCCAGTCGTACGTCATCACGTACGAATCCGTTGGACTTTGGTGTGATTGTGTATAGGCAAGTCTGTCAAAAGTCAGTTGAAAGTTCGTCGGAAAGACTGTCGGACCTTTGTTGCCGAAAAGTCCGCCCGTGTACACGGCATTAGAACCCCTAAACATTATATATATATATTTTTTTTTTTTTCTTCAAATATTTTATTTTGATCAGGAGAAGGAAAATTCAAGTCAATAAAATAGTACAAAAATAACGGTACACCAGTATACATAGTAAATCATAACTCAACTAATAACTGAATGCTGAGTCTAAACAGATATCAACAAGTCTTCCGAATATACAAATATATATCTATTTTTTAGCAGAGACCCTAGACCAGTGATTCTCAACCTTCTAGTGCCGTGACCCCTTGATAAAATTTCCCAAGTTGTGGGGACCCCCAACAGTAAAATTATTTTTGTAGCGTGGGTTGTCAGCTCCTAAGGCAAGACAAGTAATTTACTCCCCTAACCCATGGACATTTAGTGCTGCCTGAGTCCCTTCCACTTCTACAGTATTAAAACCCCTTATGGTACATTTTAGGATGTAACACTTTCTCTTTTGTTCTCCTTTCTTTCCCTTTTTTATCTGTCTCTATCTTAAATTTCTTGTGTTTTTTTTTCCCATCCGTTCTGTTTGTTCTTACTCTTATTCTTTCTTTCCCTTTTTTTTTCTTTGTTCCTAACCCTCTTTTCCTCTCCCTTCCATGTATTTTTTTTCCTTCTCTTACTCCTTGGTGGGGGGGGGATGGGATGAGTGGCAATGCTGGGGGGAGTTCTGATCAGCCAGCTTAGGTGCTCTTGATCAAGGTCATCTGCTGATCTGAACTGTAGTGGGGGCTTTTAATGGCACCAATACTCACAGGTAGTTACTCACTGTGTCTCCGGCTTCTCTGTGGCTTCAACTTTGTGATGTCTCCTAGCAGTGACACCTATGCCGAAATCAAGAGATGGGGTCTCCTCCAGCCCCTCCCACTTAACATTCCTCACCAGTCAGCTGACCTCTAGTATTGTGCCCTCCAGCCATGCCCTGAACTGAATGGGTGGCTGTGAAGAGGCTGATTGGGCAGCCGCGGGCTCAAGGATCAGCCCTGCTGGGCAGCCGCAAAAAGACTGGGAGGGTGGTGCAGACTTCAGGAACAGCCCAGGATTTGGTGACCCCTGGCAAATCATCATTCGACCCCTGAGGGGGTCCCGACCCCCAGGTTGAGAACCACTGCCCTAGACAATAAAACGGCGGTCGTTGCAATATTTTATGTCACACCGTTTGCGCGGTAGTCTTTTAAACTGATTTAAAAAAACAAAAACAAAAACACTTCAATGAATTAAATAAAACCTAAGCAGTAAAGTTAGCCCACTTTTTTTGTATAATGTGAAAGATGATATTACGCCGAGAATTGTGAGGCTTGGCACTGCCGCCATTCATACAACGCCTTCTATTATTTCAAAGAATACAAAAAAATTCTCTGACTAGAAGAAGGTGATATTGTGATATCGTCCTCTCCACCTTGTCCAAGGAGAGATTGCCTTGTATTTATTGAAAAAACATACAAGGCGTTCTATGAATGGTGGTAGTGTCGAGCGGGTGACCAATGTAAGTATGTAATGCAGATAATTCCTGGATTTCAGAGTAAACTCTTCATCATCTACCAACATCTGAAATATAAGTACTGAGGGGACTGATCTTTTGATCCTACCTTCAACCTAAACTGTTTTTTGGTTTTGTGTAAAGTGGGGAAGCGTTAGAATCTTTTTTTTTTTTTTTCTGTGTTTGTTTTTGCTCTCTGTGAGATTAAAGAGACACTGCTATGTCTTCTATAGATAAGTGGGTTTGCCAGCAGTGTAAGCAAGCAATAGGGGGAAAAGCGAACTTAGGACTTTAATTGGGACGCAAGGGAAAGTTTGCGCCCCCATCCTTAATATCATGAAAAAGAGGGGGGGGGTTTGGGACTTTGAATGAGGTGCGCATGATGCAGCCTAATCACACTCACAGAGGTGCAAACATATGTATGTTTATTAACCACTTCAACACCTTCCTGCCCAGACCAATTTTCAGCTTTCAGCGCTGTCGCCGTTTGAATGACAATTGTGCGGTCATGCTACACTGTACCCAAAGTAAATTTTTATCATTTTGTTCCCACAAATAGAGCTTTCTTTTGGTGGTATTTGATCACCTCTGTAGTTTTTATTTTTTGCTAAACAAATAAAAAAAAGACCGAAAATTTTGAAAAAAACAAAAGTTTTGCTTTTGTTTCTGTTATAAAATTTTGTAAGGGCTCTTTCTCACGGGGCGGATCAGTGATGATCCGCCCCGCGAACACCCGCTTGCTCAGCGGGGATTGCTCCGCCGATCCCCGCTGAGCAGGAAGATGACAGGTCCATCGCTGCACGCTGTGCAGCTACGGACCTGTCAGAGCGCCGCTCTCCCCTATGGGGGGATCGGATGATGACGGACCGTAGTGTCCGTCGCCATCCGATCCGATCCGAAAACGGATGGAAAAGTAGGTTTTTCCTCCGTTACACTTTTCGGATCGGAGCGGGGTCGGATGTCAGCGGACATGTCACCGCTGACATCCGACGCTCCATAGGGATGAATGTATGTCCGTTTTTCATCCGAAAACGAAAGGATGAAAAACGGACATACGGATCCCTCGTGTGAAAGAGGCCTAAATAAGTAAATTTTCTCTTTCACTGATGGGCACTGATAAGGCGGCACTGATGAGGTGGCACCAATGAGCGCGCATTGATGGGCACTGACGATGGGCACTGATATGTGGCACTGATGGGCACTGGTAGGCGGCACTGATGGGTGGCACTGATATGCAGCACTGATGGGCATTGATAGGTGGCACTGATGGGCACCTTTGGGTGGCACTGGGTGGCACTGGTGGGCACTGATGGGCACTGATGGGCGACACTGATGGGCACTGAAAGGCTGCAAAGATGGGTTCTTATGGGTGGCACTGATGGGCACTGATAGGCGGCACTGCTGGGCACTGATGGGCACTGATACGCGGCACTGATATGCGGCACTGATAGGCATCCCTGGTGGCACTGGCAGTGGTAGGCATTGGAGTGGGCACTGATTGGCAGCTGCCTGGGCATTGATTGGCAGCTGCCTTTGCACTGGTTAGTATTTCCCTGGGGGTCTAGGGGGCATACTTGGTGGTCCAGTGTGGCTGGTTTCCCTGGTGGTCCTGGGCGGCTTCCCTGGTGGTCCTGGGTAGGATCCGAGGGGGGGCTGTGCTGATAAACAATCAGCACAGACCCCCCCTGTCAGGAGAGCAGCCGATTGGCTCTCCTCTACTCGCGTCTGTCAGACGCGAGTGAGGAAAAGCCGATCACCGGCTCTTCCTATTTACATCGTGATCAGCCGTGATTGGACACGGCTGATCACGTGGTAAAGAGTCTCCGTCAGAGACTCTTTACCTAGATCGGTGATGCGGAGTTTTAGACTGACACCCCGCAACAACGATCGCCGCGATGCGCGCCCCCGGGGGCGCGCAGCGGCTCAATATCCTGCGGACGTCATATGACGTCCAGTCAGGATATTGAAACCACTTTGCCGCCATCATTTTGCTATATGGCGGCCGGCAAGTGGTTAAGGACCAATGATCAACATGGCATAAAAAAGCATTGCAAACATTAGACATAAAATAATCGCATATAGACAATAAATCTATGTATATACAACCATGGGACATGGGTAGGTATAATTATGCATCTTGATCCCCCAAGCAAGATAAAAGTCATGTGAAGTAAAAAAACATCTGAAAATTGGTCAATGTGTGTTTGATGCATCAAAGGTAGGCCTGACGCTGCATTTCATGGACCTCAATCCACTCTTCAGGAGCTGGGTGCATCTAAATTCTATAAAAAATGTATAAAAAGCCATATATTTTCACGTGTCTAACAAAATCAGCAGAAAAGGGGGAAATTGGGCATAATGGGCCATGCCAAAAAGGTTACTCACATGATAGCCAAAACTGGGACCGTGCGACAAAACAAAGCCAGGGGTAAGCCATGGAGCCTGGCCCGGGAGCTGAGAGGGGGACCTCAATGAGGAACACTGGTCCGCACACACGAACACCCCGCAGTGGAGGGGACTTCTATAATGTAGGAGATGTATAAAATGTATCTATGATGATGCAAGTAACAAAAAACGAGATGGTATAAGCTGCAGATATCACCAAGGTGATTGAAAAAAGCACCCGGAAGATGCATGTGATTGAAAAATGCATGTGATGTTTGAAGCCCCATAGCTAGGAGAAGATCAGGGTGTGCATAGGTTGTATCAGCACCATCTCTGAATACCATAAAGCAGGAAGTGAGATGCAGCCCCAGCATGGAACGCCAGCTCCCCCTCAGCGTCACGCAGGCATGACACAGTGGAGCAAAACCTCGGCAAACGCCAGAGAAGCTCACCCTGATATACCGGACGTCTGTGTGTGCGACGCCCAACCAAGGAAGTCACATGCACAGTGCCGGGGGCGTGGCGCCGATGCACGATGGAAAGATCCGAGCACCCACCCACCCTCAACCCTGTGGAGGGGAGGTAGGAGGGCGGACACCAGCATGCATTGCAGCTCCCGGGAAACAGGGAGTGTAAGGGTTGTAAGGAAAACATACTTTCCCAACCTTGAGTTGTGGATAAAATATTTTTAATGATTTATTTACTGCAGACTAATGCCGTGTACACACAATCGGATTTTCCGACGGGAAATGTTGAATGTGAGCTTGTTGGCGGAAAGTCAGACCGTGTGTACGCTCCATTGGACAATTGTTGTTGGACTTTCCGCCAACAAATGATGGCTAACATGTTCTTAAATTTTCCACCAACAAATGTGTGTTGTCGGACTTTCCGATCGTGTGTACACAAGTCCGTCGGACAAAAGTCCAAAGTACAAACACGCATGCTCGGAATCAATAACGAGCCGGAAGCGCTCGGTCTTGTAGAACTAGCTATCAGAATGGAGATATAACATGACTATTGAACTTCTTTTTTATCGGCTCGCCGTACGTCTTGTACGGCACTACGTTCGTAATTGTTGGCCAACATTTGTGTGACCGTGTGTATGCAAGACAAGTTGAAGCCAACACCCTTCGGACAAAATTCCACGGTTTTGTTGTCGGAAAATCTGATCGTGTGTACGGGGCTTTAGACTCCTTGCATGAGACTGCAAACATAAAAGACTAAAGGTTTTTGGGACCTGTGCTCATAGTTTGTAGTCTAATTATTACATATATTTAAAACATATCAGTATTATGGCAATTAAAAAGATATTAAATAAAAAAGATGTGTTGAATCCAATTCTGTGAATTTTTTAAAATGTTGTCCCCAGCAGAGTTTTAAAACAAAGAAGCAGCTCTAGCTGCAATGCTCACCTCCTCTCTGGTGCTAATTCCTTTTCAGCCACTAGATGTCTTCACTTTTCCGAGAGATGGAGTGAGCCTGGAGCTCAAAGTTGAGCTTTTTAAGGAAAATGCCCTTAATAAAGAATCTGGACACACTGACCCTAAGTTTTGGGTAGTGGGCAAGTTGGCTCCACTGGCATGAGCCCTGTAATCAGGTAGAGTCCCTCAATTAAAAAAAATGTTTTCCTCTATGTCCACCTCCCGCACTTTGGATTGGCCTACCAAATTTGAATATGTGTGTGTCCAAGGCCCATACCAATTACAACTAATTTCTTCAATTTACAAAATCCTTTATGAAGCAGCCCCACTTTCGGAGGATTCTCACACTTACATGTGCAAATGGGCATACACCCTCCAGGACGTTATCCCTTTTAGCTCACTGGGAAAAGATCTGAGATCTGCCTCCAAGACCTCACGTTGTGTGGTCCAGATGGAGAATGCTTACAAAGTAATGATGTTCTGGTATAAAACACCTTAGGTTCTTCATAACCAAAACCCATTAGTTTCAAAGCAATGCTGGAGATGCCATCAAGAAATAGGCTCACGCTATCACATTTTTTGCCAATGCTTACATATCCAACCCTTTGATGTTGATTGTTCAATGATTATTTGTTATGTCCTTTCCACTTGACCCTGTATATTACTTATACTATATTACTACACCGTCCCTTCCCAGGCATCAATAAATGTGTTAAAAAAAACGATCGCCTACATTTTGTTAGCTGCTAAGAGAGCTATTCCGCTGTCATCCACTGACCCGCCATCTCAAACTCATTTACTGAACATTATAGCTGCTATCAGGAGAATGGGATACCTTACAGCTACCGTGGGCAATACTCTACCACAATTTTAAAAGCTTTGGGATGTTTGGGACCAATTCCGAATTTGGCCTTACTCCTTCCACATTGGTCCCCAGATTACATCATCTTTTCTGTAGGACTTTCTAATTATAATTCTCTGTACTAAGGGGGGTGATTGAGCCCGGAGCCCAAAGATGAGTAAATGTAAATGCTTTCAACACATAAATTGGAGACAATAACTCTTAAGCCTCGTACACACAATCAGTATTTCCGACGGAAAATGAGTGATGACAGGCTGTTGGCGGAAAATCCAACTGTGTGTGCGCTCCATCGGACAATTGTTGGATTTTCCACGGACAAATGTTGGATGGCAGGTTTTAAAATTTTCCACGAACAAATGTCTGTTGTTGGATTTTCCAAGCGTGTGTACGCAAGTCTGTCGGACAAAAGTCCAAAGTACAAACACGCATGCTCGGAAGCAAAAGCGGTCGGTCTTGTAAACTAGCGTTCGTAATGGAGAATTGACATTCGTGACGTGGCAAATTATGAAATCTCGACATTTAGCGCATTCTTCTTCTTTAATGGGATAATAATAAAGCTGCTTTGCTGGTGATACTGATGGAGTTCTGCCAAACTTATTTTAAAAGGCTTTAATTTTCTAGTGATATCAAGAATAATATTATTATTTTTTGGGCAAGTTACCACAACACCATTATACCGTAGTTTTTAAAAACAAAGATACAACTATGTTGGTGTCCCTTGTCAATTTTACATTGTATTTTTTTAAATGTAACTGCCTACTCCCAAAGTGTCATTTGAAGTAAAACACATAGCCAAGTATTATTCTCCACAATTTTTTTTATTGTGCATTAAAAAAAGAAAACAAATAAAATTAGACATGCTATCTGCCAATAGAACTTAACCAAAAAGTACATTCTATGCATCCAAAAATATAGAAAATATACCAAATAAAATCATTATTCAACCAAAAAAATAATGTCAAAGCAATAACTCCAAGGCCAATAATAAATAACACGTTATCCCCTCCGATTCCGCAACATGGCTGGTTGACGAACGGCCATTCAGAAACGAAATGAAAGCGCGAAATGAAAAGTGCGAATCAACAATCACCAAACTTCTACTAACAAGAAATTAGCAGAAGGAGCCCAAAGATGGCACTAAAGAGCTGAAAAACCACATAGTACGTCAGTACGTTCACGTTTGTTGGCTGACAATTCCTTGCCGTTTGTATGCAAGACGAGTTTAGCCCAACGCCCTTCAGGCAAAAGTCCACGGTTTTGTTGGCCAACAATCTGATCGTGTGTACGAGGCTTTAGTTTTGGGCCGTTGACTAGCCCCATTGGCATGGGCTCCATAAACAGACAGAGGTCAGGGCAGGTAGTGTGCAGGCAGGGCCAAATCTTTGGGTGAGGGTGGAGACAGCTGCCAGACAGACAAGTGGTCAGAACCAGAGGGTAGGGGGGTTACGGTCAAAACCAGAATAGCAGTCACAATTTGCAGAGGAGGAAGTCAGCTGATTGGACAAAGGACCAGCAGCCATCCATGGGAAGTGTGCGGGAGCTGTCACTTCCTTTGTGCCGCATGTTCCTTGCTTAAGGAAAAACTGATGTGACACAATCTGGCCAGTAAAAATCAGCTTTTTCTTGTACGCACAAAAACACATTCATGCTAAACTCATTTTGTACAGTAATCCCAACTGGATTTTTTTCAGAGGGTGTAACTGGAGCTTTTCCTTTGCTTGTTAGAGCAGTAATGTATTGTGAATGGCACTGACGGGGAATAAACATATCAGGTCAAGGTGTTTAGGAGTACAGTCTAACCACTTGTTCTCCATCTGGATTCAATACGGCTCCCGGGTAATGTTACTCCTCCATACATCAAGTGGTCTGCTCTGCTTTATGGAGTCCTCCATCATGTAACTGGGACAAATACAATATTGTTTATGAGTATTGGGAGCTACTGGTCACAAAAATTCTTATTTATATAAAATGAAATAAAAGCATGTGAAGTTCGGTTTATAGAGGATGTCCGGGCGCAATGAATATTTTGGGAACCTGGGTGAGTGGTTTATATCGGAATTGCCGGGCCATTATTTTTGGGAATCATTTATGGAGTCTGAGCTACTAAATAAAATAAACAGGAGCAGGAATATATGTTTGGATTGAGTGCCTGCATGTGTGAGTGAATGTGTGCGAACATGGCGTCCACAGGTGCTGTTGCAATCCAAACACCTGTCTGGATAATCATACCTTGATGTTTAATGCGCATGCTTCAGTCCTGGTTTGCAATGAGTGTTGAACATCCAAATAATGTGTCTTTTATACTCCTGTTGCAAAAAGCATACCACATAATTTGCACGTCAAACATTTTTTTGAAAAATCCAAATTTTTTTTTTAAGGAGAACTGCTTACTAAACCATGACACATGCATGCACCAAGCTAAAACCACCACTACACTATGCTGCTGTATGAAAGTGTCAGCATAACTACAATTATTTATCATTTCTCAATCTGTTTTCTAAGCACTAGCATATGGAATTTCGTATGCTGACTAGTGCTAAAACTTTTGAGCATGCACACAATGATCAGCACATGTGCAGTGCAATACAATAGCCCACCCCTACTCCTTTCTAGAATTTAAGGACAATGTCACAAGTTCTCCTTTAAATATACCATACCTTTATCCACACCCCTGAGTCCTTCACTGTGTGGCCCTGCCTTGACATTGCACAGCATTTTCTAGAACAATATAGAGTTAGTCCATATTGAGGTGTCCTCTGGCCATCACGTGGAGTATGGACCATTCATAGGAATCATAGGGGCTAGGCGCAGGACGCAGCTGGGATGTTTTTACTGCAAAGGCCGGCCAGGAACTTGGGAGTGGTAATGAAAGCAAGTAGCTAGGCTGAAACGGTGGAGGTATATTTAAAGGAGGACTTGAAAGTGAAGTTGTCCTCTAACCCTTTTATTACCATCGCCATACATAGTTTTTTTCTTTTATTTACTATTTATCTATTACAGGTACTTATATAGTGCTGACAATGTATGCAGTGCTTTACATATATATTGTACATTAACATCAGTTCCTGACCTCAAGGAGCTTACAATCTAAGGTCCCTAACTCACATTCATATATACACATTCTTGGGCCAATTTAGACGGGAGCCAATTAATCCCTTCGCGCCTAAGGGTAAAACAAATCTTAAAGTGATATTAAAGTCTTGAATGACAGCTACAGCGCGGTCAGATAACTCTGGGAGGGTGTCCTCCCAGAAGTGCACCTGGGAATGTCCATGACCATCGGTTCCTCCGGACCCAGCGCATCACGGAACGGGGTAAAGGGCCAATGAGAGCAGCCCTTTACCACGTGATTGCCCTGTCTAATGACGGAGCGATCAGCTGTCAACAGACCAGAGTATGTCCAGTTCAGCTCCTCCCCTCTCCTCACACTGATCAGTACAGTGTGCAAGGAGAGGAAGGAGTTGGGTGCAGCAGCGCTGTGGGCTGGATCTGAAGTGCCCACAGCACTGATCTGTTCCCATCCCTGGCTCATCAATGCTCCATCCATGTTTCATTCATGCCCAGCATTTCCAGCCACACTCATCCATGCCCATCCCTGCTCGTTCATGCCCACCCATGGCTCATCCGTGCCCATCCATGGTTCATCTGTGCCCATCCATGGCTCATCTGTGCCCATCCATGGCTCATTCTCCATGCCACATCAGTGCTCATCTGTGCCACATTCCTGCCAAATCAGTGCTCATCTGTGCCACATCCATGCCACGTCCATGCCACATCAGTGCTCATTTATGCCACCTTCATGCCACGTCAGTACTCATCCGTGCCACATTCATACCACATCAGTACTCATCCGTACTCATCCACATCAGTTCTCATTTGTGCCACATCTATCCCACTACAGTGCCCATCAGTGCCCAACAAAAGTGTAATAGGTAGTCAAAGTAGATGTGTGATTTATGCTCCTAGAATGCCTGATGGCGCTCCCTGCATGTTAGGCCTCTGTATGTGGCCAGGCTGTGAAAAAATCTCACACGTAGAATGTATTTTAGGGTGTAATTTAAGGTAGGCATATGCTGTGTGTGAGAAATAACTCGTTATGACAATTTTATGAAAAAAAAAACAAAAAAAGAAAAAAAATCTTAGTTTTGCAAAGAATTGTGGAAAAACATTACAACTTCAAAAAAACTCACCATGCCTCTTACTAAATACCTTGGAATGTCTTCTTTCCAAAAAGGTGTCATTTGGGTGGTATTTGTACTTTTTGGCTTGTTAGGCTACTTTCACACTGAGGCGCTTTACAGACGCTATAGTGCTAAAAATAGCACCTGTAAAGAGCCTCTCCTCTCACTCCATTGTGAAAGCTTTCACACTGGAGCGGTGCGCTTGCAGGACGGTAAAAAAAAGTCCTGCAAGCAGCATCTTTGCAGCACTGTGGGAGCGGTGTATATACCGCTCCTAAAGCGCCCCTGTCCATTTGAAGGCTTGGTCAGCCGAATTTCGAAAATCAATGGTGGCATCATCGGATCACAAAAAAACGGACTTTCTGATTTTGAAAAGAAAATTAGTTTGAAATTCGACCGTGTATGGCCTGCATTAGTGTCTCAAGAAATGGGATAGGCCATCAGTACATCAGGTGTAATCAATTTTCAAAGATTGCCGCCATAGCTTGTAGACTCTATAACTTTCACAAAGACCAAATAATATAGACTTATTTTGGTTATTTTTTACCAAAGATATGTAGCAGTATAAAATTTGCTAAATTTTATAACCGAAACAAAGAAAAATACATTTTTTTTACAAAGTTATTGGTCTGTTTTCATTTATAACACAAAAAAAATGTAAAACCCAGTGGTGATCAAATACCACCAAAAGAAAGCTTTATTTGTGTGAAAAAAAGGACAAAAATTTCATATAGGTACAATGTTGCATGACTAAGTAATTGTCATTCAAAGTGTGAGAGCACCGAAAGCTGAAAGTTGGTCTGGTTAGGAAGGGTGTTTAAGTGCCCAGTGGGCAAGTGGTTAATTATCAAAGGAAAACTGGCGCAAAATAGTAAAAAAAAATAAAAAAAAAAATTAAGCTGTATATTTCTTGTTACTACCATAATCTACCATCAAAAAACAATCCAAAAAAAATTCTCCTGCTCCCAATGATCGCAGCGATACCACATATGTGTATGTTAGTTTTTGTTTGTACCCGTCATACAACCCAGAAACAATAGTGCATATTTTGTTTTTTTTATCCTACCTATAACACACTGACACCAATTTAAAAAATGTTTTGTTTTTTTTTAAATCCTGTCCAAAATATACTGACCATGACCTTTGACTAAAACACTTGAAAGACCCTTCTCCTTGCTCCTTATCTTGGCTCTCCAACCCTACTATACCTCCAGTCCTCTCAAAAACCTGCACTGAGAGGAATGAAGGTATAGCAATAGGTGTCCCAAGTACTTGCAACCAATCTGCTAGCAGTACACCACCAATTGATTTTTAGCAGGCCAATTTCCCTACCTCAGTTGCTGAACCGTAAAAATTAATTCGGTCCCAGCCATCCACATGCTCAGCGTTTAGATGCTAGCTTGGCCAAACTGCTAGCACTGCAACTGCTGCCTTTTCAGCTGGTAGACTCTGCCCCCTTTCGTGAATTTGTAAATGTGCTGTACCTCAGTGGCAGGTTCCAAAACGCCATTTATTTTCACGGAAGGCCATTCCAGTGTTCTGTCAAAGTGCCCCCCATCGAATAGTGTCCGCGCATGCGCAGGACGGAGCAGCACTTCAGCTGATTTGCTGATTTTCACGGCCACAATTGAAACCTATACAAACAGCGGGGGGAGGGGGGAACGTGGTTCTCACATTGTGCCTCGCTGTTGTGGGGCGGCTTTACAGTGTGCTGATGGTCCGGTTTTGTCTGTGTCGCAGGCCGGGTTTGCTGTGTTGAACGGCCGGTTTTGCCTGTGTGAAAGGGCGAGTTGCAACACAGACAAAACCAGCTCTTCAACACAGCCGCTAGCCACCCTCCAGCAGCAGCGATGCGCAATCTGAAAACTACGGTCTCCCCCCGCTGTTTGTATAGGTTTGAATTGTGCCTGTGAAATGGTATCTCCCATCGAGAGATACCTCCTACGATGTGCGCATGCGCCCTGGTTAAGTCAGCCCAATTGATTGGCAAATCAGCTGTTGTGCTGTTCTGTACAGCGCATGCGCAGTACATACCGGGCACTTTTCGATGGGAGGCATTTCTCCACAGAACACCGGCTCTCTACTGGCATGTGGAAGGCAATGTTTTGGCCTCGTTGGACAGGGCGGTCAGCAGCAGGGTGGATTTGATTTAAATCAAGTCAATTTTTTTTTTCACAAGTAAAAAATCAAGTCAATTTAAATCACGATTTAAATTATGATTTAAATCACTAGTAAAAAGGCTTGATTTGAATCATAATTTTTAAAGAGCAACTGTCATCTCTGTCCCGCTGCAGATCCTTCTCTGTCCCGCTATTGACTCACCGACAGTCCCATTCACTTTAATTATATGGCTGGTGATGCGGTAGTGACACAACAAGGTGAGGGACATGGGGCAGCAGGTGAGTGGATGCCCGCTAACAGGCGCTGCCATGATGGATCTGAAATGACAGGTGCTCTTTAGAGAAACTATTTACTCCAAATTGATGAGCATCACCTAAAGAAAATGTTGGGCATCCTACCTTGTTGCTGTTGTGAAGTTTCCACAAGTCTTCACATATTTGATATCTATTTACTCACTTAGTTTTATTTTTTAAATATTACAAAAAAAAATTATGGAGATTGTATTGAGTTTGTGTGGCCCAAAATTAATATATATTTTTTTTTTAACTTAAAATACAGATTTGATACACAGTTGCATTAATATTTTGTGACATATAAAATTGCAGCTGACGTTATGTCATTCTATGGGTCCTCTGCTCTCAGAAAATATATAATGTGTTGGGGGGTTTTTTCATGTACAAAATGAGAATTTCAGCATGCGTGACCAAAGTGAAATAAATGGCTTTGGCAGTCGAAAGGGTTACAGTGTTTTACAGTCTCCTTTAATGATAGCCACGCGCACTTGATGCGGTTTTATTCCTATATGGTATGTGCATCTCAAAAATGCTACCAGCTTAGTACCAACAAACCGCAGAGAAAAATCTCATTTTTATTTTAAGTATGCCAAGGCCTAGCTGGCAACATTTCATAGATTCTATAGCAAACCACCCTTAATAAATGCCACGTATGTTCGCTGTAGCCTGTGCGCATGCGTACACACACACACACACGCCATGGGTGAATAATACATTTTGTGAGGATAGGTTTTGAATATTTGCACTACAGATGATCAAATCTGCTAATAAAGAAAGCCAAATGCTGCATTTTTGCAACCGTTTTATTTTTTTTGCAAATTCTTTCTTTTTACAATAAAGTGTCTTCTGAAACCGTTTTTAGGTTCCATTTGAATAAATGAAAACACATAAAATTCCTGGAAATGCATGTACGTGTGTTGCATTTCACATGTGTTGTCCAAACTCATGGCTAGGAGAAAGGACAGAACAGGAAATGACATAAAGGAAAGGTAGAAAAATGCAAACAAAAACAAAAAATACATGCAAGACACATAAGCAATGCATACAAAAAGCAGCAAAACACATTTGACTGCAAACTTTTTAAAATAAATGAATCGAAAGGGTTCTTACACATGGTTGCCTAAAAAAAGCCAAATTTTTAGGCAATCGGGCATTTTTTTTACTGACCTAAATGCAGCCCTTTTCTTTTCATTCGGCCTCTACACACAGACACATAAGCTTGCGTTTTGTATAGATCAGTAAAAAGAGAAAAAAGCATTGCTCATCAGTATTGTATGTGCGTACATGTGCATATGCACATATGCCACAACTCCCTAATTTTTTTTATGTAAACTTTATTTTATCAAACATATAAAATACAACGGTGTCAACAACGTTTCATTATTGAGGGTGCAGGGTGGCTGGTTTAGCCTAAGAGCATAACGTTGTACAACATTTGTTTAAGTAAAACAAAAAACAGAAAAACTTGGGAGACACGAGGAAGGGAGTTAGGGAGAAACTGGTACCATTGCAATGCATAGAGAATGTTCCATCCTGGTGACCACGGTGGGAGCCCGCCCCACATTGTAGATTTCATTTAGTATGCTGGGGCATATCTCGGCCCTGTGGCCAACAGGAACCCGACAGGCACCCCCCCCCCCCCAGGAGAGGGTCTAAAAAGCCTCCATCGTACCTCCATCTAGGGGAGACACCTCCCGGGCCCCCTCTGCAGCCTTCTCGGATACGTGTCCCACCGGGGCACCAGGGTTATCAGGTGAATTTTCTATCGAGTGTAACCATCCGAGTGCAGAAAAAACATTAGCTAGAGGAAAACATAACAACCGGTTACAAAGGACGTGTTGCACCTTATGCAGCGTACACACGGTCGGATTTTTCGACAACAAAAGTCCGACGGTCTTTCCGACGGACTTTCGACAGAGTTACGACAGACTTTCGACGGACTTTCGACGGACTTTCTAATGACCAGACTTGCCTACACACCAAAGTCCGACGGATTTGTATGTGATGACGTACGACCGGACTAAAATAAGGAAGTTGATAGCCAGTAGCCAATAGCTGCCGTAGCATCGGTTTTTGTCTGTCGGACTAGCATACAGACGAGCGGATTTTTCAACCGGACTCGAGTCCGTCGGAAAGATTTGAAGCATGTTCCAAATCTAAAGTCCGTCAGTCCGAAAAAGTCCGCTGCAGCTCCGATGAAGCCCACACACGGTCAAATTGTCTGCCGGACTCGGTCCGTCGGACAAGTCCGGTCGATAAGTCCGCTCGTGTGTACGCGGCATTAGAGTTGGTCTCCATTTTGGCCATATAAACAATAGCAGGGGAGAGAGGGGTATAGGATACTCAACTGCAGGCAGGGTTTATGAGAAGTCATGATCAGGTATGCACATCACTATTAACAGGCCTCTTCAGTTTCAGTGAGGGCTTCGCTAACTCCAACAGTGCAACATCCAGGCTAGATGGCACAGGGTCTGAGTCGGCAGGATATTTTCAACACTGTGCCCAGATACCGTTAAAATGTTCGCTCTTGTCCCTGCACATCGCCACCCACTCCTCCGCCTCTCTAATTTGGTCCACCTTCTTCAGCCACTCTGATAAAGTAGGAATCTGTGGGCGTTTCCAATAGAGAGGTATAAGCCATTTAGCAGCGTTTAGGAGATGAGGGAGTGTGCTTTTCTTGTAGTGGCTCAGAGGAAGGGCAGGGAGGTGCAGGAGAAAATGAGCTGGGGAAAACGGGATTTAGATCTGCAGGGCATCTTTTATATAGGCGCAAACTTCTAGCCAGAATGGGCTAACCATCGGGCAGTCCCACCAAATATGGAGGAGTGTGCCTTTCTGGCCACAGCCACGCCAAAAGCGGTTTGTGGCTGAGGGGTAGATACGTGATAGAGCCGCAGGTACTTGGTACCAATGGGTCAGAAGTTTGTAGTTAGTTCCTGTGTCTTGGAATCAATGGAGCTGGAGTGTGCGAGTCTATACATGTGTGACCTTTGTTCAGCTGAGAACTCAACTTCCAGATGGTGCTCCCATTCCCGTATAAAGGCCGGTTTGGTGACAGCAGAGGCTGATCCCAGAAGCTGATATCGTTCGGAAATCAGATGGGGAGTGGGCTCTTCCTCAATGAACAATCGTTCAAGTGAAGTAAGAGTGTCTAGCCCTCTTATAGAGGCACCGTGGATCGGAATTAAGTATTGGAGCTGTTTGTGTCTCCACCAATCCATTGGGAATCGTACCATGTCTGTCCCTCGGCTCTAGGGGGATCAACTTGCCCTTTTCCAGGAATTTGCAGCAGCTATAGTTACCATCAGTGACCCAGGACCCAAAAAAGGCTGCCTGTTCCCCAGGAGGGAACCAAATGAATCCTCCTAGCGGTGCCAACGGGGAGAGGGGTCCCACCGCTCAGGTAGGCGCAGACCAGGGGAGATGAAAGCCAGTATAGTATTGTCCTTCAGGAGGGAAGAGTCCCAGGTGCTGGCTGATGCAAGATGAGGCAGACAAATCGAGGAAAGCTGGAAGCCGCACACCGGTATAATGATGAATGCTTTATTTAAAAAGCTGAATCATGAAGAAACACGAAACATAACAGCAGAAGCGTACAAAAGCAGCTGACGCGTTTCACACTACGATGAGTGCTTATTCATAGCTGAAGCCGAGCTATGAATAAGCACTCATCGTAGTGTGAAACGCGTCAGCTGCTTTTGTACGCTTCTGCTGTTATGTTTCGTGTTTCTTCATGATTCAGCTTTTTAAATAAAGCATTCATCATTATACCGGTGTGCGGCTTACAGCTTTCCTCGATTTGTCTGGTGCCAACGGGGAGCCAGGGGGTGCTAGGACATACAAAGGATTAGTGCGGTCCCAGATACAGAGGGCATGGGTGGTAAGTGGGGGAGCTGTCTGTGAAAGCCCTCTGTATTCCTAAGGCAGCCAAGGGGTATACGACAGGTTGCGACCTGCTAGGCTTTTCTCTAGGGAGATCCACATTTTGGAACTGGTGTGATGGCGCCAGTTTAGAATGTGTTGAATCGCTTTGGCTGTATAATAGCGACGTATGTCTGGAAGGCCCAGACCTCCCACCTCTTTAGGTTTCTGCAATAAGGACACGGCCATATTACTATTATTATTTCAATGGCTCTAGTTCCCACCATGCAGTCAGTTTCTGGTCAGTTTCTGCACCGGAAACTGACTGCATGGTGTGAATTAGAGCCATTGGAATACATGGAAAACACTGTGCATGTGCAGAAAAAAAGTGCACGGAACTGAATGGAACTGCGTCTGGTGTGAACTAGCACTTAAAACATATCCAATAAAAAAATTTAAAAAAAAAATCAAATTTCTTCATAAATTTAGGCCAATATGTATTTTGCTACATGTTTTTGTTAAAAAAATCCCAATAAGTGTATATTGATTGGAACTGAATGGAACTGCAATTAGTGTGAACTGGCCCTTAAACAGAAAGTTAAAAATATTGTTTTTTTTCTCAAAATTGTTGGGTTTTTTTTGTTTATAGCGCAAAAAAATAGAAAACGCATTGATAATCAAATTACCACCAAAAGAAAACTTTATTTGTGGGAAAAAAGGACATAAATTTCGTTTTTTGGATACAGTGTTGCATGACCGCGCAATGTTCAGTTAAAGTACTGTAGTGCCTATTGCAAAAAATTGCATGGTCATGAAGGGGGGTAAATCTTCCGGAGGTCAAGTGGTTAAGCTGACTTCCAGGGAAAAAAAACATGCCGTGTGCCCCCCCCCACCCCTTTTTCCCAACTTCCCAACTTAGGGGATAACTGTTTGTTTTGCCTAGCGGGTGATGAATAGAGTAAACCACCTTATTCCTTGCCCTCAGTGATCAGACTGCAACACAGTAAATTTGTAGTAAGGTATTTTTAAATAATAATAACTTGCAAAATATCCCATTCAGCAGTAGCTTTCTATATGAATTGGAATGTATTATTCGATCATTTGTATTATTTGTAAACTTTACTTTAAGCTATACTTTAGGAGACAGTAAGATATGTCTTCCTACTTTTCCAAAATTCTCCAAAATGGCACAGATACAAAATGTATTTGAAAGTCCATGAGTGCCACATCCATACTCTGCAAATCACGTCTCATAAACTTTCTGTGGGGCGGCTGTTTTCCGATTGGGTAATTACTTTTACAGCAGAAGTGAAATGTGTGGGTGTGTAATAGAGGCTATTTTTACATGCCTAGCGGGGACGGTAACCACAGAGTTTAGACTATGCTGAATATTTTGTTTTTTTGCTTGCTATTGAATTTAGAAAAATCAGTAAAAGGTCCAGACGTAAATGAAGCCTTATTTTCTGTGTGAACTGGAGGCTGGAGAAGTTGGCTAAGGTACAGTAAATCTACGAAGTGTGATTTGGTAACCTGCTTATGTACAGTTCCTGGCCAGTTTACACAACATCATAATGATCAGGGTTGGGAATCCTTGACTTCCCGGGTCACATCATTTCCTCCAATTCGGTCATTTCTCAAAAAATAAAACCATAAAAATAATTTTTAAAATCCCACCTTATTAAATATCCAAGTACATCAAACAAGGTTTTTGATATAACGCCTCACCTTTTACCTTTTCTCTACTATCTATGGTAGTTTCATTCCAATTTCCTTCTCTTTCAAAAAAACATTCTGCAAACACAGAAATCTTTACATTGAGTTATATCAATTAAGCATTTCCATGGTTATTGTTGGAATTTGGGTTAATCTACAAAGTATGGTTTAGTAACTTGCTTATGTACAGAACCAGTCCAGTCTGCACAATATTATGCTAATCAGATTTGGAGAACCTTGACTTCCCCAGTCTCATAATTTCCCCCAATTTTGGTAATTTCTCAAAAAAAAAAACAAAAAAAAAAATCATATTAAAAATCACAGCTTATTAACCACTTCAATACGGGGTACTTTCGCACCTTCCTGCCCAGGCCAATTTTTAGCTTTCAGCGCTGTCACTTTTCAAATTACAATTGCGCGGTCATGCTACACTGTACCCAAAATAAATTTTTATCATTTTATTCCCACAAATAGAGCTTTCTTTTGGTGGTATTTGATCACCGCTGAGGTTTTAAATTTTTGCAAACGAATAAAAAAAGATTGAAAATTTTGAAAAAAAAAAAGTTTTTCTTTGTTTTTATTATAAAATTTTGTAAATAAATAAGTTTTCTCCTTCACTGATGGGCTCCGATAAGCTGCACTGATGGGCACTGATAAGGTGGAATCAATGAGATGAGTGGTGAGAGGTGGCACTGATGGGCACTGATGATGGGCACTGATAGGTGGCACTGATATGCGGTACTGATAGGCATTGATAGGCGGCACTGATAGGCACTCATAGGTGACACTGGTGAGCACTGATAGGGGACACTGATGGGCACTGAAAGACTGCACTGATGGGTACTTATGGGTGGCATTGATAGACGGCACTGATGGGCACTGATTGGCGGCACTGAAAGGCAGCACTGATGGGCATTGATAGGCACTGATGACTGGCACTGGATTTCACTGATAGGCAGGATTTTTCAATGGCACTGATTGGCAGCTACCTGGGCACAGATTGACACTTCCCTGGTGGTTTAGGGTGGCATACCTGGTGGTCCAGTGTGGTGGCCATCCCTGGTGGTCCTGGGCAGGCATCCGAGAGGGGACTGCTCTGATAAACAAACAGCACAGACACCCCCCCCCATCAGGAGAGCAGCCGATCGGCTCTCCTCTACTCGCGTCTGTTACATTTGGCACCTTTCAGGGGGAAGCAGATACCTGTCAAATCCAGGTATCTTCTCCCACTTCCGGGATAAGATTGTCGCACATCGTGCGCCGAACCACATAATGTCCGGCCCCTCCTCCCCCGCTGCCTGTTGGGAGACAAACAGGTCCCAGAAGACAGCAGGGACCATTCAGAAAGTGCAGTGCATCTCGCACATGTGCAGTAGGAAACAGGCTGTGAAGCCGTAAGTAATGATGCTGGCGCCTGCACCCGGAGCTGAGGGACGGGTCGGCTTCGGGTGTCAACACCGTGGGCTCCCAGGACAGGTAAGTGTCCTTATATTAAAAGTCAGCACCTGCAGTATTTGTAGCTGCTGACTTATAATTTTTTTTTTACTCAGGCGGAACTCCGCTTTAACAGGGGTGTGTAGACTTTTTATATCCACTGTACAGTAGTCCCATTACAATTTCCTTCTCTTTCAAAACAAAAATTCTGCAAACATAGAAATCCTTATATTGAGTTATATCAATAAAGCATTTCCAGGGTTAGGGATGGAATTTGGTAACTCTACAAAGTATAATTTGGAACACTGTACAGAACCCGACCAATCTGTATAACATTATGATGATCAGATTCGGAAAACCTTGACTTCCCGAGTCTTATAATTTTCTCTGATTTAGTGATTTCTCAAAGAATAAAACAAAAATCAGTCATAATAAACATTAAACAGCCTTTTAAACAGTCATGTTTGCTAATTTAATTCCTCATTTTTCTTTTGGCTTTCTTTTTCTATTGTAGGAAAACTCTCCTGGGATCTTCCGTAATCCTAATCCAATTTTATTCTCTTTCAAAAAATTATTTCTGCAAACATAGAAATCTCTACATTTAGTTATATCAATAAAGCATTTCCATGGTTGGGGATAGAATTTGGGTAAATCTACAAAGTATGATTTTGTAACCTGCTTATGTAGAGAACCCATCCAGTTTGCACATTATGATGTTGAGAGTTGGGAATCCTTGACCTAATCCCCGGTATCATAATTTCCTCCAATTTGGTAATTTCTCAAACAATAAATAGAAAAACACCACAGCCAAGTAAATATTCAAGTACGTCAAGCAAGTTTGCTGATAAATCTCTTCACCTTTTTTCCTTTATGTTGCTATTGTAGGAGAGCTCTACATGGATCTTCAGTAGTCCTAATCCAATTTCCTTCTCTTTCAAATTTTTTTTTTTCTGCAAACATAGAAATATTTATATAGAGTTGAATCAGTAAAGCATTTTCAGGGTTAGGTTTGAGGTAAAACCACAACATATGATTTAGTAACCTGCTTATGTACAGTACTCAGATAGTTTGCACAACATCATGATGATCAGGGTTGGAAGACTTTGACTCCACAGGTCTCATTATTTCCTCTAATTTGGTAATTTTTCAAAGAATAAAACAAATTGCAGCCATAATAAACATTAAACATCACAGCTTATTAAACAGTCAAGCCAGTTTGCCAATTTAATTCTTCACTTTTTTCCTTTCTTTTGCTATTGTAGGAAAACTCTACTGGACTCTTCAGTAGTGCTAATCCAATTTCCTTCTCTTTCCAAAAGAAAAAAAAAAAACTTCAACCATATCAATAAAGCACTTTCAGGGTTAGGATACATTTATGAAAGTGGTTGTGAAGTCAAAAGGTTTTTTACCTTAATGCATTCTTTGCATTAAGGTACAAAAAAAACTTCCAATACCAGCTCCGCCCAGTCCTTCCCTTAAACACGTACCTGAGCCCTGTATCGATCCAGAACTGTGCGCTGTTTTGGTTCTTCTCTCCTCTCTCTGTGTTTTCATAACTTCGGCTGAGGGCTTGGCATGGAGTGCAGAAATTCAGAAAATAAATTAAAAATAATAAGCAATGTAGTTGTATTTTTGCTCTTCAAAGTATTTAATTGGAAACCACCAAGGTTCAAATTAGGAATATTTGCAGCCTTCGTCACAATACTAATATTTATAGTCTCAGCCCTGCCTGAATTCTGAGGACCGATTTACACTTTAGTGATTCATTAAGTTGTGTTAATGCGCTTAACTTTTTGACGTGTAGGGCATTAAGGCTCTCTGTTCATTACAAATGGACTGCCAAGGCACTACAATGGATCATACAAAGCACAAGATCATTTTTTAGCAAAGCCGCACACTGCAATAGATGGCATATGCTGCAATGCAATGCAATGCAATGCCATTCACAATGATGAGCAAGTGCGTTTTGAGAATGCTCACTCACTTGCATTTTACCATTCTCTGGCCCACCACACAAGTGTGAATGGGCCCTGATTCTTTACTAAGATATAACCAATGCCTTGACACTTATACTGACACAGGAGTGATTCCAGAGTATCTTATCCTAGATTTAGGCATACCTTTTACCATTTGTTGGCATAGTGCAGGGATATGCAATTAGCGGACCTCCAGCTGTTGAATAACTACAAGTCCCATCATGCCTCTGCCTCTGGGTGTCATGCTTGTGGCTGTCAGAGTCTTGCTATGCCTCATGGGACTTGTAGTTCTGCAACAGCTGGAGGTCCGCTAATTGCATATCCCTGGCTTAGTGTGACAGGAAGGTTAGAGCAGTGCTATAATCATTCACGCGTTACTATGACAGTATAAGCAGGATAGCATATAGGAGAGGTATGAACGATTCAACTCCCATTTAGCATCTCCAAAATTCAAGGTCCATGAAATTCTTCCACATCCTTACCTCCTTGCAGCAGCTATATACTACAGGTATTCTGCTGCCTTTGATACAGATGACCACCCCCTTTGGTCTCCGTGGCTGTAGTCTTCGCTGGTTCTCTTCCTACTTATCCAACCACACCTGTAGTGTTACTTATAATTCTACTTCCTCCTCTCCTTTTCCTTTCTTTGTTAGGGTCCCCCAAAGTTCTGTTCTTGGATCTCTCCTATTCTCGATCTACACCTCCTCCCTGGGTCAGCTGATGGCCTCCAATGGCTTCCAATACCATCTCTATGCCGACAACACCCAAATGTAACTTTCTACCCCTCAGCTCATTCCCTCAGTCTCCTCAGGTATCATTTAGGCGCTGTTCACACCATGGCGTTTCCGGATCATTCTCCCCCGCGGTTCCCAATCGCCGCAAAATGAGGGACGTGCTTGCGATCCCCGTTGCTTTCAATCGCTGTAAAATCGTGCAAACAAAAGCGGGAGATGCCTGCCACCCAAAAGCAGCAATTCTGTTTGTGCAATTTTACAGTGATTCGTCGGACTATCCAAACCTGAGCTCATAATTTTTCCTCCCCCATGTGACCCTACTCCTGATCTCTCTGTCAAGTTCAGTTCTTCAACTATCACCCCATCCCCGCATGCCAAGGTTCTAGGTGTAATCCTGGACTCTGATCTATCCTTTAGGCCCCACATCCAATCACTGCCCAAATCTTGCCACCTCAACCCCCGCAGCATCTCAAAAATAATAACGCAATGTAATAGTATGAGAGATTTATCTTCTAGTCCAAAATCCAAGTGGCAAGCGCCACTCTTAAAAATTATTATATCATGGTGCTTGGTCTAAAAGTTCTGACACCAAAGTTCTTGTAAAAACACAAACAAGTTTATTATAAAATACTGTGGACTATCTCCATATCAACGCCATATGAAAAAGAAGAAACAGCAACCTCATTAGGTAAATAATGTGCCAGAAATGTCTGTTAAGCATTGCATATAGGGTAACATCCAGGAAAAACAGCTTACATAGCCCAAAGGTACTGATAGTAGCATGCCGGTGATGTGATGGGAAGAACAGCTGCTGTCATCCATGTCCTGAGCAAGTAGAATGCATGTTTTAAGGCAGTGGTGTCCAAACTACGGCCCATAGACTGGATCCTGCTCTTTGTTTGCCTTTTTTCGGCCATAGGGGCACTGTTCTTCCCACTGACACAAGGCAGTATTGCTCCCACTGACACCAATGATGTGGCACCATTCCTTCTACTGACAGCAATGGTGGGGCTTAATACCTCCAACTGACACCAAGGATGGGGCACTTTTCCTTCCACTGACGGCAACAATGGGGTACTATTATTCCCAATGACACCAACAATGGGCTACTGATCCTCCCACTGACACAGACGATGGGGCACTATTCCTCCTCCTACTGACCACAGACCACATCCTTTTTTTTTTATTCCCACTGACCATCAAGCCTGATACATTGTCTACTCCCATTGACACTGGGACATTTTCTACTCCCACTGGCCACAGTCACGCCCCCCCCCCCCCCAAGCCTGAAGGACAGTAAAATGGCCCTGGAAAGTGGAAAGTTGGAGATTCATTTTTGAAGGCTTAAAGTTTATCTAAACCCTAAACTCAAGAACGAACATATAAAGCTCCCCACCAAAACAAACACACACACTCTTCCCTTCAACCCTTTCAAAAACATCCTACAGTTTTGCCTGGGGATGAGATTTATTATATTACAGCTTACCAACCTGTAGATGTAATGACTGCATTCGTTTTCTGTTTTCACTTTTTTTTGCCTTTATTTTCACCTGATGATCCTGCCAGTAACACACCTGTCATAGCGTGCTCATTATACTGCGAGGAGCAAAGTTGTCACCCTAGGGCAGGGTGTGTTGGGACTGCACAACACCCACCTTCCCCTCTATTCCTCTTCATAACATAGGAGGAAGGTGTTTTGTAAACCACTGAGATAGTTGGGAATGATGCACAGTGGTCAGCACAACCAAGGAGTTATTCGTTGTCAGGATAAACAAATATTTAATTGCACCGATGAACATTTATAACACAATTCTTTCAATGGTATTTTAACAGACCAAAAGGGGCCAGAAAAAGCTCATTGTTTTTACATATACAGTATCTCACAAAAGTGAGTACACCCCTCACATTTTTGTAGATATTTTATTATATCTTTTCATGTGACAACACTGAAGAAATGACACTTTGCTACAATGTAAAGTAGTGAGTGTACAGCTTGTATAACAGTGTAAATTTGCTGTCCACTCAAAATAACTCAACACACAGCCATTAATGTCTAAACCGCTGGCAACAAAAGTGAGTACACCCTAAGTGAAAGTGTCCAAATTGGGCGCAAAGTGTCAATAATTTCTGTGGCCACCATTATTTTCCAACACTGCCTTAACCCTCTTGGGCATGGAGTTCACCAGAGCTTCACAGGTTGCCACTGGAGTCCTCTTTCCATGATGATATCACGGAGCTGGTGGATGTTAGAGACCTTGTGCTCCTCCACCTTCCATTTGAGGATGCCCCACAGATGCTCAATAGGGTTTAGGTCTGGAGACATGCTTAGCCAGTCCATCACCTTTACCCTCAGCTTCTTTAACAAGGCAGTGGTCGTCTTGGAGGTGTGTTTGGGGTCGTTATATTGGAATACGGCCCTGCAGCCCAGTCTCTGAAGGGAGGGGATCATGCTCTGCTTCAGTATGTCACAGTACATGTTGGCATTCATGGTTCCCTCAATGGACAGTAGCTCCCCAGTGCCGGCAGCACTCATGCAGCCCCAGACCATGCCACTCCCACCACCATGCTTGCCTGTAGGCAAGACACACTTGTCTTTGTACTCCTCACCTGGTTGCCACCACACACGTTTGACACCATCTGAACTAAATAAGTTTATCTTCGTCTCTTCAGACCACAGGACATGGTTCCAGTAATCCATGTCCTTAGTCTGCTTGTCTTCAGCAAACTGTTTGCGGGCTTTCTTATGCATCATCTTTAGAAGAGGCTTCATTCTGGGACGACAGCCATGCAGACCAATTTGATGCAGTGTGCGGTGTATGGTCTGAGCACTGACAGGCGGATCCCCCACCCCTTCAACCTCTGCAGCAATGCTGGCAGCACTCATACGTCTATATCCCAAAGACAACCTCTGGATATGACGCTGAGCATGTGCACTCAACTTCTTTGGTCGACCGTGACGAGGCCTGTTCTGAGGGGAACCTGTCCTGTTAAACCGCTGTATGGTCTTGGCCACTGTGCTGCAGCTCAGTTTAAGGGTCTTGGCAAACTTCTTATAGCCTAGGCCATCTTTATGTAGAGCAACATTTTTTTTTTTCAGCTCCTCAGAGTTCCTTGCCATGAGGTGCCATGTTGAACGTCCAGTGACCAGTATGAGAGAGTGAGAGCGATAACACCAAATTTAACACACCTGCTCCCCATTCACACCTGAGACCTTGAAATACTAATGAGTCACCTGACACCAGGGAGGGAAAATGTCTAATTGGGCCCAATTTGGACATTTTCACTTAGGGGTGTACTCACTTTTGTTGCCAGCGGTTTAGACATTCATGGCTGTGTGTTGAATTATTTTGAGGGGACAGCAAATTTACAATGTTATACAAGCTATACACTCACTATTTTACATTGTAGCAAAGTGTCATTTCTTCAGTGTTGTCACATGAAAAGATATAATAAAACATTTACAAAAATGTGAGGGGTGTTCTCACTTTTGTGAGCTACTGTATTTAAAAGTAGATGTAAAGCCAAAACCCGGAAAAACCTACACTCTCTGCTGGTGATTGTCGCCAACATGACAGAAAGGGATGTGCAATCCAGAAACAGAAATAGAAAAGAGATCTTCCAATTGGGACACCAATTTCTGGTTACAGCTGTCTAAGAGGGGAATGTCACACACTTCCAGTTGTACCTAGGACACAATGTTAAAGCATAAATCCTGAATAAACCTAAGTAGTCTTTAAAATGCTCCCTCCACGCCAACACCTATGCTGACTAGCCTGCAGACTAACCTAACCTGCAGCAATGGCTGCAGGGTAAAAGCAAGAACACTCAACAGTGGCTGGTAAAGCCTGGAGTGGTGATGTCACCCATAGACTCCTATGGCCCATCCACTATCGTCACTCCCTCCTCTCCCTTGCAGCCGCCGCTGGCTGACACAGGGGAGCTGGATCATGTGACCAGAACAGAACGGGCTGAAAATAAGTATGTATGTATGAGAAATGGTTACCCTCCTTCCCCACCTTCTTTAGATCCTACTGTGTATATTACTCCAAGAGTGTACTTTGAAGGTCTCTTCAGGTGCACGTTAAAGGTTCTATAGAATATCCTTGGCATTTGATGGACATAAAATAGACATATCTGGTGGGCTACCCCTGTCTACCACACCCAGTGGGCTTTCCCTGATTGACATACCCAGTGGGCTATCCCTGACTGACATACCCGGTGGGCTATCCCTTTCTGCCAAACCCAGTGGGCTATCCCTGATTGACAATCCCGGTGGGCTATGCCTGATTAATATACCTGGTGGGCTGTCCCTGACTTCCATTCCTGGTGGGCTGTCCCTGACTTTCATTCCTGGTGGGCTGTCCCTGACTTTCATTCCTGGTGGGCTGTCCCTGACTTTCATTCCTGGTGGGCCGTCCCTGACTTCCATTCCTGGTGGGCTGTCCCTGACTGACATACCCTGTTTCCCCGAAAATAAGACCTAGCGTGATTGTCGGTGATGGCTGCAATATAAGCCCTACCCCCAAATGAGCACTACCCTGTTTCCCCGAAAATAAGCCCTACCCTGAAAATAAGACCTACAAGGATTTTAACTAGGGCTTATTTGGGGGGTAGGGCTAATATTCTAGCCATCACCGACAATCACGCTAGGTCTTATTTTCGGGGAAACAGGGTACCTGGTGGTCTGTCCCTGACTGACATACCTGGTGGTCTGTCCCTGACTGACATACCTGGTGGTCTGTCCCAGACTGACATACCTGGTGGGCTGTCCCTGACTTCAATTCCTGGTGGGCTGTCCCTGACTGACATACCTGGTGGGCTGTCCCTGACTTCCATTCCTGGTGAGCTGTCCCTGACTGACATACCTGGTGGGCTGTCCCTGACTTCCATTCCTGGTGGGCTGTCCCAGACTGACATACCTGGTGGGCTGTCCCTGACTGCCATTCCTGGTAGGCTGTCCCAGACTGACATACCTGGTGGGCTGTCCCAGACTGACAAGCCTGGCGGGCTACCCTGGCTAACATACCTGGCGGGCTTTCCCCGACTGATATAACTGTTGCGCTATCCCTGACTGACATAAGTGGTGGGCTATCCCCGTCTTTGATGTGGAGTTCATTGAGGATACTCCCCAAAGCCACACAACTTGAAGAAGAATTTGGAAAGTCTTACACTGGGGATGCTATGCAGATGCTGATCATACTAGACTCAGGCTGCCATCAGGCACATTTATTGCATTAAGCAGCCTGAGACGTTCCATGCTTCATGAGAAGTGATGAAAATATAAAACAGCTTTGTTCAGTATGGGAGAGAAATCTTTGATAAGACCATCTTCGGGGGGCATCTGCCGGGTTCCTGGTTCCCAGTCCCACGTCTGGTTAGATGATAGATTAAAGCGAGGTCTTTTTTAATCACTCTCTGGCAATCACTTAAAAAAGAAAAACAATAGGGAGAAAATTATGAAAGATGTAGCAAGTTTTTACAAGGACTTATTGCCACATAGAGCAGGTGACTCCCAGAGTTCTGCTGAACATACACAAGTACAGGAAAACTGCGATTAGATTAGCAGAGTATGGGTGCCCTCTGGTGTCCTTGGATGTAACACAATGAAATTTCCTAACAAGTTCTACCACATGTCACACAGAACACAGCAACAACAAAAAAATAAGTTAGCCATCTTTTCCTGCTTTCCTATTATCCAGAACTCTCAACGTTTGGAGGAATTGTCCCATCTGAATACTCAAACCCTTCGTACCATAAAGGGACCCTGTTATAGGTCTTATGTACAGACTTGGAAAATTTTTTACAATTACAATAGATGACCCTTTCTCAACATTTTTACCCCAGAGCAGAGTTGTCAACCTCCCGTGTGACAGGACACAAAAAAAAATTACTTTACGAAAAAATGACTCTCCCCCTGCATTGCCTTCTTTACTTTCTCCCTTTTATGGAGTTTACTGTGTAAAATGTAACACGGGATATAGAGACATCTGATTTGAATGCCCGCTCCCTCGGGACCTTCTCACATACATAGATCTGCCCTTCTTACCTGGACCTGGTGACTATGCTAGACACTTAAAGACCAGCCTCGTTTTGGAATTTAGGTGTTTACATGTTTAAAACAGTTTTTTTTTTTGCTAGAAAATTACTTAGAACCCCCAAACATTATATATTGTTTTTTTTCTAACACAATAGAGAATAAAATGGCGGTCATTGCAATACTTTTTTCACACCGTATTTGCACAGCGATCTTACAAGCTCGCTTTTTTTTTTAGAAAAATTACACTTTTTTGAATAAAAAAATAAGACAACAGTTAGCCCAATTTTTTTTATATACTGTGAAAGATAATGTTACACTGAGTAAATTGATACCCAACATGTCACGCTTCAAAATTGCGCCTGCTCGTGGAATGGCGTCAAAGTTTTACCCTCAAAAATCTCCATAGGCGACGTTTAAAAAATTCTACAGGTTGCATGTTTTACAGAGGAGGTCTAGGGCTAGAATTATTGCTCTCGCTCTAACAAACCCGGTGATATCTCACAAGTGTGGTTTGACCACCGTTTTCATATGCGGGCGCTACTCACGTATGCGTTCACTTCAGCGAGCGAGCTCGTCAGGACGGGGAGTTTTAAAAAAAACATTTATTATTTTTCTTATTTATTTTACTTGATTTTATTTATTTTTACACTTTAAAAAAAAAAAAAATGTGTCACTTTTATTCCTATTACAAGGAATGTAAACATCCCTTGTAATAGAAAAAAAGCATGACAGGACCTCTTGAATATGAGATCTGGGGTCAAAAAGACCTCAGATCTCATATTTACACTAAAATGCAATAATAAAAAAAAAAAAAGTAATTTAAAAAAATGACATTGAAAAAATGTGTCTCTAAGACAGATGGGTGGAAGTGACGTTTTGACGTCGCTTCCGCCCTGCCGTGTCATGGAGACGGGTGGGCGCCATCTTCCCCTCACTCGTCTCCATGCACAGCTAGGGAAAGGATGCGATCGCCGCTGCAGATGGCTCCGGTAAGTGGCGGAGGGCACCAGAACGCGGCAGAAGGGGGGGCCCTCTCCCGCCACCGATAAAAGTGATCTTGCGGCGAATCCGCAGCAGAGACCACTTTTATCTTGTAGCCGGCCGAAAACGGGGATACCGCAGGCTAACTGCTACCATAACAACGATATCCGCCGCCAAAGTTAGGACGTTTATGTACATGCGGCGGTCGGCAAGTGGCTAGACACCATGTCTGGGATGGTATATGATCCTCTCTCGATGAGCCTCTGTATGAATATATTATTATTTTTGATGTGTCTGTTTGTGGTCTCTGTACTTCACCGTGTGATGAATAAAAATAAAAGAATTGAATAAAAGCTAAGTCCACGTTTCTGATCATATTTCATGGTGCACCCACTCTGCAGCCCCCACTCCTCAACCAACACCCCTACCCCCTTACTAGATATCCTTGGTTCTTCCCACAGGCTTCTGTCATTTTTATTTTATTTTGGTGCAACGCTGTGTGACTCCACCCACACAGCCGCATCGTCCATTCACAGGAAGTTGTGAATTAAAAACGTTATCGTACTTGAGGTCTATTAATACTTGCTCTGGCTCCTTATCTTGGTATGGGGGTCTGGTCTGGGGTAGGAGGAATAGTCTGCAGAAGCTTGAACATATCACCTGCCATCCATTGGTAGCAATGCTTTGCAGGTTCCAATGCAAAAAAAATAATAATTCATAAATATTTTTTTTTTATTTGATATGAGTGCATTCGTTATTTTTTGCAAAAGGTGATATTAGGCTTTAACCTTCAATGCCATAGTCCAGAGGTCTCCAGAGTATGACTCAAAGGCCAAATCCATCCCACTACAGGATTGCATTCAGCCAACGGCTAGTCTCAAGTTCTACCCACTGTACTGTCTTTCTCCAAGCAAACGATGATGTGATTGCCCCATCAGGATGGAAGTTCTACCCCCCCCCCCCCCCAACTCTCACCCCAGTGCTACACTGATTACAGTCAGGGGGAACCATTGATAGGGAATCTGATGAAAAAGGGGTTCTGATATAAACTCTGATGTAAGGGGGGGCTCTGCTGTAAAGGTGGACTCTCAAGGGGACTCTAATGTAAGAATGGACTTTGAAGAGACTCTGATGTAAGGGAGACCCTGATGTACACAGTAACTCTTAAGGTGGACTCTGATGTAAGAGGGGCTATGATAGGGACCCTTATGTGAGGAGGGGGCTCTGATGTAAGAGGGAAATCCTAAGATGGACATTGATGTAAGGGGGACTCTGATGGGGACGCTGATGCAAAGGGGGACTCTTATGGGAACTCTAATGTAAGGAGGGATTTTGATGGGGACTGTGATGTAAGAGGTTTTCTAATAGGAACCCTGATGTAAGGGGGGACTCCTAATGCAGACTCTGAAATAAGGGGGGCCTTGGTAAGGATCAGTGGCGGCTGGTGCTCAAAATTTTTGAGGGGGTGCAAACAAACTGAAATAAAAAAAAAAAAAAAAACATCAATTGCAGCCACTGTGCCCATCAAACGCAGCCACTGTGCCGTCAAATGCCGCTTCTGTGCCATCAAACGCAGCTACAGTGCCAAGCGCTGCCACTGTGCCCATCAAATGCTGCCAATGTGCCCATCAAACGCTGCTAGTGTGCCCAACTGCCCATCATATGCTGCCAGTGTGCCCATCAAACGCTGCTAGTGTGCCCAGCTGCCCATCATATGCTGCCAGTGTGCCCATCAAATGCTGCCAGTTTGCCCAACTGCCCATCAAATGCTGCCAGTGTGCCCATCAAATGCTGCCAGTGTGCCCAACTGCCCATCATATCCTGCCAGTGTGCCCATTAAATGCCAGTGTGCCCCCCGCCCGCTCGCACTTACCCTGAGTCTGTGGGGCAGCAGGTGACGGCGACGAGTGGGGTCCTTCATGCGTCTCCTGCCTCCTGATAGGCATCCAATAGCGGTGCCTGTTATTTCAGCCAATCAGGTGACAGGTAACAGACCCAAGCACCTGATTGACAGAGAGGCAGTTCAGTGTTAGGAAAGTGAATAGTCATTCGCTTTCCTAACACAGCTGAGTGGACTGCGAGCGACAAGCATGGTGCTCGCAGTTCATCTATTTTGCAGCCTTACTTACCAGCTCCGCTTGGGCCGTGCCTTCCACGGAGCTTCTGACGTCACTTCTGGTTTCCCTCTGGCACAGTGCGCCCCCTATGGACGGGCCGCCACTGGTAAGAATACTAAAGTAAGGGGGAATTCTGATGTAAGGGGGGACTTACAGTATAAGGTGACTTTGATGTAAGGGGGCACTTTGCTTTTTTTTTTTTTACTAAAGTTCTTTCTCTTTTGTTCTGAATTATATAAAGCTGACTCCAAAAAAGGTCCAAGCAAAACTTATTTATACATTCATTTTATTTATTTATAAAACAGATTTTTTTTTTTTTTTAGGACCAGTGAATATTTGTAAAACATATGTCATACCCTTCAAACTGAAAACTTTGGAAACACCTGCTGTAGTCTAAAGCAAATTTACACATTTTAAAAAAATATATATTTTGGCTAGAGTTGTCCTATAAGTAATATGAATGGATATCTATCCCTCCAGGCTAAACCTACAGATATGTAGATCAGTAAGTGACACAGCCGAGATGTATTGATTACATAGATTCAGGATGTCAGTATGTTAGCTTGAGTTAGAATGGAGCTTCCTGTCTTTCTCATTCCCATTGGGATCACTGGCGTGCCAAGCTGTCCTTTGTTCTGACTTCTCAGTGATTCACTTTGATGTCATGGCTGGTCTAAAAGTTTAGTGACGCACATTCGTCTGTAAACACCCTGCTGATTATAAGCAATATCAGTTCCTCAGTAGGTGGAGCAGACTGCCTTTTACTCCATGTGATTATTGCCAGTATTCCCAAAAAAAAACTGGTCCTAGTGACTTCTTTCATGTTCCGAGTTCTCTTCCTTCGAGGGTTTGCCGAAAGGGTCACTCCACCTATCCACAAGAAGGGCAGCAAGGTAGAAGCTGGCAGTTGTAGGCCAGTGAGTTTAACATCAATTGTTGTCAAGTTAAAGCGGGGGTTCACCCACACCGCCAAAAAAAAAAAATATTAAAAGCCAGCAGCTACAAATACTGCAGCTGCTGACTTTTAATACATGGCCACTTACCTGTCCCAGGGTCCAGCGATGTCGGCAGGGGACGCCGAGAACCCGCTCGGTTCTCGGCAGCTGCCGCCGCCATCCTAGGTGAGGGAATCAGGAAGTGAAGCATTGCGGCTTCACTTCCCGGTTCCCTACTGCGCATGCGCAAGTCACGCTGCGCGTCCCTAGTGGTCCCCGCTCTCTCCTGGGAGCTGTGTGTTCCCAGCAGACAGCGCGGTCGGGACGGGAAGAGGCATAGACTCCCATGGGAGTCTATGCCGGAAGTGGGTGCAAATACCTGTCTTAGACAGGTATCTGCACCTCCCTCCCCCCTGAAAGGTGCCAAATGTGACACCGGAGGGGGGAGGGTTCCGAAAAGCGGAAGTTCCATTTTTGTGTGGAACTCTGCTTTAATCACTTCAGCCCCGGAAGATTTCACCCCCTTCCTGACCAGAGCACTTTTTGCGATTCGGCACTGCGTCGCTTTAACTGACAATTGAGCGGTCGTGCGACGTTGCACCCAAACAAATTAACATCCTTTTTTTCCCACAAATAGAGCTTTCTTTTGGTGGTATTTGATCACCTCTGCGGTTTTTTTTTTTTGCGCTATAAACAAAAAAAGAGGGACAATTTTGAAAAAAACGCAATATTTTTTACTTTTTGCTATAATAAATATAAAATATATAAAAAAACAATTTTTTTGCTTTCGGTTTAGGCCTATATGTATTCTTCTACATATTTTTGGTAAAGAAAAAGGCAATAAGCGTATATTGATTGGCAAAAGTTATAGCGTCTACAAAATAGGGGTTAGTTTTATGGCATTTTTATCATCCATTTTTTTTATTAGTAATGGCGGCGATCTGCGATTTTTATTGTGACTACGACATTATGGCGGACACATCAGGCACTGTTGACACTATTTTGGGACCATTGTCATTAATACAGCGATCAGTGCTATAAAAATGCACTGATTACTGTGTAAATGACACTGGCCGGGAAGGGGTTGAACACTAGGGGGCGATCAAGGGGCTAAGTGTGTCCTGGGGAGTGATTCTAACTGTGGGGGGGATGGGCTACCACTGACATGACAGAGATCACTGCTCCCGATGACAGGGAGCAGTGATCTGTGTCATATTACTAGGCAGAACGGGGAAATGCCTTGTTTACATAGGCATCTCCCCATTCTTCCGCTCCGTGACACGATCGCGGGCACCCGGCGGACATCGAGTCCGTGGGACCCGCGGTCACGGAACACGTGGCAGGCGTGCCCCCACAATGCCGCATCTTAAAGGGGACGTACCTGTACGCCCTTTTGCCCACCCGTGCCATTCTGCCGACGTATATCGGCCTGCGGCGGTCGGGAAGGGGTTAATGGAATCGATCCTGAAAAGAAGGATCATTGATTACACAAAATACACAACAACCTGGTGGACACAAAGCAGCATGGCTTTACTGAGGGCAGATCATGCCATGCCCTAATCTGATTTCATTTTTTGCCTATATTACCAGTGTTGTGGGCCAGCGTGGTTCTGTGGACATAGCATATCTTGATTTCAGCAAGGCATTGGATACAGTTCCACATAATGATCTAATACAAAAGTTGTACAAGCCATGACTTAGCCCTTGGGTGGGTCAGTGGATCTGCAGTTGGGTAAAGGATAGATAAAGGATAGATACCAGAGTGTGGTTGTAAATGGGGCTCAGAACAGAGACCAGCCACTAGTGGTGTATCACAAGGCTCTGTATTGGGCCCTGTTCTATTTACAGGTAATCTATATATAAGTGATATAACTAAAGTGATATAACTTGCGTTTTTAAAGCTTGTCCATTGAATTCTATTACATGCAAAACGCTGCATTTTGCATGAAAAAAAGTCCCTGACCCTTTCCAAAAATGCAGAGGTACAAAAAGGCATTGATGTGAACATGTTCCATAGAAACCCATGTTAAAAAATTCCCATGCATTTCCGCAAAATGCAAAATGCATCAAAAAACGCGCTAGTGTGAATGGAGCCTTAGAGAGATGGAAGAGAAGCAGCACAAGTAGGTCATTTAAGTGCTGCACTGCAAAAAGTGAGCAGAGTCACAGAGAGATCATCAGTCTGTTGCTTCTCTCTTTCTGTCCATTCTTAGGTTCCATTCACACTAATGCGTTTTTTGATGCATTTTGCATTTTGCAGAAATGCATGGGAATTTTTTAACATGGGTTCCTGTGGAACATGTTCACATCAATGCATTTTTGTGCCTCTGTGTTTTTGGAAAGGGTCAGGGACTTTTTTTCATGCAAAATGTAGCGTTTTGCATGTAATAGAATTCAATGGACCAGCATCAAAAACGCAAGTACTGTGTTTTTACAGTGTTTTTACAGTGTTTTTGGCGGCTGGTGCTCAAAATTTTTTGGGGGGCGCAAAAATTTTTTGAAAAAAACCCAATTGCAGCCACTGTGCCATCAAACGCTCCCAGTGTGCCCATCAAATGCTGCCAGTCTGCCCATCATATGATGCCAGTGTGCCCATCAAATGCTGCCAGTGCCCCTCCTGGGACACCCCGCTCACCCACCCCCGCACACGGATAGACTGCGGGACACCCCAGGCCTGCTCACACTCCCCCCCCCCCCCCTGTGCAGGAGGACCAGCGCTTACCTTGGTGAGGTGTCCGCTTCTCTGGCATCTCCACTCCAGTCAGCTTTCTCCACTCTGTCCCACTTCCGCCAAAGTGCTGAGCATCCAATAGGGACACCTGGCGCTTTGACCAATCAGAAAACCGGTCTCACTGACCTGCCTCCAGATTGGCGGGGAGGCAATGTGGTGTGAAAATACCGAATATTCATTTGCTATGGTCACACAATTGGGTGGGATCAGGGCGCACTCTCTGCGCCCTGAGCCCACCCTTTTTTGAAGCCTATTAGAGCCTCTGGCTCTAATCAGGTGCTTCAAAAAAAAAAAATACACCCCCTCCTGCCCCCGCCATACAAGTCCATGCATCCGGTGTCCTGATAGGGAGGCGACAGCAGGGATAGAGGGGGCGGCGCCCGTGCGCGCCCACAATGCACGGGCCGCCACTTGTCCCTGGCCCTTTCCATAAAATGTATAGATGTGAACGTGACCCTCAGGAAACCATGTTAAATGGACTGTAGTGCATTTCTGCAAAACTGATAATGCACAAAAAAATGCCTAGGTGTGAACCAGGCCTCACAGAGTGAGGGTGGGACCAGATTTGTAAGTGAAAGTGAAAATGCAGCAGAGAAATATCAGTTTCCTTTCGCTGACAGATTGGGCTGTGCTGTGTGGCAGGACTGTGGTAATGTCAGGACTGGATGGACAGGCACACCAATCCTTAGGCAGCTCTCCTCTATGTATTTCATCTCTGTATTTGGTTGTTTCCCATGAATTCACATGTCTGTTTGTCCTTTTGTAATTTTCTCAGGTAGATTATTTTTGGGAACCAGATCCATGAGACATATTAGTCCATTGAATTAACCCCTTCTCCCCTGACATCCAGTTTATGTATTCTTGGGAATGCATGAAGGAAGCGATAAGAAAACAATAGCGCGTTATCTCGCTGCACGACGTCCTGAGTGCAGATGACAGGAAGTGTCCTCTCATACACATCCTCTGCTCTGCTATTTAAATCTCACAGATAATGGTTGTTGGGCTCAGAGAACACAAGAATAGTCTCAGGCCTCATATTTGTCTGACTTTTCTGTAACTGGAATCATTCCTCCATAATAACAACACATCTCAACACATCCACTGCAACGTTCTTCCCACGTTACTGCTGGACATTTAGCTTCTGACTGCAAATGTACACAGTGCTGGATGTGACTATTACTGCTGAATGTACGGCTACTGCAGTGTACATGACTGGTGAAGGCCATGGGCTTAAAGGAGCCTGAAGCTCCGCCTTTCTCGGCCGTTTTACCCCAAAGGAACCCCAACATCATTTTCAAATCTCGAGGATACCTTACTAAATGCAGTCTTTCAGGGGTCAATGCCTATACTTTGATGGTCAGAAGAAATTAGGAAACCCTTACATTGGTGGTCAGTAGAAAGAATACAACTCTTAAGCCGCGTACACACGGTCGGACTTTTCGTCTACAAAAGTCCAACGGACGCTGACGGACTAAAGCTGGCTGGTAATCCGATCGTGTGTGGGCTTCTCCGGACTTTCAACTGACTTTTTTAGCCTCAAATCCGACGTACTTTAGATTTGAAACATGCTTCAAATCTTTCCGACGGACTCGAGTCCGGTCGAAAAATCCGCTCGTCTGTATGCTAGTCCGACGGACAAAAACCCATGCTAGGGCAGCTATTGGCTACTGGCTATGAACTTCCTTATTTTAGTCCGGTGTACGTCATCACGTAAGAATTCGACGGACTTTTGTGTGATTGTGTGTAGGCAAGTCTGTTCGTTAGAAAGTCCGCCGCAAGTCCGTCGAAAGTCCGCCAAAAGTCCGTCGAAAGTCTGTCGGACAGGCTGTCGGACTTTTGTAGCTGAAAAGTCCGACCGTGTGTACGCGGCATAACATTGGTGGTCAGTGGAAAGATTTCAACCCATAAATCGGGGGTCAGTGAAAAGAAGGCAACTCTTACATTGGTGGTCGGTAGAAAGAATACAATCCTTATATTGGGTGTCAGTAAAAAGAATGCAACCCTTATGCCCCGTACACACGGTCGGACTTTGTTCGGACATTCCGACAACAAAATCCTAGGATTTTTTCCGACGGATGTTGGCTCAAACTTTTGTCTACACACAGTCGCACAAAGTTGTCAGAAAATCCGATCGTTCTAAGCGCGGTGACGTAAAACACGTACGTCGGGACTATAAACGGGGCAGTGGCCAATAGCTTTCATCTCTTTATTTATTCTGAGCATGCGTGGCACTTTGTCCGTCGGATTTGTGTACACACGATCGGAATTTCCGACAACGGATTTTGTTGTCGGAAAATTTTATCTCCTGCTCTCCAACTTTGTGTGTCGGAAAATCCGATGGAAAATGTCCAATGGAGCCCACACGCGGTCGGAATTTCCGACAACACGCTCCGATCGGACATTTTCTGTCGGAAAATCCGACCGTGTGTACGGGGCATTACATTGGTAGTCAGTTGAAAGAACACAACCCTTACATTGGTGGTCAGTAGAAGGATTTCAACCCATAAATCAGGGGTCAGTGAAAAGAAGGCAACTCTTACATTGGTGGTCAGTAGAAAGAATACAATACTTACATTGGTGGTCAGTAGAAAGAATACAATACTTACATTGGGGGTCAGTAAAAAGAATCCAACCATTACACTATTGGTCAATAGAAAAAATGCAACTCTTATGCCCCGTACACACGGTCGGATTTTACGATGGAAAATGTCCGATCAGAGCGTGTTGTCGGAAATTCCGACCGTGTGTGGGCTCCATCGGACATTTTCCATCCAATTTTCCAACACACAAAGTTTGAGAGCAGGATATAAAATTTTCCGACAACAAAATCCGTTGTCGGAAATTCCGATCGTGTGTACACAAATCCGACGGACAAAGTGCCACGCATGCTCAGAATAAATAAAGAGATGAAAGCTATCGGCCACTGCCCCGTTTATAGTCCCGACGTACATGTTTTACGTCACCGTGTTCAGAACGATCGGATTTTCCGACAACTTTGTGTGACCGTGTGTATGCAAGACAAGTTTGAGCCAACATCCGTCGGAAAAAATCCTAGGATTTTGTTGTCGGAATGTCCGAACAAAGTCCGACCGTGTGTACGGGGCATTACACTGGTGGTCAGTAGAAAGAATACAACCCTTATGCCGTGTACACACAGTCGGACTTTTCGACCGGACTTGTCCGACGGACGCCGACGGACCAAATCCGGCGGACAGGCCGATCGTGTGTGGGCTTCACCGGACCTTCAGCGGACTTTTCCAGTCGCAAATCTGACAGACTTTAGATTTGGAACATGCTTCAAGTCTTTACATCGTAACTACGCCGGACGTAGAAATCCGCTCGTCTGTGTGCTAGTCCGATGGACAAAAACCGACGCTAGGGCAGCTATTGGCTACTGGCTATCAACTGCCTTATTTTAGTCCGGTGTACGTTATCACATACGAATCCGTCGGACTTTGGTGTGATCGTGTGTAGGCAAGTACGGTCGTTAGAAAGTCAGTCGAAAGTCAGTCGAAAGTCTGTCGAAAGTCTGTCGGACGGGCTGTCGGACTTTTGTAGCTGAAAAGTCTGACCGTGTGTACGCGGCATTACACTGGTGGTCAGTAGAAAGAATACATCTCTTACATTGGTAGCCAGCAGAAAGAATACTTACACTGAAATTATACAACCCTTACATTTGTGGTCAATAGAAAGTTGGCAACCCATAAATCGGGGGTCAGTAAAAAAGAATGCAACCCTTACATTGGTGGTCAGTAGAAAGTATACAATTCTTACAATGGGGGTCAGTAGAAAGTATACCATTCTTACAATGGGGGTCAGTAGAAAGTATACCATTCTTACAATGGGGGTCAGTAAAAATGATGCAACCATTACATTGGTGATCAGTAGACATGTGCACACTGAAATATTTTGTTTCAGAATTTCGGTTTCGTCCAAAAAATAAATGTATTTAGTTACTCCCGAAATTCGTTTTTATTTATTCTGTTTCGTTAAAAAATTCATTCGCTCAAAAATCCGAATTATTAAGGTTGAATCTGTCAATTGAAGACTTATGGTGTCTGTCAGATATTCTAAGAAGATTCGACTAATCGGCTAAACTGTACGACGCCACAATCGTACATTTCCGGTCGAATGTTCTGTCTACAAGCCATAGTTGAATTCTAATCTTGTTTGACTAGTATTAATTATAATTATTAATTATTATTACTAGTCAGACAACATTAGATTTCTTCTATAGCCTATGGGCGGAGCAGTTGACCGTAAATGTCCACTGGCGTTTTTAGCTGCTTCTTCGAATCTTCATGTCTCTATAATGTCGAATCTTTTCCCTCTGTGTCGAATAATATTGGACTAATAGAGTTAGGTTAAGCACATAACAACTGCAGGATAGATACAGACATTAGATATAGACACAGATCGCTATTGTCAGCGTCATGTCAAATCTTCTATCTATATCAAACTGTTGTCGCATGGATGATGACTTCTAAGTCGAAACGCGTCTGGAAGGATATGCTGAGACCACTGTCTTCTTTTATACAAGCGCTTGATTTTACTGCTAAACACGAACCTGTCATTCCTGAATCAGAAACAATCCAATGACCCATTTACCACATGAAGATAAAAAGGAGAAAGCTACCTTGAGGGACAAGCTGTCCTTGAGGGACAAGCTAGAAAAGGCCTTTGAACACCGAGCCTTTATCTTACTGGAATATTATCTTCAAATCTGACGACCCTTAAAGTCTGTGTTTAGTCGGCGTTTTGACTCAAGATCTGTTGTGCCAGCCCAGTCTGCTGTATCCATCAAGTCATTTGACTTACAAGCCTATATGACTTGGGGGGGCGTAAGCCTCTCCAGGTCATCGACATCTGGTAAGCCTCCTCTTTACTGGTGGTTGTTCATTTGAGATTACAGATTACAGTCCTTTGGAATAACAACGCCGTGTGAACACGTTTAGCACTCTTGGACTTATCAATTTATGTATTTATTTTTAATACATGTGCCAACTTTAGTTTTCATATGTAATATTTGCCGTGGTATGATTAAGTTCGTGCACTTGGTTAACATTCACTGATCCAATTAATTTTTTACTTTTTATTTTTGCATATATTATGTTGTTTATGTAGCATGGTCTGTGTTGGTATAAGTCACTATTTTCACTAAGGTATTCCTTTATGCACTTTATATGTACCCCCCTTTACATAGGAGGGTATTCTTCCATTAGTTATATTCGTTTTTGGTATATCAGCGCTACACTTTTTACACCCACACGTTTTACTTTTAGTCTAAAGCTGTGTTATGCCCCGTACACGCGGTCGGATTTTCCAATGGAAAATGTCCGATAGGAGCATGTTGTCGGAAATTCCGACCGTGTGTGGGCTCCATCGGACATTTTCCATCGGATTTTCCGACACACAAAGTTTGAGAGCAGGATATAAAATTTTCCGACAACAAAATCCGTTGTCGGAAATTCCGATCATGTGTACACAAATCCGACGGACAAAATGCCACGCATGCTCAGAATAAATAAAGAGATGAAAGCTATTGGCCACTGCCCCGTTTATAGTCCCGACGTACGTGTTTTACGTCACCGCGTTCAGAACGATCGGATTTTCCGACAACTTTGTGTGACCGTGTGTATGCAAGACAAGTTTGAGCCAACATCTGTCTGAAAAAATCCATGGATTTTGTTTGGAATGTCCGAACAAAGTCCGACCGTGTGTACGGGGCATTAGAGTTACATCTTACACAGCGCTGTATCTTCCCCCAAACATGTTATACTTACCTGCTCTGTGCGGTGAGTTTGCACAGAGCAGCCCTGAAACCTCCTCCTCTGGGGTCCCCCAAAGTCACTCCTGGCTCCACCTCTTCTGTGACTGCCCTCATAGGAAGACACTTTTTATGGGGGGCACTCATGTGAGCTCGATGCTGTGCTGCCTTCAGCACAAAGATGGTATCACATTGATTGCATCTCCCTTGTGCTGAATTTTGTTTTAATAAAATACGTTTTCATCTTTTTTTCATTCTTTGTTTTATCTCAGTGTTGCTGATTGTACAATATTGAAGATAGCGGGGAAGTGGGTAGACCAGCTTTTACTGCTTGTCACAGACACCCACAGAGATCATCTCCTTACATTCATTTAGCTTGATTTTGGTTATTCTCGGTTATTCTAGGATTCAGCAAAAGCTAAAAAGGTTCCGAGGACACTTATAGGTTTGATTCCCTTTATTCAGCAGCTTACATCAGATAATCAAAGCAAGCTGTGGAATAAAATAAATAAATAAATAAATACATGGAATGAAGGAATTTGGAATAAAGGGAATTATACCTGTGAGTGTCCTTAGAACCTTTTCTCTTGAAGTTTTTTTCAATGCTGCTGATTTCCTACAGCCTCTTTGTAGCCTCTTGCTGTCTATATGAACCCCGGCAATAGGTACAAGTCATTTTTGATTCTGTGATTCCTGATGTTGGCAATAGTGGACTATGTCTCTGTAATGTTGCTGAAATGGCCACTTTTTTCCAACTTGGTGGTAGGTTTTTAAGTAAACCAGTTGGTTTGCGGGGGGCAGGGGTCTCCAAACTTTCTAAACAAAGGGTCAGTTTACTGTCCTTCAGACTTTAGAGGGGCCAGACTGTGGCCAATCGGAGAAAAAAATGCCCCCGCGTCAGTGGGAGTAGACAATGTCTCAGGCTTGGTGGTCAGTGGGAGTAAAAAAATACATAGCTTTGTCAGTAGGAGGAGGACTAGTGCCCCATCATTGGTATTAGTCAGGGGCAAAGTGCCCCGTTGTTGGTGTCAGTGAAAGGAATAGTGCCCCATTTTTGGTGTGAGTTAAAGGAATAATGCTCCATCGTTGATGTCAGTTGGAGCAATAGCACCCCATCGATGGTGTTAGTGGAAGGATTATTGTTCCATCGTTGGTGTTAGTGGAAGGAATAATGCTCCATCGGTGTTGTCAGTGCAAAAAATTATGCTGTGTTGTTGGTGTCAGTGGAGGAATAAATGCTCCATCATTGGTGTCAGTGGAAAAAATGATGCTCCGCTGTTGGGGTCAGTGGATAAATAATGCTCCATTGTTAGTGGAGGAATAATGCTCCATCATTGGTGTCTGTGGAAGGAATAGTGCCCCATCGTTAGTGTCTATGGAAGGAGTAGTGCCACATCGTTGATGTTAGTGGAAGGAATAGTTCCCCATTGTTGGTATCAGTGGAAGGAATGGTGCCTCATGGTTGGTGTCAGTGGGGTGTATAGTCTCATATCAGTAGGAGGAACAGTGCCTGAAGGTCCAGATAAAGGCAAGCAAAGGGCCGCAATTTTGAGACACTGTGCATAGGCAATGTACAGGTTTACATTTAGTTGATTTAAAAAAAAAAAGAATTTTAGGGGTTTAGTTACAAAAAATTTCCTTTGCATATGTCTCATCATTCACGCAAATCTAAGGAATAATGTCTATAATATGTGTGTAATGCCTGTTTCTATTTGTTGTCTTTCCCTGGGCAAATGTAACATTCCCTAATATTAGATCCTCTGAGAAAAATAGCCTTGAAAACATTCAACCATAAGAGTTAAAAAACAGTCACCAACAGAGAAAATAGCCTAACACTATAGGCTAAGAACATTCCACCAAAAGAGGAAATAATGAGGAGACCTCTGCACTGTGTACACAGTCTATGGAGATTCCTGTGCGAGCGTCAAAACAAATAGGTGTTCAGCCGAGCAAATCTACAGCTGCAGTGTGACTGAAATATTTAGCAGAGGTATTACTACAACTGACACTGCTCAGGTTCTCCTGGGCTCAGGTATCATGTGATGTGATTAGCAAGACTGCTCAGATAAGCTTGGTTAGGCTAATTGCAATAATTTGTCTTTTGTTTACAGTCAATGAAACCTGACCTATAAAACTGAGTAGACCGGTGGTCCTCAACATCTGCAGTCTGGATGTGACGCCTTGTTTGCATTTGTCCAGCCCTTGGGGCACTATTCCTTCTGATGACACCAATGATGGGACACAATTCCTTCCACTGACACCAGTGAAGGCGCACTAGCCCTACCAATAACACCAACAATGGAGCATTATTGCTTCTCCTAATGACACTAAAGATGGGGCACTATTCCTCCTGTTGACACCATCAATGGGGCACTGTTCCTCTCACTGACACTAATGATTTTGGACTATTATGCCCACTGATGCAATGAAAGAGCACTAGCCCTACCACTGACACAATGATGGGGCATTATTATATCTCCAATTGACACCAAAGATGGGACACTTTTCCTCCCACTGACACCAATGATGCTGCACTATTTTTCTCATGGATTATTCTTCCCACTGACATCGACAATTGGGCACTATTCCTTCTACCAATAACAACCATGGGTGATTATACCTGCTTCTACTGAGTACAGGCACTGGGTAATTTTTTTACTACAACTGATCACCAACCCTGATGCATTCTTTTACTCCCACTGACCACCAAGCCAGAGGAATAGCTTACTCCCACTGACCACCAAGCCAGAAGAATAGCTTACTCCCACTGACCACCAAGCTTACTCCCACTGGCCACCAAGCCAGAGGAATAGATTACTCCCACTGACCACCAAGCCAGAGGAATAGATTACTCCCACTGACCACCAAGCCAGAGGAATAGCTTACTCCCACTGACCACCAAGCCAGAGGAATAGCTTACTCCCACTGACCACCAAGCCAGAGGAATAGATTACTCCCACTGACCACCAAGCCAGAGGAATAGCTTACTCCCACTGACCACCAAGCCAGAGGAATAGATTACTCCCACTGACCACCAAGCCAGAGGAATAGCTTACTCCCACTGACCACCAAGCTTACTCCCACTGACCACCAAGCCAGAGGAATAGCTTACTCCCACTGACCACCAAGCCAGAGGAATAGCTTACTCCCACTGACCACCAAGCTTACTGCCACTGACCACCAAGCCAGAGGAATAGCTTACTCCCACTGACCACCAAGCTTACTGCCACTGACCACCAAGCTAGAGGAATAGATTACTCCCACTGACCACCAAGCCAGAGGAATAGCTTACTCCCACTGACCACCAAGCCAGAGGAATAGCTTACTCCCACTGACCACCAAGCCAGAGGAATAGATTACTCCCACTGACCACCAAGCCAGAGGAATAGCTTACTCCCACTGACCACCAAGCCAGAGGAATAGATTACTCCCACTGACCACCAAGCCAGAGGAATAGATTAATCCCACTGACCACCAAGCCAGAGGAATAGCTTACTCCCACTGACCACCAAGCCAGAAGAAAAGCTTACTCCCACTGACCACCAAGCTTACTCCCACTGACCACCAAGCCAGAGGAATAGATTACTCCCACTGACCACCAAGCCAGAGGAATAGATTACTCCCACTGACCACCAAGCCAGAGGAATAGCTTACTCCCACTGACCACCAAGCTTACTCCCACTGACCACCAAGCCAGAGGAATAGCTTACTCCCACTGACCACCAAGCTTACTCCCACTGACCACCAAGCCAGAGGAATAGCTTACTCCCACTGACCACCAAGCCAGAGGAATAGCTTACTCCCACTGACCACCAAGCTTACTGCCACTGACCACCAAGCCAGAGGAATAGATTACTCCCACTGACCACCAAGCCAGAGGAATAGCTTACTCCCACTGACCACCAAGCTAGAGGAATAGCTTACCCCCACTGACCACCAAGCCAGAGGAATAGATTACTCCCACTGACCACCAAGCCAGAGGAATAGCTTACTCCCACTGACCACCAAGCCAGAGGAATAGCTTACTCCCACTGACCACCAAGCTTACTCCCACTGATCACCAAGCAAGAGGAATAGCTTACTGCCACTGATCACCAAGCCATAGGAATAGCTTACTCCCACTGACCACCAAGCCAGAGGAATAGCTTACTCCCACTGACCACCAAGCTTACTCCCACTGATCACCAAGCAAGAGGAATAGCTTACTCCCACTGACCACCAAGCTTACTCCCACTGACCACCAAGCCAGAGGAATAGCTTACTCCCACTGACCACCAAGCTTACTCCCACTGACCACGAAGCCAGAGGAATAGCTTACTCCCACTGACCACCAAGCCAGAAGAATAGCTTACTCCCACTGACCACCAAGCTTACTCCCACTGACCACCAAGCCAGAGGAATAGATTACTCCCACTGACCACCAAGCCAGAAGAATAGCTTACTACCACTGACCACCAAGCTTACTCCCACTGACCACCAAGCCAGAGGAATAGATTACTCCCACTGACCACCAAGCCAGAGGAATAGATTACTCCCACTGACCACCAAGCCAGAGGAATAGCTTACTCCCACTGACCACCAAGCTTAATCCCACTGACCACCAAGCCAGAGGAATAGCTTACTCCCACTGACCACCAAGCCAGAGGAATAGCTTACTCCCACTGACCACCAAGCTTACTCCCACTGACCACCAAGCCAGAGGAATAGATTACTCCCACTGACCACCAAGCCAGAGGAATAGCTTACTCCCACTGACCACCAAACCAGAGGAATAGCTTACTCCCACTGACCACCAAGCCAGAGGAATAGATTACTCCCACTGACCACCAAGCCAGAGGAATAGATTACTCCCACTGACCACCAAGCCAGAGAAATAGATTACTCCCACTGACCACCAAGCCAGAGGAATAGCTTACTCCCACTGACCACCAAGCCAGAGGAATAGCTTACTCCCACTGACCACCAAGCCAGAGGAATAGCTTACTCCCACTGATCACCAAGCCAGAGGAATAGCTTACTCTCACTGACCACCAAGCTTTCTCCCATTGACCACTAAGTTAGAGGAATAGCTTACTTCCACTGACCACCAAGCCAGAGGAATAGCTTACTCCCACTGACCACCAAGCCAGAGGAATAGCTTACTCCCACTGATCACCAAGCCAGAGGAATAGCTTACTCCCACTGACCACCAAGCTTTCTCCCATTGACCACTAAGTTAGAGGAATAGCTTACTTCCACTGACCACCAAGCCAGAGGAATAGCTTACTCCAACTGACCTCTGATACTGGAGCACTTTCTACACCCACTATCCATATTCAGGCCTCCCTATATTCCAAAGATTGTTAAACTAGCCCTTTTGTTTGGAAAGTTTAGAGACTCCTGACATAGACAGAGAGGTACAATGAGGCTTTGTTCAGATTTTTGCACTAAAAACCTCAGGTCAAAATAGTGATCCTGTGGTTTCGTTATGGAGATAAGGTGGCCAAGAAGGATGCCTACCATTCTGCTAAATGTAAAGCATGTCCATACTGCTGCAAACAGGAATTTAGAAGCACACTGCAAGACGAATTTCAGCACCAGTGTTCAATAATGAAATGCTCTGTTGTCACACCTGCGCAGGAAGTTATAATGGTTTTGAAATATTTTCTTTTTTATTATGGCCATGACGAAAAAAAGTCAGTTTTATATATCTATGTAAGTGTGAAATATTGCATACAAATACAGTATGTAATACAATTTTAACGTTCAAACAGTATGTGGAGAATCAGGATTATTTTCTTTTCCAATAATTTTTATTGAAGAAGTTTAGACAGGACAATAAGGTACAAATTTGTACAGGTGAATGTCAAGCAATGGTGTCACATTGGGAGATAACAAAACCACCTCATACTAATCATACAACATCTAATGCCGCGTACACACGGTCAGACTTTTCGTCTACAAAAGTCCGACGGACCAAATACGGCGGACAATCCGACCGTGTGTGGGCTTCCCCGGACTTTCAGCGGACTTTTCCAGCCGCAAATCTGACGGACTTTAGATTTGGAACATGCTTCAAATCTTTACATCGTAACTCCGCCGGACCCAGAAATCCGCTCGTCTGTATGCTAGTCCGACGGACAAAAAACCCACGCTAGGGCAGCTATTGACTACTGGCTATCAACTTCCTTAGCAGCTATTGACTACTGGCTATCAACTTCCTTAGCTATTGACTACTGGCTATCAACTTCCTTATTTTAGTCCGGTGTACGTCATCATGTACGAATCCGTCGGACTTTGGTGTGATCGTATGTAGGCAAGTCCGTTCGTTAGAAAGTCCACCGCAAGTCCGCCAAAAGTCCGTCGAAAGTCTGTTGAAAGTCTGTCGGATGGGCTGTCGGACTTTTGTAGCCAAAAAGTCCGACCGTGTGTACGCGGCATAACTGATATTAAAGTGATAGTCCTCAACCAACTGCGCACTGAGGGGTAGGATGATGGCGTGCAGAAAGCACGAGAAGCAATGCGGTAGGTAATATAGGGGTCATAGTCTCACTAAGTATAATGCAGATCTACTATGCGTATACTGTTCTTAAAAGGCTATGAAAACAGGTTCTATAAAACGGAACAAAATTTCCAGTACCAAACAAAAGAACTCCATGCTTCCATACTTAGGCTAGGCTATAAGGAACCCCAAAGCCTATGTATAAGCGTTCATGGGAAATTAGCAGTGGCCGCTGGTGTTTTCTGTTTTTTTGTTGGTGGGGGGGGCGCGACAAACAATTGACCCAACGCAACCCCCCCATCTTCGGTCAGTCGGCCAGTCGGGTCACGGGCGGCACCCAACCCCCCCCCCCCCGGTCGATCAATCAGTAGTCGGGGCTCCACTTCGGTGGCGGCTTCTCTACGGGCTGCGGACGGCCATTTCCTTGCTTCCCATGCATCTCCTCCCTCTTCCTCCTGGGTCCGGTGACAGGTCTCAGGACCCACTTCCTGATTGGCCAGGATGGAGAATCAGTGTTACAATAGAAAATATTAATTCGCTATTGTCACACAACTGGGTAGGCTTCTGCGCCCCAAGCCCACCCTTTTTTGAAGTATATTAAAGCCTCTGACTCTAATCACGTGCTTAAAAAAAAAAAACCCAAATGCAATCCATGTGTCTGACGCCCTGCATATAGATCAGGGGGCCAGACGCATGAATAAGGGGGTGGCTCCCGTGCACCCCTTCTTTTTTGGTCTGCTCCAGGCCACCTGTTGATGAGTGAGTTGTTTGCTGCATTCCCCCCCCCCCTTGCCGAATGTACCCCTCCATGTTCAGCCTATCATGGAGTTGGAAGACCCTGAATGCTGAAGGAGGAAAGCTCCCAGCAAGCTGACATCTGTTTGGCGGGCGTCGCCATCTTCAATTCATCTCCAAATTTGGCGTCCTTGATGTTCAACTGCCTACTGGATGGGTTATCGTGCAGCCCAGCTCGAGAGGTCCGCTCCAGGTCTCCTGTTCTATGCCTTACTGATCCACCACCGTATGGTGAGCTGGGTCCACCGCTCCTGTTAAGGGTACCTCTTTCTTCCTTTGTCCTTTCTATGTTGAAAGCACCCCCGGGTGTACATCTACCACGGAATATACCCACCCCACAGACTGTTTGATATATGTTGAAGTTGCCTCTTCACTACATCCCTCTTATCATCACTATTCTTGGGACTCATACATTGTTATTGTGTTTAAGACCCATCATGGGATCTTTTATGTTTTATGCTATATTGCTTGTTTGCTCTTATTAGTCACCACATTTATTGCTTATTGCACTTATATTGTTTTGCATTCTATTTGTTATATTTTATTAACCTTTGTGACACTTCATAGCCGGGGGTTCTGAGATGTTTGGGTAACTTGCTCAATAGGTAAGAAAATATTGCCGTCTTAACATTTTTGCGGACATTCAACCTGGTCTCCGAGTTAACCAAATTAAATATCCCGGTCCAGAACCATTTGACCTTCAGACAGGTCCCCCTAATATGGAACACCTAGGTTTATTTTCACATGGGGTATGCTTATCTCCTTTGCTGAAAAACAAGCCTGTTGTTTACAGAGCTCAATAGCGCAAGTTCTAGTTTACACACACATACACAACTAAAAAAGGCAGTGGAGTGATTCCATCCCTGTTGCTTCCTCTTCCTTCAGTCCGTGTCTGAAGGTAAATTGGTGTTCTCTCTCTTTTGGCAACCCATAGTTTTCATGTAGTTTTCATGTAGAGATTTAAAAAAAAACACAAAGACCTGTTAAAAAAATGGGTTGAATAGGTACAGGTGTTGAGGCTATTCACTTAGAAAAGGCAATGTACACTTTGCAAATTTAATGCATACATTACTTTTTAAAAAGTTGGTAAAGAAGCCGAACCTGTGCTTTGAATACCAAAAAAAAATTAATAACTTGCTGCTCTCTCAATTGTGCTCCTGAGTTATCACCCTGTCACAAAGCTTTCCATGGAGTCTACAAGTGGCTATTTCAGCATACATTACACAGGCTCGGTCTACTGTTGTCACCATCAGGAAACCCACCCTGAAGCATACCACTCAGTCATTGCCGGAGTGCATCTACTTTAGGGGTTAAAGACCAGCTAAGCTTTTAGTTTTAACCACTTGCCGACTGTATACGGCAGCAAGGTGGCACTGCTGCGCCTGATCACGCACCTAGTATGTGATCTGACACTTCCGGGTAAGGGGCACGCAGGCGCACCACCGGCCTCCGCTCCTGCTGTGATTATACACAACGGGAGCTGATCTGCTGGCACTGCAGACTCGATGTCTGCCGGCACCCGCTGATCATTCGGTACAGAGGCACAACAGCAGTCTGCCCATGTAAACAAGCCGTTATGTCACTAGGGAAGGCATGGATCCTGTGTTCCTGCAAAGCGTGGACGAGGATCCATGTCTTCCCTAGTGAAAGCAGCACACACACTGTTCACTGGCTAGGCACACAGTTAACCCTTTGATCGCTCCTGATGTTAACCCCTTCCCATCCAGTGTCATTAGGTACAGTAACAGTGCATATTTTTAACACTGATCACTGTATTAGTGTCACTGGTTCCCAAATCGTGTCAGTTAGTGTCCGATTTGTCTGTTGCAATATCGCAATCCCGCTATAAGTCGCTGTTCGCTGCCGCTACTAGTAAAAAAAATAAATAAATCCAAATTCCATAAAAATATCCCCTAGTTTGTAGATGCTATAACGTTTGCGCAAAGCAATCAATATACGCTTTGGTATTTTTTGTTTTTACCAAAAATATGTAGCAGGATACACATTGGCCTAAATTGATGAAGAAATTTGAGCTTTTTTCAATTTTTTTATTGGATATGTTTTATAGCAGAACAAATTGTCTGTATTTTTCGTTTATAACAGAAAAAATAAAAACCGCAGAGTTTAAAAATAAAAACCACCTAAAGATTTGTGGGGAAAAAAGGACATACATTTTATTTGGGTACAGCGTTGCATGACCGTGCAATTGTCAGTTAAAGTAACGCAGTGCAAAAAATGGCCTGGTCAGAAGGGGGGGGGGGGGAGTCTTCCGGAGGTTGATATAAAAGGGTTCCCCCATGGGTTTTTTGAGCAGCAATGTAGTAAAAGCCATGAATCATTTGGATCAACAAAATGCTTTATTATCAAAAAAAAGTATTCAATGTCATGTTCCATTAAAATATGAGCTCTGGTTAACGAATCAGTACAGTACTGGACAGAATACAATATGAATTGTTACATTACAAATTGTCAGCTATAATAAAAGTCTTCCGGAGATCAAGTGGTTAAACAGCGAAATATTTCTTTATGCATCAAAACAATATAGGTGCAAACTCTTATGCCCCGTACACACGAGCGGAATTTCCGTCAGAAAAGTCCTGGATGTTTTTTCCGACGGAATTCCGCTCAAGCTTGCCTTGCATACACACGGTCACACAAAAGTTCTCTGAACTTTCGACCGTCAAGAACGCGGTGACGTACAACACTACGACGAACTGAGAAAATGAAGCTCAATGCTTCCGAACATGCGTCAAATTTTTTCCGAGCATGCGTCGGAATTTTGCGTGTCGGAATTGCCACAGACGATCGGAATTTTTGATCGGAACTTTTTCCGTCAGAAAAATAGAGGACCTGCTCTCAATCTTTTGAAATTCCTCCAGCAAAAGTCCGATGGAGCATACACACAGTCGGAATTTACGACCAAAAGCTCACATTGGACTTTTGCTGGTGGAATTTCCGCTCGTGTATACGAGCCATTACAGTTTGCTTTCTTTAGGAAGCAGCCACAGCTCAAATAGAAAAGCCTGTCCCCTGCCAGCACACTGTAGAATGATCCTCTGTGTTGAAGCAGTGGTCTCTCTGCAGTGGTTCAACGACAAACCCCCTGCTGATCCAGAGCTAGATCTCTCCAATCAGCAGTGAGAATGAGTCTTGCTGATTGCAGAGCTATAGATATGACTCAGCAGGATAAAGGATAGGTAAGTTCTAGGGTCAGCTAACAGTTACTGGTTGGTAGTTGTGAGGCTCACTGTCCTTTTTCACTTGTTTTCAGTGGCAACCAATATTACTGAACATTACTACTGGCAAAGAGTATTACTCCCACAGCTGTACTTGTACTGTACCTAAACATTACTGTTATTGTTATACACATTACATAATATTACTACTACTATTGCATGTATTATTGGATATTTATGCTACTTCTGTATATGGGACTGGACTTGAGGTCTACTCCTGTTGTGTGCATCACCGCCATGTATGTATAGTACTCATGCACATATTAATAAGCGTTACTAATATGCTATTCTTATTACTAGGATTACGGTAACTATTATACATCAGACTGGGGCAGGAATTCCTATCCTGGGGTCCATGGATGGGTTTCAGGGGGTTAGAGAGGGTCAGATAGAAAATCACATTTACTATACAGCCCCCCACCCTCACCATTGTCCCAATCAATGGTTTTCCATTGAAAGAAATTAAAGAAAACGCACCCTGCCTGTAGAGCAGATCACTAAGCAATCATCTCCTGACTCTTTCTTTGCCGTTTAAATTTGTATCATCGTGGGGGTCCAACTCTTTCATCAGATTCTGAAAGGGATTTGTGACTCAAAAAAGGTTAACCACTGGCCTAGAACTTGACCTTTGCTACTAGCATACATATTGGCATGCTATACTGTGCATAATAGTGGAGAAAGTTTGAGAATCATTTATTTTTCCTTTAAAAAAAAGAAAAAAAATTAAATATATACTATATATATATATATATATATATATATATATGTATATATAATATTTATGGTCGTGGCCCTACGACCGAGACAGATATGGATCAGATAAACACGCGACAAGACTTACAACATAAATAGACCTGAAGTGTGCCTTGGTGGTCTGGTTGGTATGCCAAGGAAAGAGGGCATACCCAAGATAAGTAATGGATGATTGTGGAGAGAAATGTGCTGAGAAGTGCCCTGAAAAAGGTGAATGGGAGGGAGGGTATCATACACCGGAACCAACAAATACCACAGGTGAGTGGTTTGCTTAAATACCCTTCGGGCTCCTCCCATAAATTCAGGCCACCATACTGGCCTTCTTAGTGTGCATATATATATATATATATATGTATATATATATATATATATATATATATATACAACATACAAGGCCAGCCACAACATTGCCCCCAGCTACATCACCAACCTCACCTGCAGATATCGCCCAAATCATCTTCTCCGATCCTCCCAGGACCTCCTGCACTCTAGTTGCCTTGTTATCTCCTCCCATATGCTTGCCTCCAGGACTTCTCCAGAGCCTCTCCCATCCTCTGGAACTCCCTGCCCCAGTATGTCCAGTCAGCCCCTACCCAGTCCACCTTTAGGCGATCTCTGAAAACTCACTTATTCAGGGAAGCCTACCCCACCTCCACCTAAGAACTGTACCCGAGTCACCTCTATCAGATCATCCCCACAGCTATTACCTTTTAGAACCACCTCTCAGGCCCTTTAGATTGTAAGCTCCATGAGCGGGGCCCTCCTCCTAGTCCTTCTGTATTGAACTGTATTGTAGTTGTACTGTCCCCCCTCTACATTGTAAAGCGTTGCGTAAACTGTTGGCGCTATATAAATCCTATATAATATATATATATATATATATATATTTATATATATATATATACAATTGTGCTCATAAGTTTACATACCCTGGCAGAATTTATGATTTCTTGGCCATTTTTCAGAGAATATGAAAAAAACTTTTCTTTCACTCATGGTTAGTGTTTGGCTGAAGTCATTTATTATCAATCAACTGTGTTTACTCTTTTTAAATCATAATGGCATCAGAAACTACCCAAATGACCCTGATCAAAAGTTTACACACCCCAGGTCTTAATACTGTGTATTGCCCCCTTTAACATCAATGACAGCTTAAAGTCTTTTGTGGTATTTGTGGATGAGGCTCTTTATCTTCTCAGATCGTAAAGCTGCCCATTCCTCTTGGCAAAAAGCCTCCAGTTCCTGGAAATTCTTGGGCTGTCTTGTATGAACTGTACGTTTGAGATCTCCCCAGAGTGGCTCAATGATATTTAGGTCAGGAGACTGAGATGGCCACTCCAGAACCTTCACTTTTTTCTGCTTTAGCTAATGACAGGTCGACTTGGCCTTGTGTTTTGGATCATTGTCATGTTGGAATGTCCAAGTACTTCCCATGCACAGCTTCCTGGATGATGAATGCAAATGTTCCTCCAGTATTTTTTGATAACATACTGCATTCATCTTGCCATCAATTTTGACCAAATTTCCTGTGCCTTTGTAGTTCATACATCCCCAAAACATCAGTGATCCACCTTCGTGTTTCACAGTAGGAATGGTGTACCTTTCATGATTGGCCTTGTTGACTCCAAATAAAGCATTTATGGTTGTGGCCAAAAAGCTCAATTTTGGTCTCATCACTCCAAATTACTTTGTGCCAGAAGGTTTGAGGCTTGTCTCTGTGCTGTTTGGCATATTGTAAGTGGGATACTTTGTGGCATTTGCACAGTAATTGCTTTCTTCTGGTGACTCGACAATGCAGCCCATCTTTCTTCAAGTGCCTCCTTATTGTGCATCTTGAGACAGCGACGCCACATGTTTTTAGAGAGTCCTGAATTTCACCTGAAGTTATTTGTGGGTATTTCTTTGCATCCCAAACTATTTTCCTGGCAGTTGTGGCTGAAATTTTACTTGGTCTACCTGACCGTGGTTTGGTTTCAACAGAACCACTAATTTTCCACTTCTTGATTAGAGTTTGAACACTGCTGATTGGCATTCTCAATTCCTTGGATATCTTTTTATATCCCTTTCCTGTTTTATACAGTTCAACTACCTTTTCCCGCAGATCCTTTGACAATTCTTTTGCCTTCCCCATGACTCATAATAAAGATACGTCAGTGCAGCACTGGATGAAAGAGGCAAGAGTCTGTCAGGAGTCCAGAAACTCATTGACCTTTTATACACAGACACACTAATTACAAGCAAACAGATCACAGGTGAGGATGGTTACCTTTAATAGCCATTCAAACCCCTTTGTGTCCACCTGTGTGCATGTGATCAGGCCAAAATCACCAGGGTATGTAAACTTTTGATCAGGGTCATTTTGGTAGTTTCTGTTATCATTATGATTTAAAAAGAGTAAATACAGTTGACTGATAATAAATGGCTTCAGACAAACACTAACCATTAATGAAATAAATGTTTTTGTGTTATCATTCATATTCTCTGAAAAATGGCCAATAAATCTTAAATTCTGCCAGGGTATGTAAACTTATGAGCACAACTTGTAAAATTGTACCCAAAAAGCTAAATTTTTGTCTCATCACTCCAAATGACTTTGTGCCAGAAGGTTTTTTGTAAACCTTCTGTAAATCCTTATTGTAGGTGGGATACTTTGTGGCATTTGCACAGTAAACTGTGTGTATATATATATATATATATATATATGTGTGTGTGTGTGTGTATATATATATATATATATATATATATATATACACATAAATACAGTATACATAAAATTATTTATGCAGTGTGTATATAGATATATATATATATATATATATATATATATATATATATATATATATATACATTTTTATTTATTTTTTATCACTTGTTATTTTCTATTTTAAGCACATACAGCAATTTTCGCACAAAACATTATTAGAGTCTGGACCATAATTAGTCGTATTCCTTCATCCTGTCCCTTCCCTCCCCATTCTCCCTCCCTCTCCTTTATATTTATATTTCTTTTTTCCAGTATATTTCCATGATGTACTTGTATATTTAAAGATCAGGTTCTAATTGTATTTGTTCAATTTGAAATGTTAAGTAATAACTATATAAAACTCGAATATTTGTAGATTCTGTTATCGCTAAAACTACTGAATGCTTGAATACTTTTAGAAAAAAAAAATCGACAACATAATGTCTGCAATAAATAAAAAAAAAAAAAATGAAGGACATCTGTATATGTATCTGTACTGTATATGAACAATCAAAATGTCTGCATAAATGTTGCCCTTCTGAAAACAAAACATGCTCTTATCCTCCAGGGAGAGGCTACAATGAGCTGAGGCAAAAATTGGCTGGTTATTCCACACATCTGTATCCTGCTTGAACTTGTAGATCACTGTACATTGGACTTTGTCACACCTGCCCCAGCAAACACGGGCATATGACAAGTTACGAAAAAAAAAAAAAAAATTATATATATCTTCTAGCACGTATCATCAAGAAAAACATCATTGTTTTCAAGCCCTCTTATCTTGGTGCTCCCAAATATCCTGTTTCTTAGAGAAACTGTGGCCAGCACCAATAGGACTCTCTTCCTGTCATTGCCTGACTTCATTTCCCGGAGCTAGCACAATCTCATCCGCTCCAAACAACCCCATCAAAATCTACTTTCTGGTCAGCGCGAGGCTATAATAATTATTTTACTAATTATTAACAATCAATAAAACTGATCAGCGAGATGGCAAGTACGATCAAGGTGAGACGTTATTATTTGTTTCCTTTGGTCTATCATAAACTCTTTATCGGAGGTTTTCAGCGTTTTTTTCTTTTGTTCATTTTTATCAAGAAAGATTTGGGTTGGGCAAGCAACACCCCCACTGCCACAATAGAAGGCAACAAGATTTCCTTTGCAACGCTTAGTAAATTTCCTTTTTCCTATTTCAACCATCCGCAAGCTTTAAAAACGTGAATCTCTGCAAATTTGTATTTATTGCAGTTTTTTTGATTTCACGATTCGTCCTGCGGTCCTGCTATGTCGATTAATATTTTATTATTCGTTTTTTTTTTTGTTTGATTTTTTTTGAACATACAATTTGTCTAATTCAATCAATTTAGGAACAGGGAGGTTATTTTTTGTCGTTAGTCAGGTTGTGCCATTATGGTTATTTTTTGTCGTTAGTCAGGTTGTGCCATTATCATTTTTTATAAATGAGGACTCATCAAAATAATGTTTTTAAAGCTTTTGTCATAGGAATCTTTTGTGTCCAAGATGGTTTCCTTGTATAAAATGTAAAGGTTTTTTTCTCTTAATAGTATGTTTAATATTATGGTTATGTTGAGTTACGGTAGGTTTTCTTTGCTACTATTATTTTAAATTGTCATGTATGATTTATGTAAGAAACTTCTAAGAAAAACTCTGAAAATTAAAAATTAGAAAAAATGCAATTTTCTGATTTTTTTTTTTATGTTAAACAAGTAGAGCTGAAGTGAAAAAGTTGCTATGCTTTTTACTTTATGATACTTTTTTACTTCTTTTTTTGGTGTCTCATAAAACAGTAACTTTTTGTTAGCCAAGCCAGGTCTTTCATTTCAACTATCTAAAAACGTTTAGGGTAAATTCTTTTTTTTTTATTATCTCTTGAACGCATTGAATGTTGAAAAGGTCATGTAGCAAACTCTAATAATGAATCCTTTTCTATATGTGGTAATTTTTTAGAATATGTAAAGTTTTTTCTTTTATTGTTAAGATAAAGTTAACATTTTTCTTAGGTCTTTATATGAAATCCTGGGAAAAAAAATATTTTAAACTTGATCATAGCTTGATTTATTTAAATATACATTTTAAAATGGATTTTTATACACTGATTTTTTTTTATGAAACAAAAATAAACCTAAGTCAGCCAGATTTTCAAAATGCTGAAGAATTGTTTGTATTACATTTTCTTAAATACAGTTTTATATATATATATATATATATACATATGTGCAATGAAATGAGAAATAGGAAAAGTGTGCACAGCAGTGTGTATAGTGAGCTGTTTTTAATCTGTTTTTGATGTGCAGCATGGAAACAATGGAGGCAGCCACAGGACAAAATATTTATATCATCTCCAATGTCTGGTCTGTCTTGATAAGGCAATAATTGTTCTGTGCTAACGGGAGGTTGTGGAAAATATCAAAATAATGAAAATAAAATGTAAGGAAACTAATGTATCCACCAAGAAAAATGTGCTTGCAGGGTGAAATATTTATTTGTTTTTTTTTAAAAAATGAATAATTTTATAAATTCTATGATGCTACAAACTGTCCTTAAAATGGCAAGTATATAAAAAAGAGTTAAACATTGCTTTGCAGTTTGGTGTGAGAATTAGTGAGTTGGTATGCTCTAGAAATTTATCCAAAAACTTGGCAAAGTTCTCAATATGTGCAAATGACAGAATACCCTGGCTTGTACTAAGTTACTGAAAAATGTCAAATACATTTTTAAAAAATCAATTTTACCTGCAATTTTACATCGCTAACCTATGGAGCCATTAAAATGCTGTATTTTGTGGTTTGATGTAAGAATGAATACTTTATGCTCTAGCATTAAGCACAAAAACTCAAGAAGCACAAGTGACTTGCGCTTTTTTACTAGCATGTGTAAAGTGCTAACAGCCGCAGTCCAGAGGTGGTGCAAATTTTTGGGAAATCACGAAAATGAATGGTATACTGCAGATTCAGTTTACCACTGTTTTAAGGACAGCTAAGCATTTATTTCCTTACATGTCAAATTTGTGTTTTTTTTTTCAGTAACTAGTGCTGTTTTCATATGAAAGTCTTTTTAATTATAGTCATAAATGTTTTGATATAATTGCAGTGACAACAGAAGTCGTAAAAATAATAGCACCAAGGTACTAACGTGTTCTGAAATTTGATGGCGCTATATTAATAAACATAATAATAATATTTAAAAATTACTTACAAATATAGTACAGAGACTTCAAATAAAAAAAATAAATGTGGTCATTTTATTTTATTGAATCACTCGAATTTCGAATTTGCAAACCTGTGTTCAAGATCAAGTTCTTTTATATACTCCCCCACCCAACCATTAATGGCCCTTTGAAGTGCCTTTGTTGTAAGTTTCACTGTATTTGGATAAATTACTCCATATAGATGACTCTAAAGTATTGAAAACAATAGATTAAATTAGTACAAGTTGTTCCTTATTCTTCTACAATTATGTATAAAAATATATTTACAGTGTATGTATATGTATATATATATATATATATATATATATATATATATATATATATATATATATATATATATATATATATATACAAAAATCTAAATATATACATATGTGTATGTATGTATGTGTTTAGATATATATATCTATATCTATAGATATATATAATTTTTTATTTATTTTTTACTTAATTAGTCAGTTAGGTATCTACGTTGATTTACTTGATTTCTTACATTTTAATCAATTTGCACATTAAAAAAAACAGTAAATCTAAGATACAATTTTAAAAGACCACTATCTTCCCATTGACTAGACTAGGTGTCAAAAGAAAACACAAGTAAACTGGAGTAGCTAAAAGACATAGTACTTTTTAGCAGTTCAAGGTAGTCACCGCTTATTTAATGAAGCAGTAATATTGAATGTTACTGTAATAAGAACAGTTGATTGGATACTTTTGGGTTACCATAGTGTGAACATCATAATTGTTCTTTCCAATGCTTGATTTAACTTGCCTAAAACCTTTGTATAATGAAAGTTATTGGTACATATAATTATTGCCTAGCCAGTTATAGCCTCAGTTCACTAAGCTAAATTCTGCTGTGCTCATTTCACTTTGACAAAAAATATGGGGGCTTATTTGGAGAATGGCCTACCTATATAACTGAGAGAAACTCAATAATTTCTATTTTCTAGGAATAAGCAAAAAAAAAAAAAAAGCTCCAATAAATTTGGTTCATATTTAATTAAACTGCTAAAACTTGGTAATACACTGGTTAAATACATGAGCTCTAAAAAAATTAAGACTGGATGGTGCTCAGTGAGATAGTGGAGTTGGTTCATGAAATAGACAAATTATTATTTATTTATTAAAGTGAATGTTCACTCAGTCAAGCATAGGTGTGTTCAGACTGAAAAATGTAGAGCAATTAAAAATAAAACACAGGATTTTGTTTTGTACTTTTGGATGACTGAGGGGAGTATCATTTTCTTTTGCTAAAAAAATCATTTATTTGCTAAGTTAGCATTCTTTACCCCTTCACTAAATCAAACCATTAAAGGGTCAGTCCACCCAAAAGACTTGGAAACTCCAGGAGTCCGACCTCCCTGCTCTAATTCCCAACTCTCTTCCTGCCCACCTGGGGATTTTGGATGTTCCCTCCACCCTTTGCATGTTCCATCGCCTCTTGTTTCATTGTCCTGGGAACTAAGGGCAGAGATCTTACCAACAGAGTTCCTGTAAGATGAAACTACCAGGCGGTTTAACTCTCCAGGGTCCACCAAACAATGAAATATCCCAAATGTAACTCAAAATTGCAGTTATTTAATTTGAAAACTCTAAATTTCAGTGATCTTGGTTGGAGCTTGAAAAAGTATTAAAGTGAAATTGTGCCCAGACTATGCACACTAAAGCATTTACAGCAGTAAAAGAACATTATAAACAAGTTCTCATTCACCTCTGTAGCTAAAGGCATTGTGGAGAAATTCATCTTGAAATTCACAAAACAAGCACTGAATCTTAGCTCCTTTTTTATTACCTTCTATGGCTTCTCTTGGCAACCTGCCAGACCTCCAATGTAAACACACAGCAGGTGTTAGAAATGAACTGAAACCTATGTATGTTGTGATATTTACCTCACAGTGCACACAGCTAGAGAGGTCAGGGTGGCTTGTTTTAGTGTTATTAAGAATATGCAAATTCTTTCTATCCAAAGTCTGGGCATGGATGAACTTTAATAAGCAGTATTGTTCATTAAGCTAGTGGAGATGACTGGTGTCAGTGGTGTCTACTTCAGTCATTTCCAGCTTCTTGAGGGATCTCACAGGATTGGTACTGTATATGCATAGTTACATTGGTCCAGATTGGACCAATATAACTACCGTATTTATCGGCGTATAACACGCACCGGCGTATAACACGCACCCCAATTTAGGAGGGAATTTTAAGGAAAAAAAAACTTTTAGGAGGGAAGTTGAAGGAAAAAAAACTTAAATTTAAATGCCCATCATTGCAGCCTTCTCAGTGCAGCCTTGCCCCAGTGCAGCCATGTCAGTGCAGCCTTGTCAGTGCAGCCATGTCAGTGCAGCCATGTCAGTGCAGCCTTCCCCAGTGCAGCCTTCCCCAGTGCAGCCTGGTCAGTGCAGTCTTCCCCAGTGCAGCCTGGTCAGTGCAGCCTTCCCCAGTGCAGCCTCGCATCCCGTGATCCCGGACCCCTGCCATCCTTTCCTTCAAAATCGCCGACCGTGATTTGAAAATGGCGCCGCCGGCGCCGAAATACACAGAGCTGGTCCTCGGCTTTTCTCGGCGGCTCTCGTTTACTTTCGGCTCCACTCGTAGTCCCCGAGCGGAGCTATCTGAACCTAGCCGAGTACACTCGGCTAGGTTCGGGCGGCGCTCGAGTGAAGACGAAAGTGGCCAAGAAGAGCCGAGGACCGGCACTGTGTATTTCGGCGCCGGCGGCGCCATTTTCAAATCGCGGTCGGCGATTTTGAAAATCTGGCAGCTCCGGATCGCAGGGGATCGGCGTATAACACGCACCCGCGATTTTCCCCTGATTTTAAGGGGAAAAAAGTGCGTGTTATACGCCGATAAATACGGTATGTGTAGTGCACCCCCTAACGAGCCACAGATGAACTGGGATCCTCCACTCTGAACAGCCAGGAACACCTAAATTTCACAGACACTCTAGAGTCAGAGAACAGTCCGTGACTTTGTTTTTGTTATTTATTAGGGGTTAATAACTTGGACGGGGATGGGAGGTTATGGGATGCCCACTTGACTTCAGCAACAAAACCTTGGCAACAACTTCAGGGACATCCTCCTATATAGAGTCTCCTCGACACTCCTTCTGCTTCCTTGCAGTCTCCACCTGGATCACTGTTAGTAGATCTGACAGACACAATTCAATTTAGCAATGGCCCTTTGCACGCAGGAACTTGAAGCCCATTGTTGTATAGCAGAATACAGTGATCAGCTTGTACATTCCCTCCTGTGTCTACTGATCCCAGCACCACCTCTTCAGGCACTGCCAACCCACCTGGCTGCATCTGCCCCTTTCACCAGCCCTCCAGGCTAACTTTCCTCCACAGTCCTTCAGACTGATTCTCACCAGCCCACCCGGCTGACTCTGCAGGAGATCTCCCAGGGAAGGAATGAAGACTTGGCACACCGCTGTCTTTAGGGAGAACTGGCTACATGGGGTAGTCTCCCCCCCATTGTAAGTCCCCGCTCTACTCACACTGTCCTCTTTCTTGCTCCAGTGCCCCCAGGAAGGGCTTCCTCCGTGTGTTGTGGCATGATCCTTTTAGCACCCAAGCCCTGGCCCAAAGTCTTTCCCCCAGACTATGGGGTACCCCAGAGGGCCATCGACAGCCTACTCAGCACTATATCTCCATCTTCCACCCGACTGCCCCTGCTGCCATGACTTGTGCCTTTTAATTTTGAGGTAAGCCTTGCCCCCTGCCAGCCCTTTACTGGGGATTGGCTGAGGCCCTCACAAATATTCCAGGCAGCTCCTCCTAACCTCCACCCACTAGCTCTAGAAGTTTCTTCAACACTCTAGACTGGGGGAGGCACCAGAGGAGCAGTTAGGATGAGTCACCCAGCCCTGACTCACTCAACCCTGACCCAAGCTTAGCCCTGAGCTAACTAAATGTGTCTATATTTACAGAGGGGAATGTAGGAAGGAGTTACAGTAAGCAGGAACTATGTATATGTTAAATCATTAATCATTTTAGTTACTAATGATGGAAAAAGGTCTTACAGCAACTTAGCAAGCTAAAGGGTTTGAACCTCTGTCAGGTTTGTATTGTGGCCTGTGTCTCTCTTGGGAGATTTACACTTAAAGCGATATTAAGTCCTCCTTTTTAAAGCACTTTCAGCAGCTTAATAACGTATAGAGTATGCAGCTTCTTTATCTTTTAATCCCTGCCTATGTTACAGTTCAAGCTGGTGCCATGACTGCTGCCCTGTATTTGCTGTTTCAGGGTGGATTCTTTCTCTTGCAGCATCCTATGGAGCCACCCTTGCATGCAGGGACTAGACTTGTGTCTCTCTACACTGTGTGCATCAATAGAAGCACACAGCCCATAGTTTAGGATGGCAAGGCACCCAACTTCTCCTCCCTTCTCTTCCCATCTCCCATCTACAAACTAGTAGACTGACTGGAGACTGCACTGTCCACTGTTAGCTCTTTCACGTGAAGACTGGAAGTTTAGGGAAGCAGCACTGAGAGCAGGAGCCAGCAGCATTGAACGTTGTAAACTGCATATGCTAGGGAGAGAAATTTAACAAATCGTTTACTAAGGAATGTTTATTTTATTGCACTCAATGTGTTAAACTGAAAAATGCTGAGTGTTTAAAGGGGTTGTAAACCCTTGTTTTTTCACCCTAATGCATCCTATGCATTAAGGTGAAAAACCTTTTGTAGTGCAGCAGCCCCCCCAGAGCACCCCTTTTTCTTACCTGAACCCGATCTTTTCAGTGACGAGAACGAGCCCAGCAGCTCCAGCCGCTGTCTTTCCGGTTCTCATTGGAACAGATTGATAGCAGCAGGAGCTATTGGCTCCCGCTGATGTCAATCAAATCCAGTGACACGGGAGCCGGGGGCGGGGCCGATTCCTGCTGTCTGTGTCAATGAACGCAGCAGCAGGACTCAGGAGTGTGCCCGCACGGGTGTCCCCTTGAAAAGCAGGTCTCCAAGGGGTCACTCAATGCGGGGAGAAGCCGGGAGCAACGCTGGGAGACCCCAGAAGAGGAGGATTGGGGTCACTCTGTGCAAAACCCTTGCACAGAGGAGGTAAGTATAACATGTTTGTTGTTTTAAAAAAAAAAAAAAAAAAGCCTTTACAACCCCTTTAATACTTTTTTAAGTTGGCCACTCAATGGTAGAATTTTGTTCATACATTGTTATTATCGCAACATTTTTATTTTTTTTTAATTGGTTGAACTAGATACACTGGTGTCTTTTTTCACTCTGACTAACTATGTAACTATGTAATATTCTTTTATTTTCTAATGGTTATTGGGGCCAAAAAAAAGTTAATTTGTGACCGTACTGATGAGAAAATTCGAAGGAGAAGGATGTAAATCTTTTTTTTAAACAAAGAAAATTGTAACAGTAAAAGTAGTTTTGTCCAAAAAAAAATCATACATATTGTAATGAAACCTGTTTAATATCTGGGATTGTCCGGGCTTTTATTCAAGTTGCAGGTCTGGAATACATTTTAAAGACTCTCCAAAGGAATTCGTTGAATTTTTCTACCAATGTTGGAATGAAAATCTAACTCTGTATGGCTTTACATCCTGCTAAGACTGAAAGTGATGGGAAGTCCATCGGGAACACAAATATTTTTTTGGTAGGGTGATGAAGGGTTAGAACATCTATCAAAGTTTGTATTGCTGTCCTAACTTATGCCCCGTACACACGATCGGACATTGATCGGACATTAGGACAACAAAATCCATGGATTTTTTTTCGACGGATGTTGGCTCAAACTTGTCTTGCATATACACGGTCGCACAAAGTTGTCGGAAAATCCGATCGTTCTGAACGCGGTGACGTAAAACACGTACGTCGGGACTATAAACGGGGCAGTAGCCAATAGCTTTCATCTCTTTATTTATTCTGAGCATGCGTGGCACTTTGTGCGTTGGATTTTTGTACACACGATTGGAATTTAACCGATCGGATTTTGTTGTCGGAAAATTTTATGGCAAGCTCTCAAACTTTGTGTGTCGGAAATTCCGATGGAAAAAGTCCGATGGAGCCTACACACGGTCGGAATTTCCGACAACACAATCCGATCACACTTTCTCCGTCGGAAAATCCGACCGTGTGTACAGGGCATTTCAGTTCTCTTCCATAACTTGTTGTGGTGTCACAGGTGTAGGGAGTGAGGGGAAATCTTCCCAGTGGGGTCACAGATAGAAATAAAAGCAGACAACATATGTGTGTATGTATGTATGTATATATATATATATATATATATATATATATATATATATATACATATATATATACATATATATATATATATATATACATATATATACATATATATATATATATATATATATATATATATATATATATATATATATATATATATACATATATATACACATATATATATATATATATATATATATATATATATATATATATATATATATATATATATACATATATATATATATATATATATATACATATGCATATACATACATACACATATATATATATATAAAATAATTAAGATGTAAGAAATCAAGCAAATCAACGTAGATACCTGACTAATTCCGTTAAAAAAAAGATATATATATATATATCTATATATATATATAGATATATATATATAGATATATATCTATATATATAGATATATATCTCTCTCTATATATAGAGAGATGTATATCTATATATCTATCTATATATATATATAAATATACGTATGTATATAAACACATACATAATATATATATATATATATATATTATATTATATTTGTATTTTTTATTTATATTTTTGTAGATAGATAGATAGATAGATAGATAGATAGATAGATAGATAGATAGATAGATAGATAGATAGATAGATAGATAGATAGATAGATAGATAGATAGATAGATCTATAGATATAGATATATATATATAAAGGGTTATAGGGAGAACTTGTTTTTCTTTATTTTGGATAGAGTAACCCCTTTCAGTTTTTTTTTTTTTTGCTCCCTTGAGGAAATGTACCTTCACTTCCTGTCCCATAGCCAAAACAGGAAGTGAGTGGAAGTCCCTGCAAATTAAGGGAGTCCCTTGGGGCCCCCATCTATTACATTACTGGGGGAATTTTCTTTACTTTCGCTTTCGGTAAATAAAATAACGGTAAATAGAGAGCGTGAATCGGGAGACAGGTGACAATAAAGACCTGACAGGGGTTCTAATCCCTCTCCACTCTATCCAAAACTAAAAAAAAAAAAAAAAAGTTTTCCTTTATAATTATAATTGAATCTGTTTATGTTGTGCCTTTGATGGTTCCCCCTAATCAACACGCTGTTGACGTGTTTGAGGCCTCTTGTACACTGCTGCTGGTAAACGGACGTTTAGGAACAGTTGGGCGTCTTTTTTCAGCTGCCCCTGAACTCTCCTCTATGTTATCTTATCAGTACATGTACACAGGGTCATTTATAGTCATTTCTATTCAGTTGAGTTTAGAGGCTTTTTTTTGGAACGCAAAAAAATGGCTTCAGACGCTGAGTTAAGAGGCATTTCAAGCGCCAAACGATTCTAAATGCGGCTAAACGCAGTAACTCGCGTTTATCCGCTTTTCGTTTACAGGCATTTTTCATTTTTGGCTGTACACAGTTATACAAACTGTACACTTACTACTTTACATTGTAGCAAAGTGTCATTTCTTCACAGTTGTCACATGAAAAGATAAAATAAAATATTTACAAAAATGTGAGGGGTGTACTCACTTTTGTGAGATACTGTATTATACATTGAATATATTGCTGGTGGGTCTTTTGTTGCTGGGGTGGTATTTTGTTGCGGGGGATCCATTGTTTCTGGGGAGGGGTCTATTGTTGTGTGGGGGATCTACTGTTGCTAGGGGGTCTATTGTTGCTGTGATGGGGTCAATTGTTGCTGGGATGGGGTCAGTTGTTGCTGGGATGGGGTCTATGGTTGCTGGGGTGATATTTTGTTGCAGGGCATACATTGTTTCTGGGGGGGGTCTATTGTTGTGTGGGGAATCTACTGTTGCTAGGGGGTCTATTGTTGCTGGGATGGGGTCTATTGTTGCTGTGATGGGGTCAATTGTTGCTGGGATGGGGTCAGTTGTTGCTGGGATGGGGTCTATTGTTGTGTGGGGGATCTACTGTTGCTAGGGGGTCTATTGTTGCTCTGATGTGGTCAATTGTTTCTGGGATGGGGTCAATTGTTGCTGGGATGGGGTCAGTTGTTGCTGGGATGGGGTCTATGGTTGCTGGGGTGATATTTTGTTGCAGGGCATACACTGTTTCTGGGAGGGGTCTATTGTTGTGTGGGGGATCTACTGTTGCTAGGGGGTCTATTGTTGCTGTGATGGGGTCTATTGTTGCTGGGATGGGGTCAATTGTTGCTGGGATGGGGTCAGTTGTTGCTGGGATGGGGTCTATGGTTGCTGGGGTTATATTTTGTTGCAGGGCATACATTGTTTCTGGGGGGGGTCTATTGTTGTGTGGGGAATCTACTGTTGCTAGGGGGTCTATTGTTGCTGGGATGGGGTCTATTGTTGCTGAGATGGGGTCTATTATTGCTGGGGTGGGGTCTATCAAATTCCATGCAAATTACTTAGTAGCACAAAATGATACTTGGTTTGGTATTCTCTAAACGGGGTGGTACAGGTAGGTGGGTGGGGGGACCATGGCAAAGTGCTCAGAGGTGGGTAGGGGGTAGAGAAGAAGAAGGGGGTGCTTGCACCTATTCTCTGAGAAAAAAAGCCCTGTTTGTATGCTGACTGACTTAGGCAAGGCTCAATTGCTGCAGCTTCTAATGCACACTGTGAGAATCACACAGTGTGCAGTAAAATCAGAGTAAGTATTTTCAGTACAGGAGAGGAGTATGTAGAACTGTGCAGAACTGGGAAAGGGAAGGCTGGAGGTCAGCCTTAGGTTTTTCACACACGACCTCAATGAACTGTTCAGCAATATAATATTCCTCTTTTTTTTCTATTACTTTCATGCAATTTGTTGTTTGTCACTCCCAACCCCAAGGAAGAAAATATTGCATGATGCAAACTGCCTTTCTTTCTGTTGAGCAGATGGTCCCTTTGCTAAGTGCTACTCCATGTGTCCATGTGACATTTTGAGGTTTGTGGTCATTACGCAGCTTTGTTATGTTTTATTTGTGTGACTAAAGACAATTACCGCGAGTGCTGTAACTGACATGCCGATCCCCGACCGCAGCCATGACGTTGTGCGAGAAGCATCAGAACAATGTCTGCAACTCAGGGAGAAGCAGGCATGTCAGGCTCAAATGAAGCTGGATGGGATACAAAGGGGGGCTTATCTTTACTTGTTCACACCTGAGCGTAGCGGGAATGTGCGTCGCGCCTAGGGCAGCCCATCCATTTGATTGTGCTGCCCTATGTGCCGCAAAGTAGCTCCAGGACTTTTTTGGTTGTGGAGAGTCGGGCGTTTTTCAGTGCCCGTTTTGGCGTGTTAGTAAAGCAGGGCTCGACGAACCCCAGGTGCGATCAGAAGTTCCGACCTGTCGCCTGGGCTGCAGCTCCAATGCTCCCCACACCCCGCACACGCGCCGCCCCGCTATGTATCGCAGGCTCCACTTGCCCATCTGTGGGCCCGGCATAGAGGGGGCCACTCGGTAGAGGGAGTGCGGGGAAGAGGAGAACGGACACACATCCGCTCTAATGCCCTTCTAAGGCTGGCCATACATGGTCGAATTTCGAAAGAATTTTCTTTTGAAAAGCAAAAAATTGTTGCGTTTTGTGATCCGATGGCGCCACCATTGATTTCGAAATTCGGCCAACCAAGCCTTCAATTTCACCTCCTGTTGCTACAGAATATCATTTTCATGGCTGGGAATCTTCTTTTCTTTCCGGGAATTTTCTTTTCTTGCATATACGCATTTCTTTTTAGATTACATTTCTCGCACGATTCTCCCATCATTGATTAGAAAATCGTTTGTTTTTCAAAAAATTTCCAACATGTCCGATTACTCAAATTTGATGGCCGCACAAAAATTGGCTGTTGCTGCAGCCCACTAATGGTGCGAAATACAGACGAAAATTCTCAGATTTTTGAAAGAAAATTCTTTTGAAATTTGACCCTTCGTACAGATAAACTGGTGACCTATATGGGGGCTTTTGATGCGTCGCCTATGGAAAATATAGGGTACTGACATGTTTAAAGCGGAGTTCCACCCAAAAGTGAAACCTCCGCTTATCTACTTCCTCCGGTGCCACATTTGGTGTCTTTCGGGGGGGGGGGAACGGGTCTCTGTTTTTGACAGGTACTCTTCCCTACTTCAGAGAGACTGTGCCGTGGTGCTGTCCCTCGGAAGTTCGGCCCCCCTTCTCCTTCCTCCACCACCGGGCCAGTTACCACTGGGCCAGCAAGTGTAGCGCACTTCGCGCATGTGCAGGAGGGTGTTTTCCCTCTCCACGAATGGCGGCGGCAGCATCGGAGAGCCGATCCAAAAATCGGCTGGGGTGCTGACATCGCAGGAACCCTGGACAGGTAAGCATCCTAATATTAAAAGTCAGCAGCTACAGTATTTGTAGCTGCTGACTTAATTTTTTCGTAGTGGGGCGGAACTCCTCTTTACGGTTTGACATGTTGGATATCTTTTGAATATCATGTTGGGTATCTATTTACACTGCTTTATATTTTACCAAAAAATTGGGTAATTTATTGCATTTTTGTGCCCCTTAAAATTACCTTTTAATGTGTTTTTTTTTTTTTTAATTTTTTAAATTTTGTGTTTCCTAGACCTTTGCGGTAATATTGTGTGAAAAAAAAATAGGAACTACTACCATTTTATTTTCTAGGGTGTCTGCTTTCATAAAATATATAATGTTTGGGGGTTTTATATAATCTTCAGGACTCGCAAAAACAGATCTGGCAAAGGGGGTTAAAGAATAAGTTCACCTTCGGGGTCATGTTACATGTTCCACCCCTAAGATTTGTTAGTTAAAAAATACTGGCTCTTAACTAGAGATTTACATGCGGTTCCATGTGTCACTCATAGGGCAGCCCATCATTCATTTTAATGGGTTACCCTATGCGCATTTGTCGCCCAAAAGAAGCTCCTGCTGCTTTTTGGGGTGACAATCTTCAAGTGATTTTGAAGCCTCATGTTTTGCCAAGATTGCAGCGCAGTTCTGTCACGTGACAATCGCGGCAAATTGGCACAGCGTTTGGTGTACCATTTAGAATGAATGGTACTCAAATGCGTGTTGCACATTTTGCACTGATTGCCACGTGAATTGGAAATGCGGGCAGAATCGTGGCGATTACACCAGCAATTCGACATTTCGAAGTGTGAATGGCAGATAGGAGTGTTTTTGGCCCCACAGACTTCAATCAGAACGCCTGGAAAAATGCCCAGCATGAGCCATTTTACAAGCATTTTGTCCCTCATATACTGACCAAACAGCAGTTCTCACCCCTAATCTCCTCCCATTAGTACATTCTATTGGCTAAAATAAAAATACTTGAAGCTTGAATACATATGTAAAATGCTTGTAATACACTTCTAAAACGCTCGTATACGCTTGCAAAACTCTCAAATAAAAATGCCTGAAAACCGCTCTGCTCAGGTGGGAATGCAGCCTAAAGTTTGATGTAATCACATGTTGAATTTCCTGATAAATAAAAAGACATGGTCACTTTGCCCTGACTTTTCTGACCATTTGTGGTATGCTTGTTCCAGACCTATGACTCATAAGCCAGTAACTAGCATTTGTAGAAGAAATCTAGAATAGGGAATAGTTCACTCGTGACTGGTGTGCCTTAAGATTTCAGATTCTGAAGATAACGCCCTTTATGGTCACCTAAACACCCATGTCTATTGTATTTCACGTTTTTCCTGTATTTTATTGGGCTTGTAACTCAAGCTGAAAAGCTTTAATTCTCAAGACAGTAGTAGTCGAAGCACTCCATTCTTACAGGGTCTCTCTTTGTTGGAGCTCCATCTATTACGTGGGTGATAGCATTCCACTTGGTTTTGGTGATCTGTGAGTGAGTTTTGGAGGACTTGTGTAAGTGTACAGAGGAGGACACCCTGAAGCCTACAGATAACAAACAAGTCCCTGGTGTGTAATTTACATCCTAATTACAAGATGAAGCAGTAACTTCATACAAGAAAACGTAATCTCAGAATCTCCCGCTCTTATAGTATGAGAGCTCTGAGCATCCTCCACCCTCCACCACCTCTGTTGGGTAGCTAAAAAAAAAAATGTCCGCTGAAGTTCTGCTTCCCTAGTTAACTCGTTTCCAGTCTGCTGATTTGTCAGTGATAGAGCAGCATCACATTGATGAGGTCATTGATGTGCATGGTTTAAATCATGTGATGTAGTACCCCCTAAGGAGCCACTGGAAGGATACCCAGGGTTCTTTTCCCAGTAGTCGCCCCAAAGCCAGGCACACAGTCACAGCCACTCCATTGGCTCAATGAACAGTCCAGCGGTATTCACTTTTTGGTGTTTTTATTTTTTGGGTAACTTGGATAGGGTAAGGGAACTATATGGGTTACTCCAAAACTATGTACAAACAGAAGGACACTCTCTCTTCTGTAGAACTATGAGCCAAAACCTTACACAAGTAAATGGTGGACTGAACCTTGTAGTAGCAACTTGAGAAATTTGAGCAAAGCCTTTTCACTAAGAATTATATTTCTCGCGCCAGTCTGTACTCATTAATGCCCCTAGATGATTGGATGCCTCTGTCCAATATTTTCCAGATACTTGATAACAGACTAGATCCTCAGACGACAGTCCCTCAATCAGCTTCAGCAACCCTTTAAAAGTAAGCCTCCCCAACAAACACAGCTGGGACCTATATGAACAGGCCAAGACACCTCTGTTCCAGGTCTCAGACTATTTATACACCTTCTCAGCAACCATTTGTGCAGTCTCCCACAGGGATTGACTGAGACAGTATAAATATTCATGCTGCCCATTTTGCCTTGCACAATACCTATGTTCCAGAACCAGAAAGTTCTGGATTGCAGGGGAAACAGTCAAAATTGAAACACAGAACAGACCTAAATAATAAAATGAAGCCACACTGATTACAGTGAGCTAGAACGAAATTTACGTAACCTAGCACCTGTCTAGGAGGGTGCTACACATGTTCACATTGTTGGGCTGACAGCACTTTGAAAAGCAACAAAGACCTGGTTGGTTTGTTATGAGTTATGACCTTTCCTCTTCTGGTCTAACTATAACTTTAGGTGGTTCTAAATTCAAAACAGTTTTTACCTTAATGCATTCCCTGCATTAGGGTAAAAAAAAAAGTCACGCTACTTGTTCCTTCCCCTTCTGCCTCTTGCCCTATCTCCTTCTGGCAGATCTTTAGCACCCGACCAGTTGGTCCTGTTCTAGTTTACATGTAGCCTCTCTGCTGAGTGGACATTGGAGGCTGAGAGCACATGATTCTCCCAACACGGTGAGAAAGAAAGACTGCCACATGATTCTCCCGTGGGACAGAATGGAAAGTTCATACTATACTCATGATCTACATATGGTTGCCCATAGGCCAAGTGTAATTCCATATGTTATAATCTTAAATCAGTGAAAGATGATTGCTGATTGGTTCATACAGCCTTTCGGGGATTTCCAAAAAAAAAAAAAACTTTTAATAATGGTGATGGGAAGCACCTAAAATGCACCTTTACATTTTTTCCGTTGGATTATTGTTGGCCTCCTGTGGCCTGGGAAGTCCATTGTGGAAGAGGACAAAAGAGTAATAGAGGTCCTTTGTAGATGTAATGACCCCGGTCATGGGATGAGTGATTACCTCTATGCCTTGCAATAGCCAAGAGGAAGTGTTCTCACCAATCAGGACACAGCTTGCAAATAAAAACCTGGCAGAGGTTTAATCTCTTCCTCAAAACTATTACAATTTTTTTTTTGTGCTGGAGTTGGGCTTTAGGGTAATTCTGAGGGCTAATTTAAGTGTTAATGATATTTCACTGACCTTTTGACCAATATAACATTGACACATTTATTCGCATTGGGCTGATCACAATCACATACATAATTAGGTAAATAACATCTTCATTTATAGATTCAAGAATGTACAATAACAGGCCTTTTGATTAAAGTATTGTAGAGGGAAGAACTTTTTACCAGCGATGGTTCAAGTAAGAAGAATATGATGAACTGCTATAGAACAGACAACAAGAATTTTTTTTTCATAAATGAAATCTGGCATGTCGGCTTAATTAAGGAATAGTGTGTTACCTTTATTGGAAATAATAGACAGGGCACTATTAGACAGGAAGTTGCTATTGAAAGCACTTCCTTTATTGGTCCTCCTTGATTTGGCCAGTTATCTGCATGGGAAATTGACAGAGGAAGTGTCTGTCCTCAGATATTTTATCATTAGCTTTATGCTGCTGTAGCAGTTTGGTGTGATTGACTTAGCAAACTCTTTCTAGAGCTTCTCATCCTCAAACATTGGTGTTCACAGCCCAATCAAACATTTTCATGTCTAAAGCGATGAGGGTATACACATAATTACTAACATACTGTAAAATAGTAGTAGAGTCTTGCACTGCAATAGCCATAGATCAAAGAAAAGAGTTTGTAGTCTAAGGAACACATTTTATTGGCTAACTCAGGTTACTAAATATGCAAGCTTTCACAACCCCTTCGGACTAGGGAAACACTAACAATGAACTTCTCTTATTTGCTTCCTTTTGGCCTGCTAAATATACCATTGAATGTCTTTTATTATACAGTATTTGCTTGATACATGCAAAAAATACCTGTTGATTTTGCCAGAAATCTTGTGAGAAGAAAACTTCCTCACACTGCCTGTGCATATGGAGGGGTTATGGAGATAAGGAGATGTCCATGCTCATTTTAATCCATCAGAAATATAGTAGGCAGGGCTGACACCACCTGCTTAGGAATTCAGAGCTGTGTTGTCATATCAAAAAAAGATGGTAAGAATGTACTATAGTTATGGCACATCAAAAGTTTTTAGTCTGTTCTTGCAGCATAGCATGTTCCAAGGTATAAAACATGGGGAAATGTGCACATGTGCCAGAGGTGTACCATGTTTTTTTTGCCTTGACACACATTTTAATAACCTCTTTTGGCTTCTGAAAGCTTGCATCTTTAATAACTTGATTTAGCTAATAAAAGGTATTAATTACCTTTCTATAAAATAGGATAGCCATTTAGCTTATGGTAAAGTTTGCAAAGATTCCAGCATTCAGGGCCCCGATAAAATGGAACTCAAGCTTTTTTTTAATGTTGAATATGCAAGGTCTTTAGTGTTAATGTTCTATTATGACGGTAAGTGGAAGGCAAGAGTTTGAAAATCTACTTTTGATAGATCCATTAATTACAGAAGAGAATAAGCATGTCTGGACAGTGTAACATATAGGGGGAACCCATGGGGGAGAGAGAGCTTTTCTAAACTCACATCTCCACTTTTCCAGATTGCTAGGGGGCTCATATACAGGTGGCAGAGTGCTCCAACCAATGGTCCCAGATTTTTATTATATTTAGAGGGGCATCCTCCATGTAGATAATTTGACTTCTTGTTTTGGAGCATTGCGGTAATACCTACTCATCAGGAATGTAGTGCAAGGGGGATGCTTTGAGCTAATATCTTTCTTGTGCTAAATAAGGCTTAATGTAGAAAGGTTGTCATGTATTTATCAGCATCTGAGCCTGGGAATAATCCAGAGAGATTTGGGGTCTAGAGTCAGGGGCAAGTCCATTTGATCATGAAAAAAATGTACCACCTGAAGCCAGAAACCTTGAATACCAGGGCAAGTCCACAGAAGATGATAAAAAGTGCCACTAGGATTGGAGCAGGATAGGATATTTCATGTTTTTGTGTCTCTGCCTCCTGCTACCTCCCACTGTGGAGTTTAATGAATTTTTTAACTCATCAATAAACTTAATATTTTTTCTACGTATCCCTACATTGTATGCTGTGTCACTCATTTGGTCCTCTGATTCCTTTCAATCCTGATAAGGACAAACCCGTTTTTTTGATAGATTGGCTGCACATACATTTTAACCTCAGCCTGTCAGCAAATCCTATTCCTTTAAAGATGTGAGCTGTCTTCCTTATTCTTGCTGAGTGACAACAAATCAAAGACCAAGTGGTCCATCAAGTCTGACATTTTTTATTTTTAAATTTAGATTTTCTATATTTTTATTTTTTTTTAACTTTTTTATCTGAGTATAGATATATGTTTGTCCCAAGAATGTTTGAATCCACTTACTGTTGACTGACTCACTACTTCCGTTGGAAGCATAAACTCTTTTACCAAAAAAAAAAAAAAAAAAACACTTTATAATATTTGTATTGAACTTTCCTCCTGCTAGTTTGAGGTCATGTCCCCGTGTTCTTGATCTTAGCTTCGTATTAAAAATACTGCCCTCCTAAACTTTATTCTACCTCCCTGATGTATTTAAAGATTTTAATCATAACTCCCCTTTCCCTTCTTTCCTCCAGACTGTACATATTAAGTTCCTAATATGGTTTATCCCTCAGACCTTTCACCATTTTTGTTGCCTTCTCTAGACTATTCTAGTTCTATTTTATCAATTTTTTTTTTTGCAAGTGGGGTCTCCAGAACTGGACACAATATTCTAAATGAGGTCTACAGTAACTAAAGATCTATATATTGGAATCAGGGCCTCCACCCTCCTGCTGGTGATCCCTCTAGTGCAGTGGTTCTCAACTCCTGTCCTCAGTACCCACTAACAGGCCAGGTTTGCAAGATAACTGAACTACATCACAGGTGATAAAATTTGCTGCTCAGTGATTGCAGTATTCTAGTCTGCATCTCCCCAAGGTACTACTTATAATCTGTTAGTGGGTCCTGAGGACTGGAATTGAGGACCACTGCTCTAGTGACTTCACAATGAATTATTGGCCTTGAACAAGCACATAGGTCAAAACCCTGGACTTGACTCCATGCAGGTTTCCTTTAAGAGACCTGAAGAGCAAGCTTAGATAAATCAAGAAGTTAAATAGAAGACTCCTTTAAATGTGACTGCTAGTGTCTGTTCCATGGCGTTTGCAGAAGCTCTGTCACACATTGCAGGGAGGTAGTCGCACAAAGCATTTTATCTTTTCTACCAGATGTTTGACTAATTTCCAAAAATACTTATCATTTATAGTCAACTCAACAAGAACCTCACATTTCACCATAAATCATAAAAGAGAACTCATGGCTCAATCGTTGGCGAGGAAAACTTTTTTTTCTGTTTGGTTACTTCCCAAGTATTTGCAAGGGTAATTTCCTAGTTATACAACTGCATTCTAAATAACAGAACCAAATATCCGAGTAACATCAAATGTCACATAAAACACGTTTTACTCATAGGCATGGTCTACACACAAAGGACTTTAGTGAGACGTGCCAGTAGACATGAGGAGTGCCAAAGTAGTGGGTGGCAGGAGACTGACAATATGTAGCCTATCAGTGAAGCAACCATTGTTGGAAAGCTGTTGGGCGGCCATGTTTGGTGTTAAAATACTATGGATAGAGGGAAGTATGCAAAAAGATTAAAGTAGAGCTCTGCCTCTGTTCTTTGGCAGCAGCATATAATTACCCCATTGCTGGCTGGTGTGTACCAAGCATTTGCTAAAAGAAATACCCATGCATTGTTTTACTACTGACTATTTTAAACCCTACGGGCAAGAACACCACACACTTGTAACTTTAAAAGAAATAAACAATTACAATGCTTCGACCAAGTCATAGTAATTAAAGACTGCATTGTGGTCCTTTAAAAAACTCAAAGCAGGCCCATCCCCACACTTCCTGATTAGCCTGGAAGACTGCCCACAAGCTTCCATCCTGGTTGTGTATTAATGCGTATGTAAAATCAACACTTTTTTAGAGTAGGGAATGGTTCAATCTCACATTTAGGCTTTTTTTATGCTGTTTTTGTCCAGAATTCCAGTGACAACTCAAAAATGTTGTGTTTTGCAACACTTTCTACAACAAAGACCATGGGCGGAGAGAGTGAATCTCCCCAGCATGGGCACAGACAGAAAAAAAACCTGACAAGTGTTCTAAACGATTTTATCTAAAACAAAAAAAAAGTTTGGCTTTACATTCACTGCAGCTGATGCACTTTACACAATATATTGCACCACATGTGCTTTAACAGCCTATGAAAGGGCAGTTGGTTACTCCAAAGAAAAGACAAGGTAGCCGCACATCGATGACGTATCCAAAATTTAGGACAATATTTTAGCAAAGGCCTTGGCGTTGGTCCCTGTTCAGGGACCACCCAGCTGATGCGTTCTACCACTCAGGGCTGATTGGGCTGATCGAGGAGGGTGTTAAACAGTATCCATCTTTCTATCTCTTGATCTATCTATCGGGATCTAGCATCCATTCAGGTACAGATTGCTACATCCAACATACTGTATAGACAAGGGTTTCTTAACCAAGGTTCCTCCAGAAGTTGCTAGGGGTTCCTTGAGCAATAAGCAATTTCTGCATCTCAGATAAGTTACCACTGACACTATTGATTTTTTTTTCCTATCTGTAAGGGGGTAATTCTTCCCAATGACCACAAGTGTAAGGAGCATTCTTGCCACTAATCATCATTCTAATGTGTCATTAGTGGTAGAGATAATATTTTTTAGGAGGAATTTCCTGAGACCAGAAAATTTATTCAAGGGTTCCTCTGTGTTGAAAAGATTGAGAAAGGCCGGTATAGATTATCGAGAACCTAACTGTCTCGCTTGTAGTACCTGTCTTCGTGTACAATGCAGGAGCCAGCTTTAGCCAAGGTTGTGAAGGGTGAACAGTTTGAGTTGAACAAACCGGTAGTTGCTCAATTTGTTATGCATAATGCACAAATATCAAATTCATCAATTTAGGGGCATGGTGATTGAATGTATCAATTACCCAAAAGCGTCGGGGAACGCAATGGTCTCCTTCTAGCTTGTGAGGCTTTCTTTTTTTTTTTTACACTTAGCACAGTATAGACAGGCAACACTAATCTATCGCTTACATACCACCTTAGTGACAGATGACTTAGTTGCCAATGATTTATCAGGATTCGGTTTATGTATATAATGCTTCCTTTTCCCTTACTTCTGTTCTTGCTGTTTTTTCAGGTTGCTGATTTTTTTTTTCCATTTTCGTTTTCTTCTTTTCCATGCACTTTTTGTGACTTTTTCACTTCCCTCTACTTTCTTTAGCATGCCCCAAAATCATGCCACTCTTCTGTTATTTCCCTAATTTTGTATTATATTGCTCCAAACCAGGATGCCTGACAACTTCAGCTTAAGTGAGCTGTGACAGGCGATGAGTGACCTTCCTTTGATAGCAGCATCTTGTTGTAGTCATTGCCAACATGGGTTTTCTTCATGAGCTCATTGTGGGTCCAATGTAATGTATAATTCAGAACTCTTTCAGTTGGGTTTTTTGCTCGACCCACAACCCCCCAAGCACAAGTCTTCCCACCCCAGTCCTCTCATACCCCGCCCCCAGGTCCCACAGGTTGATTTTGTAACAAAGCCATTTATAACCTGCATGAAAGGCAATTTTTATCATTATTCCGATCACTTTTGTGTGTGTTTATCTTTACACCTTGCATACATATTACTTTTGACTATTATTATGGCATTTGATTTTTTACATATCAGAGGATGCATTTGCATCATTTTGGCTGTATTATGATGTTGCCATAATGTCGGAGGTCCGGAGACAGCCCTCCTTTTGCTGTTTTGGATTGGTGAATGGTACTTTAAATGCCAGTGTATTGCACCTTGCCTGATAAAGGGGTCCTGTGTGACCCTGAAACGATGCAATTTACTGCTGTGATGTGATTGCTTTAATAAATATTTGGATGTTATTCTGAAGATCCATGATGTGCTGGTGATATTGCTTTAAACAATGTAGGTTCCACAACTTCTGTATTGATCAAAGCTTACAATCTTTTTGGTATAAAAGGGATGTTACATAATAGGCTGTTAAGCAATAGTACCGTGGCAGCACAGCTGGACGGTCATATGTCTCCTTTCCAGTAGCATCCCAGGTGATATCCCCTCCATTGCTCTGGTAGTCTTCCTGAAGGCCATGCGCCGTGTGCTCATCGTTCTGCCGAAGCGGAATCCTAGTGTTTCCTGCCTTGTTGGGAGAATTGATAGCTCTCTCAATCCTTTTCCTGCTCTCACTTCCAATACTGCTCACCTCCTTCCTGGATTGTGCCAGCTTCTGAGCTTTCGGTTAGCCATCTGCTATTGTTGCACACCTTTTACTGTGACCTGCGTCCATCTTTATTTTACCATAAGGCTGAACTATAAAAAACAAAACAAAAAAAAAACACCATTTACTTTAGTTCTATGATCATTAAAGGGTATCTAAACCCTAACGATGAACTTTATCTGTGTATTAACTGTTTTCATGGAGTTAGTAAACCCAAAAACAAACATTTATTTCGTGCAGCTTACCAATTCCTAGATGTTGTTAGGCTTTTCCTTTAGCCTCACCTTTATTCTCATTCTCAAAACAGAAAACTGTTCCTGTAACTGCTTAAAAAGTGTGAGCTGAAGTACCATCTCCAGTCAAGTCCATCTAAATCGGTCGGCTACTGGTTTTCCAGCATGCTCGCCTGACAGGAGCGAGCCAAAAGGCCGGCTTCTGTTGGACAGGGTGCCATACACACGGGGCGAAAGTTGGCCGTTTTTTTAATTGAACTGGCCAATGTCTCCCGACATTCGGACCGTGTGTACGGGGCTTTAATCTAACCCTAACTTCTCCCAAAAGCTCACCATGCTGCTGTCCAAGTTTACCTCTGTTGCTCATCTATCCAGAGTGTAGAAACCCTAGGAGTATGTTACTGGTCGGATCCAGTGCTCAATTTATAAGGGGGCTAAGGGGGAAACTGCCCTGGGCCCTCTGACAATAAGGGGCCCCCCTCTATACAAAAATAATATAAAACAATATAAAAAATTATATAAAATAACAAAAAATAAATAAATAATAAAAAATATAAAATATATAATGATAAAAAAATTACTTTCTTTTATTGAAGTGTAAATTCACCCTTACAGAAAATCTGTAAGGTTATCTTACACTGGACCCCCTCCCCATCTCCCTGGTCCCGCTTTACTGTAGTCCCAGTATCTTGCTCTGTCAGGGACTGGAATTCCGCTTCACCTGTCCAGGGATTTGAAATCCCCACGGCTTAATCTTCTTTCCGTACCTCTCAGTGTGTATGGACAAGAGGCATTCTAATTGGTCATCACTGTCACATGGATGGTGCTGACCAATCAGAATCTATTTAGCCCATCCTGTTAGCGCTGCGTGAGAGCTGAGAAAGCCAGGAAGGATTTCAAATCCCCGGACCAGTAAAGCAGTGTTCCGGTCCCTGACAGAGCAGGACTACAGTACAGCGGGACCGGGGGGTATGGGGAGAGGGTCCAGTGTAAGTTCATGTTACAGATTTTGTGTAAAGGTGAACTTACACATTAAATGTATCTTGGGAATTAGGATTTTGCTGACCATCATCTGTAAAAGTAAGAAAGGTGTCCTATGACATGTGTGTGTGCGTGAGTGACCTCAAAATGAAGGTCTAAATCTGGCCATAGCTAGATCACCAGGTAAATATAAAAGAAAAATAACTAAAAAAAAAAAATGCAGCCACCACATTTAAGTATTGGTAAGCTGCAATATATTACATTTTTGTTTTTGGAATTAAAGGGGTTGTAAACCGTTGTGTTTTTTCACCTTAATGCATCCTGTGAAAAAACACCTGGCAGTCACCAGCCCCCCCCCCCGTTTTACTTACCTAAGCCCTTTCATCTCTTCGGCAGGGACGCGCTGTCCCTCTCTCCACTGGGTCCCAGCTCTTGATTGATAGCAGAGCAACCATTGGCTCCCGCTGCTGTCAATAAAATCCAGTGACACGGGTGCCAGGGGGGTGGGGCCGAGTCCGGCTTTCGTCCGGCATTTGCCTGACGAATAAGCAGGCATGCTCCGAACGCGCGCTCCTCCCCACTCTCTAACCATCCGGAAGTGACGTTTCCAGCCTCCCCTGAGCCGAATCTGAGAACCAGGAAGCGTTGGGAGCCACCAGCTCAGCCGGTAACATCAGCTGCCTCTCCACCTGCGAGCCGACCGCCTTCCCCCAGGAGTGGATGAACTTCCTATACCATTTCACATGCGCTGTAATCTCTACAATCTTGGGAGTTTAAAATCGTCTGTCCTATATTAAAATGTTTTTATCATGCTGCACTTAGATGGCGCTACTCTCTTCTTTGTTTTTTACAGTCTACAGAGCCCCTTCTAGCTTCTTATGAGCCGGCAGCCATCCAGTGTCAGCCCATCTGTGACCATCTACACACCTCTTGCTGCATTTGAACTCTCATGTATGGACTCTATAGATTAATCTGCACTATAGAGTGCAGATTAATCTCCCCTTTCTCTCTATTTGAGCTGACAGAGCGCACATGAACATTTGTATACAATATTCCTGGGTCCGTAATTCGTGTCTGTGGATGCAGATGCTGGACTCGGGAGCACGCCCGCAAGGTAACCCCCTCGGGAGAGCGCTTCTCCTAGGGGGTTATCTGATCCGAGGAGGAGCCGCAAGAGCTGCTGAGGGACCCCAGAAGAGGGTGTTCGGGGCCACTCTGTGCAAAATGAGCTGCACAGTGGAGGTAAGTATAACATGTTATTTAAAAAAAAAAAAAAACGAACGATCCTTTACAATCACTTTAATACTGCTTTAACTGAACACATAAACTCTAAACCAAAATTGAGTTTTGGAGTTTTTACAGCTGTTCAGCCAAGATGCAGTTTGCATTACCAGATGTTGTGACAGCCACTAGATGGAGCACCTACAAACCCGTATATACTGTAAAATCAAATAGGGCGCAGCAAGCATGTAAATATGAGAGCATGCCTATATCGCAATCTAAATAGTGAAAATATATCAGTGTCTTTAGGGAAATAGTTAAGTGTGACAAATCCTGAATCACACCCACCATTCTGAATAACTTCATTTTTATTTGTGTAGTTTATTGTGTAAGCCCCATAATAGCTCTGTATAGTTGTGTGGTCTTGGTTAAAGTCATACTATTAAAGTTTATAGTCATGAAAAAGGAATTGTATTCCTTCCTATTCCTCTCCCCCACATGCCGGTTACATGAGAAGTTCTGTCCTGAGCCCTGAATCCTATATAGCTGGACGGATGGATGGATACAGTAAGAGGATCCTTACTCCTGGCTCTGCTTTCTGGGGGTTTTGTCAGGAAAATACAAACTCCCACTTTTCTTCAGAGTCTCACCGCTAAACAAACAGCTTCAATGCAACAGATACACAAACCACAATGATCTGTGAGCAGTTGTGTAATGTGTCATGCCGGAAGCAGTAAATATTTAATAGCCACTCTGCACAGAGCTGATATTTCAATTTTGGATAGGCACCGTTGGATGAAACTACCTCATTGCCCTGTACACACGATCGGACTTTCCGACAACAAAATCGGGAATTTTGTTTGAAGGGTCTTGGCTCCAACTTGTCTTTGCATACACACGATCACACAAATGTTGGCCAACAATTGCGAATGTATTGACGTACAAGACGTACGGTGAGCCGATAAAAAGGTAGTTCAGTAGTCATGCGCCACCCTTTGGGCTCCTTCTGCTAATGTCGTGTTTGGTGAACATTCATTCCGAGCATGCGTGTTTGTACTTTGGACTGTTGTCCGACGGACTTGAGTACACACGATCGGAAAATCCAACTAAACACATTTGTTGGCGGAAAATTTGAGAACATGCTAGCCAACATTTGTTAGCAGAAAGTCCGACAACAATTGTGCGATGGAGCATACACACGGTCGGATCCTCCGCCAACAAGCTCACATCCAACATTTCCCGTCGGAAAATCCGATCGTATGTACGTGGCATTAGACTTTCTATAATGTCTACATGCATGGCAATAAAATTATCTGTCCATGCAAAAGCTTCTGGGCCCTTTACATCTCTACAACATGACTTTTTTTTACGTTCTGAAGACATTAGAACCATTGATCAGGTGAGATTTACTATAAAAAATAATTGTGATTTTTTTTTCATAACACAAGATTTTGGTGACAATCAGAGGTTTTTTTTAGGCAATATGTTGCCATTTCCACTATAACCATTGTAGTCAATGACAAAATTAAAACTGATCTCCATGAAATGTGAGAATTCTCCCTTGCAGTGGGGCTGCGTCTGGGATTAACTGCTCGTTTTAAGTCTAGGGGACTTGTTAAAGAACATGTACTTATCTGATCTTTTGCTCCTCCACCATTCTAGTCTGGCACCTCCAGTGTCTTCTCCCCTATGCTCCAGTGGTCTAAGTGGCTCTGCACTGGACATGAGGATGCTGAGGGACAGTCTGCCACTGGAGAATGAAGGAGCGCAACCTGCTCGGGGAGGATTGGGGAAGTACAATTCTTTTACTCTCCCCTAGACCAGGGGTCTCCATAGGGGCCAGTTTACTGTCTTTCAGACTTTAGGAGGGCTGGACTGTGGCCAGTGGAAGTAGAAAATTCCTAAGACTTTTTGGTCAGCAGGAGTAAAATAATTACATAACACCTGTGGGCAGCAGGATAATCTCCATCGTTGGTGTCAGAGGGAGGAATGGTGCCCTCATCATTGGTATCAGTGGGAGGAATAACCCCCATCTATGGTGTCAGTGGGAGGAATAGTGTCCCATCTGTGGTGTCAGTGGAAGAAATAGTATCCCATTTATGATGTCAGTAAGATGAATAGTGCTCCATCTTCAGTGTCAGTGGAAGGAATGGTGTCTAATCTATGGTGTCAGTGGAAGAATGGTGCTCCTCTATGGTGTCAGTGGGATGCATAGTGCATCATCTTTGTTGTCAGTGGGAGGAAGGGTTGGATAAAGACAAGCAAAGGGCCACATCTGGTCCTCGGGCCACAGCTTGGAGACCACTGCCCTAGACTAAACAAGCAGTCAACCCTTGCAGTGGTGGAGCAGCCCCACTGCAAATAAGAATTTACAGATTTCCCAAAGGCCTTAAGGGTCTATTCGCATCCGTAGTGTATAAAAAAGTTGCGCTAAATTAATTTTTCCTTGTGCAAGAAAATAATAAATGACATACAGAGACCTGGAATAAATTCCAGATCAGAGGTGCACCCTGAATTCAATCAAGTGATAAACAAATAAATAGATAGTGAAAACAACAGTAGCAATAATTGAGATCAAAAATATATGACGATTAATTAGTCAAAAAATTGTCAATAAAAGAAATAATGCAATAAGTCGTGTCTTTCCTTAAATTATAATGAATGAACTAGTAAATGTGAATGATATGATCCACAGTAGGTATCAGAGTCCGGATGGTGAACTTAGGTCTTCAGTACCAAAAGTGAGACAACTCAGGTGTACAGCTCTGTATATGATGACCCTTACGGGAGGAGGTGGACCCCCTAAAGAGCGGGGTCATACGAGCAGGCAGAAAAAGCCCTCTGCGGGACATTTGGATCCTCCAATATCTCTGATCTTTAATTGCTTTGGATGTTCAGCGGAAGATTTCGCCGTATAGCAGTGAGTGCTTATCAGCTGGATGCCCCAATCTGAAAGAAAGAAAACACACTCGGGCTCCAAGCCACAAATGAGCAGACAGAGAGGGACTCCGATCGTGTATTAGGTTTAAAAGAAAAAATCTTTAATGCTAGTTATAACAAGCAAAGGCTCGTACGACAGTATGTACAAATATGGTGCATAAAAAGTACATGAATGCATAAAAGACGGCTAATTAAAACAAACAATAAAATCACCCGTGTGCCGGGTTACATGTGGCGTGATTGCGTCAGCACAACGCTCCGCCCTACATGTTTCGCAATACCTTGCCTTTTCCTGGGGCCTCTGCATTACAAAGCAGCAGCTGGTGAGCGGTGCAACAGGATAACTGCAGTGCCAATGTGCTGCTCATAGCACATTGCATTTTTTTCTTTTCTTTTTTTAATAAACTTTATTGAAATGTCACAAAGTGTCAGTTTTTGTTGCAATTGTTGTGTCCCTTTAGGGAGATTTCCTTTACTTCCTGTCCCATAGTCAAAACAGGAAGCGAGAGGAAATACCTCCAAGATGAGGAAATCCCCACTTGATTTGAATATCTTCTACAACTTGGATGCACGGAGAATGTCCAGAACATTTTCAAACAAATCTTCATCAGAGGCAGAAGTATACTCATATAAATCGGGGGAAAGTGAATACTTATCAGCCAAGCAACATTAAAAAGAAGTCTCAGCCTATGGACCCGAAAGACGTCCGGACATGTATAAGGGCGTATGTAAGACCCAGGACATCAGAGCTTGCACATAGTAGCACAAGATACTGTATATACTTGTTCAAAAGTGATCCAGGGCCCAGAACGGCCTTACCAGTCCCGCTAAGAGCTAGAATTAAAAAAAAAACTCCAGTAAAACAAAAGCAAATACATTTCAAATACATTTGAGCCCATGAGAGTCCTCATGAAAGCTGAGGACCCCTTACATCATAGTAAAGCTGAGGCTCCCTTACATCATAGTACTTATCAAAGTCCCTCTTACACCAGAAGTCCCCTCCTAACATGACAGGCCCTAACAGAGTCCCCCCTTACATCAGCATCCGAGTCCCCCCTTACATCATGGTCCCCATCAAAGTCCCCTGTTATATCAGATAACATCTTGCAGACTTGGGCCATGAGCCATAGTTTGGTGATCTTTGCTCTAAGGCAACGCAAGAATAAAATGGATCTTGTTCTGCTTTACCATTTTGAAGAAAATAAAAAGAACAGAAGCAATCCCTTAGCTAACTTTTCTTCTCCATTATTATGATTACAGTGAAAACGGCTGTGTGTAAGTGATAGTGACATCTACACAGGCTTGTGGAACTTGGTGTGGTTGGGGTTTGTTCCACAAGTCTTTCAGACTGGCTCCGTTCCAATTCAGTTTTGGCTCAGGCTGAACTAATATTATTTAACTTGGAACTCCAACTGCTGTAATTATGTGCAGCATAAGAGTGAGTCAAATAACCATTTGTGAGCTTCTGTAGAAAATATTTGTATTGCATTATCTTGAGTGCACAGGGAGAGCGAGTTATGTTCCGCAGAGCTACTCTGTGTCTAGCTCAGATTAATGAGCTTAAGGCCAATGCCTACGTGCACTTTGCCATCCCCGACAGGCTCCAAATTTTCTGGTCTGTTTGTGAATAATAAAAGCAACATCTATGGAAAGGGCTACAGTGTATTGCTTATTTTTTGGCAAATGCCCTTTTCTCGGTAACTGAGACCAATTTGGAAGTAGACTGGGTTGTTTTTGGGGCACAGAAAGAAAAATGAATTTCCCAAGGTGGGATTTTTTTTTTTTTTTAGTTGATAAACTGTTGTTTTTCATTGGCATACCATCTTATGTCTGGTAAAGAGAGATTGCATTTTGGTGCAGAAAGAAAAAAATCCATAGTTAGGGTATCTAACCTATAATAATGTGGTTAGAACCAGGGGCATTGCTAGACCCTGGCCTCCAGGGCATGTGTCCCAGGTCTTCTTTTTAGATATGGAGATGATTCATTTTATGAATGATCAAGTTTGGGAACATTGTATATTCATCTACCTTTGTATCTATTATTATTTCTTTTTATTCAAATCGTTGTTAATATACTTGATTTTTATTTAGTTAAATTTTTTTATGTCGTGTCATTATAATGTGATTAGACCAATTTTTATTTTTATCATTTATAAAGATTATGTAGTCTTAGTTTAGTTAGTATGATTGGTTTGGTCCAAGCCCATCATCATGGTTTCCTACCAACCCCTCAACATTTGAATTTGTGTTCCCAGATGAGTCCCTGGTAAGAACTTTACATTTTAGGCTTTTTTTCTGAGTCAAGGACTGATGTTCATGCTTAAAGCGGATCTTCACCCCCAAATACATCCCTCCTCTCCACCCCTCTCTTGGTCCTCTGCCTTTCTCTCTGCACGAATAGTGTGTTTTTTTTTTAATTATTATTATTATTATTTACCTTTTTTTTATTTTTTATTTTTTTATTTATTTATTTTTAATAAATTGTTTGATCCCACCACACTTGCACATCTTTTACCTGTCCTTTCTTTGCCTACTGGGATTTGTATGTCACATATCCCAGGAGGCAAAGCCTTTCAATTAGTAAAGGAGGAGGGGGCGGGCCTAGCGGCTCTTCAGGAGGTGTGCCGGCTGAACCCAGAACAGCTGGCAGCCTCTCAATGACATTGGGTGGGCCTCAGCACTGTCAGAAGAGAGGAGGGTTTTAGCCATACAATGCTGGATCTGCTGCCTGAGTGAGTACCTGAAATGTGCAAAACTCACCACCAGGTAAGTAGGGGTTTAAAAAAAATGTGTGTGTGTGTGGGGGGAGTTAAAGCTTTAATGTACAGCCTTGCAAACTTCAATGCCACATTTAATGCCACATTCAAAGATAAATGATCTTTGCAGCCATAACCCAACCCACAGACACCCCCCCCCCCAGGCACACACACCCCCATCACCACAAATAACCAATTAACTGCCCTGCCTCAACATATTATAGAGCAGGGATTTTTAACCATATCTATGTGCCCTTGGGAATATGTGAACTAAATATTGTCAGTGGAGGATTAGATATCTTGATAATTTAAAAAAAAATGTTTGTTTTTTTCTTGCATTATTGAGCCTGAAATCAAAGTGGAAAAAACAAACTTCATGGGTCAGATGAAGATCATTGTAGGGAAGTCAAGAACCTCTGTTGTAGAAGTTAAAAGGTCTGCTTATACTTATTTAAGAAACTGCTTCTCTGGGCCTTTTCTGTTACCAATCATATGAACAAAGTCCAAGCCATCATTGGTCTCATGATCTCAGCTGAAGGGTAGGATCATAGTTTAGACAAAGCTTCTCTTCCGTTGAATCTCAACATCAGTTTACTAAGTCCCATGGGCTGGGTCTAATGGAATTGCTATCTGTCCCTCCCAAAACCTTACCCCTTGAATTTAAATATCCCAACACAGACCAGTTAATTACCCCATGCCAAATGCCTACAACAGGGTGGGTTGTGTTTCAGTTCTCCAATGAGCAGACAGGCAGTGTGGAGTACATGATTAGATTTCTCTGCTGCAGAATATCCATAGCGTTTAATGTCTCTATTTGAGGCTCTAAGAAGGGACTTGCTGGCATACTTTATGGTAAATAATCGCATAGGTGCAGCACTGTATGACCTCCGCGCTGCAATGGCAACTAAAATACCACCTGGCGTAGGTCCTAATGTTTAATGGTCTACTGTATTGATCTGGGGTCTCTGTACCCTGACCACAGTTATAAAGGGACTTTTAATACAGTGTCCTGTCCTTTTAACTGGCATGTGCACAGAGCTTTAACTGGGGAGCTGTCCACTGACCATCTTTGTAAACGGAGCGTAAATAGGAAGGGTGCATGGACATGATAGACCACTTAGCCAGCAGTGATAGTAATAGGGGGCTTTTCATTAGGGGTGAAAATGCCAGCTACTCAAGGAATATTTCCAACCAGAAAGAAGGGGGGAGCAGTTTGTGAGACCCTTGGCTATAGGGCTTTATAATTTGTAGTTACGCGCCAACAGAAAACATCTCACTATTTATAAAAGATGGATGCTGAAAGTGAAAATTGCTTGAAGAAGGATTGGCAAAAAGGTCAAACTCAAGCTTGGCCCCACTCCCGCCAACCTCCCTAGTTTTCCATTTGGTCATTGAGTCTTCCTATTACTAATCGATTCCTGAAGAGCTAAAAGATAAGGACACAGTGCTATCTGAGTATCACGGATACTGGCTGCCCATCTGTATCTGCACAGGCCTTAATAAACAGGCATGACTATCAGTAAAATGTGCCACAGTTCTATATACATATTTTATGTGTCCCATTAACTTAGACTTTTTTTTTTCTCAATGGAATAAGCAACAGCTATTCATTTTTTTTTCCCCGCTCAATCACATGGAATGGAATTCATAATCTACAGGCCGCATCTTGCGTCCTGGACATGGAATTCGACCGTCAGTGTTTAGTCTACATGGAAAAAGGGAGCCTGCCCCTTTTAATGTTGTTTATAACAGTTGAATGCCGCTCGTCAGGTGAAGGTTAATAGCTCGCTAGTTAAAGCTCTTCTAAACGCAGATGGGTTATCAGCCCTGAACACTCGTTACAAGATTAATCTCATTTCCGACAAGACTTCCTCTTCCCTCAACTGATTCTGCTCAGCCATTTGACCTGTCAGCGGCTTTTGGGAGCAAGCTGGAACGCCAGCGGCGTATTAAAAGCTTTAGTGCGTGAAACAATGAGGAGAACCTATTCTATCGCAAAGGAACATCTTTAACATTTTCGAGTCAATTTCAGTTACATTTGAAAGGTTGTGATTCATAAACAGCTCCAACAATCGTTAAAGGACTTAATGGTATCTGGACATTAATGATGCTGGGCTTTTCATGTCTTCAGTGGGGGGTTCTCTAATTGTGTTACCGCCTCTTTGAACATGATTTTCCCCTTTGTAGTCACTTCTAAAGTGTTCCTTTTTTTTGTTTTAGACCTTTTACTGTGTTTTGTTTTGCGATGTTGGCGTTCAGTTGAAGGCCAAGCGATAACATCATTATCAGGGTAGACTGCTATCCCAAGCCACAAATCAAGAGGCTGTTCTCAGCCGCCTGCCAGTTAAAAAAAAAAAAAAAAAAAGTTAAAATTATCATATCAATAAGAGAAGTTAAAGGGGAAGTATAGAGAATTATCAGTTAGCATGCATTCTGGATTATTGTTGCAGAGTATAAGTCTGTCTAATGCCAAATTGTTTTTGTTAGTTTTTGATTGGAAAGGGAATAAAACCCCTGTTAGTTTTCTATACCTATTTGTGTCCCAGCTGGGAAGATTTATCTTTCCCATTTGTCATTGTGACCATTGTCACTGGAACTGAAAGTGAGGGGAAATCCAAAATTGGCAATTGTCACCAGAAAAGGAATACAGGGGACATCTTCTAATGGGGACACTTCTTCTGGTGACTACTAAAAGGGAATGTTCCTTGCTTTGCAGAGATGTTCTAACATTTCCCATTGTATCTTCTGAACAGAAAGCGGAGAGAAATTTCTTTAGAGGGACAAGAATGACAAAAAAATACAATAAAAAAATGATTTTAATTATTCCTTACTCCTTTCAAAACTGTCATACAAAAAGAGGATAAACTGTGTGGGACTTTCTTGGTACTCATAAATTTGAAACAACCTATTATAAATAAAATAACCATTTTTCTTCTATTTTCAAATTATGTATACATCATACATACTGTACATGTTGATCTGGTCACATTACACATGTGGTCTTTTTTCATTAATAATTATTTCCTAAATATTAAAACTTCATTCATTATAATCACAACTGTCACAATGGCAATATTTTTAATGTCTATTCAAAAGTAGAAAAAAAAAAGTCTAGTAATTTCTTTCTGTAACTTCCACTTTAACTTTAACTTTTCATGTTCACTGCTCCATATTTTTATTAATGTGTTTATGTTTTATGTTTTAATCTATGTAAAGATTTGTAAATTATCCAATAAAAGGGGCATTTCTTGCAATTACTCAGCCTCTTTGTTAAAAGCCCGGGTTGGTTTTATTTTATTTTTTTTATCACATCAACCCCAACAGTAAAAACAAGTTTGCCAAGCAATACTTCTTCAAACTCCAGTGCTGCCCACAATATCCTCCTGTCAACTGGTCCAGTGCTGGTGGTCTTGTCCTTTTCCACGATCCAATGCTGGTCCTCTTGACCTCCTCCATGGTCTAGTGCTAGTCCTTCTTTCCTTCTCCATGGTCCAATGCTGTTCTTCTTGGTCTATGGTTGGTATTCCTGTTCTTTTTCTGTGGTTCATTGTTGGTCTTCCTATCCTTCTCTATGGTTAATTGCTGGTCCTCTTGACCTCCTCCATGGTCTAGAGCTAGTCCTTCTTTCCTTCTCTATGGTCCAATGCTGGTCTTCTTGTCCTCTTCTATAGTCCAGTGCTGGTGCTCTTTTTCCCCTCCATGGTCCATGACTGGTCCTCCTCTGGTTTGAATGACGCCCCACATCATTCAAACCCACCTACAGTATATAAGCGCAGGGCCTCCAGGACATGCCCCCCAAAAGTGCATTATCATGCCGCCTGGGGCTCATAGGAAATTGCTACAGTGAATAACTTTACATCATTGCATGAGCACTCTTCTCTGCAGTGTTTAGTACCCACCGACAAAGGGCAGAAGAGTAAGAAAAGGACCACCTGGGTCAAATGATCAGACTGAAGACACAGTGAAAAAAGGTATGTATAAGTAATATAACAAAAATGGTTATATATTACAGCTAACCTGTGCCTTCATTTAGTTTTAATTTATTTTCACCTAGTGATCCTGCCATTAACACACTTCGTGTCCTAGGGTGACAATGCTCACTCATTGTACTGTAGTTTACAAAACTATAAATAGAACTTTCTTTTGGTGGTCTTTGATCACCACTGCGTTTTTTAATTTATGCACTATTAACAAAAAAACAATAACAAAAAAAAAATATATTTTTCACTTTCTGCTATAAAACATATCCAATAAAAAAATGAAAAAATTGAATTTCTTCATCAATTATATTCTGCCACTTTTTGTGGTATAAAAAATGCCAATAAGAGTATATTGATTGGTTTGCACAAAAGTTATGGCGTCTACAAACAATGGTATATATACTGGAATTTTTTATTTATTTATTTTTACTTGTAATGCCGGCGATCAGTGGCTTATAACGAGACTGCGATATTGCAGCGGACAGTCTGGCACTAACTGACACTTTTGACACTTTTTGGGAACCAGTGACACTAATACAGCGATCCATGCTAAAAATATACACTGCCACTATAGTAATGACACTGCTGGGAAGGAGCTAAACATATAGGGTGATCAAAAGGTTAAATGTGTGTCTAGCCAGTGTTTTGGTGTACTATATGAGGTGCTTTTACTAAGGGAAGTAATGTTTTTTTTTCCCTGCTTTGCGGTTTTCAAACAATTGGTGGGTGCCGGGGGTCATCTATTTGCTGGCACCCGCTGATCGCAATCTGCTGTATTTACACAGCAGAGCCGGGTCTCCTGCGGTGCACGCACGCCCCCTACCCTGAAGGGGCAGGTCACCTAGTACGTGATCTGGCGCAGCCTTGCCGTTATATATGTATGGTAAGTTATATGGTCGGCAAGCGGTTAAAGTACATGTCCAGACATTTTTTTGGGGATAGCATGTCGAACAATTAGAATGGTTTTTTGCTATCCGTGGCTTTGTTAGAGAGATTTAACCTCACTTCTTGTCCTGCTGACATAATTTACAAGACAAGAAGTAGGGGGGTACTCAACACAGACAGAAATAAAAATGCTTTTCTTTAGCAGAATTGGGGAACATTAGAACCCCTATAAGATTTTTTTTTTCCTGTCTGTGTCCCTATGGCAGACTGTCCTTTACTTTACTTTGTCTGTCGAAACCTTTGTCAACCTGAAAGGAAAATATTGTAAATTGGAGTCCCGTATAGCAGAAACAGTTCTAATCCTCACTTCATCCAAAACTAGAAAAAAAATTCTGGCTTGACATTTAGAGCCCCCTTTACATGGGAATTGTTGGTGCTGCTAATGGTGGTGCTAATGTAAAGAACTTGTATAGAAGTAAAGTAAGTTCACAACAAAAACAGTGGTAAAATAGCCCAACCGGGACACTAATGAATTCCAACAGCGCGTAGAGATGCGGTTTACAGATGAACTGACAGCGCCTAGGAGGAGCAGAGTGCGCCCTGGCCGTCTCATGCCCAAGCAGGAAGGAGTCCAGAGAAGTACGAACCCTACACTTTCTCTGGTCTTGAACCTTTCCCTGCCACTAGTACTGTTCCTAACAGAAAGGGGTACCTGTCCCTACACCCATTTTCAAATGTGCGTCAAAACCTGGGGAGCAGGGATTTAAAAAGACTCTGCTGACCCAGGATGGCCAACAAGTGTCACCTCGACGCAGCACAGCAAACCAAAACGCTGTCTCCAAGAACCAGGAAACCATAGAGAAACTGTGTTACCCCTGACTTCCTCTCCAGGGTTTGATACCGCTCCAGTTGGGCGCCACCTACAGTGAAAGAAGCAGACTGTACCTGCCTGCAAGTCAATCCCAAGTATAGAGGTGGTGATTAAGTTGCCGGCCTAATTGTTCAAAGGGGAACGTTTTGAGGGTTCTGCAATATTCAGTACAACAGACACCAAGCCAGGACTCATTAAAATATGGGCTTCATGCTAGCCGCACAGGCGTCATATTTCATTTAATTTTAATTAGAATCTGAAAGGGATTTACAGCCACATCTGGGATTCCATCATTTGCCACATATGTGTTATCTTTTTCTATTGACTTTTCAGTGTTAAAATCAATTAGTGTTGAAATTCAGATTTATCAACCAAATAATCTATTATCTATTATTAATCTATATAGATTAGAACAGAAACAAGTTTGCCATTAGGTACTAAAACTGAGAAATAAATATCGCTCCCTATTGCAGCTTTCTGTATCAGATACCTGGTCATTGGGCTGTGAATGGGGATTATACCATATATAATAATAGTGGGGTATTCCCTATCTTCTCCCCTTCTGTAAACTGCTTAGGTGAACCTGGCACTTGGTCCATTTAGCAATTCCCTCACCAAACGTCAGTACCTGAAAACATGGTAGACGACAAGCTCTGTACAATGAATACGGCCCGATTGGTTCACATTGCTTGACCTCCCACTGTTAGAGCTCATTAAGAATAGATCGAATAGGGGACCATTGGGAGGCACAATGGACATCCATTACCCCTACTAGTACACCAGTGCCACTTCCCATGATTATCAGATATTTAAATTACAAGAAACCATGGGTTCATGGACTTTATGGCTACAACTTCAACAAATAGGAAAAATACAACATTTTTTTTATTGATACATAATATAAAAAAAAATTACATTAAAAACAGCTACATCTAAAAATATAGTAGCATTGAGCACCATTAAAAGAATATAGTAGCATTGAGCACCATTAAATGAGGGAGATGGTGGCCCAAAATTGGAATAAATACTAGTATAACCTCAATAGAAGATACAATATTCAAACAGTCGAGGGTTCCACCATCCCTTTATACAAGGGATGTGAAAAAGAAGAGTCTTTTGCCAATTCAGGTAATGTTTCTTAGGACTATTGGTTTTTAATACTATAGTAAATTTCATGGGCAGGTTGTTTGGCAGCTCTTCCCATTCATTAGACGATCAGCACTAGATGTTACTTTCTGTACTTTCCATCATCGCTCTTGCTCTCACCCAGATTCCTGGCATAACACCGACCAAGCACTGGCCATCACAATCACTAACTCAAAGGAAACGGTCTGAAGAATTCATAAAACTAATTACGCTTGTTCCAAGAAATTGCTAATAGCAGCTGTATCAGAACAAAGGAAAATAAACTAGTCGCCTCTTTTGTTTGATGCTCCAGTGAAGTTATGTTATCTGGGATACAATGGCTGGGGGCTTGTATGCTTTTTATGACTCTCTACTCCCTGGTGTAAATGGGAAGGATGTTAGACATCGCTGTGGAATTCCAAGGCCAAAAATACCATTTTACTATTATTATTTCCAGTATTTACAAAGAACCAGCCTTTTACACAAAGCAACTTACAATGTAAAGCCATTCATATTTGTTCCCTCCCCAGAAGTTATAATATAATGTTCCTGACTCAAGGGTTTGGTGAGGCACTAGATACCTACCCGTATGATTCAGGGTATTGGGAGGCAAACTAAGACTGTCGAAATGAAGATCCGGCAGCTCGTCTTTCCAAATAAATCCTTTTATTTCATTGGGTGTAGCATACAAGTTACAGTGGCTTATGCGTTTTGGCAATAAGTCTTAATCATAGCCATGGCTATGATTAAGGCTTAGTACTGTAATATGTAAGCCACTGTAACTTGTATACTAAACCCAATGAAATAAAAGGATCTAATCAGGACAAGTTGCCGACTCTTCATTCTACAATCTTATTTTGCATTCGTGTTGGGAAGACACTCTGAGCAGGATCACCGTCAGTCCACCTCCATGGGGAATCTATCTGGGCATTGTATCTGTATTCTTTCTATTGGAAGGCAACCCATTCAGGACCGAACAACAGAATTTCTTATCACCGTGTTGCCTATCTACACTATTTAGGACAGCACCAGGTACTAGATGCAAGCTTTTGGGTGTATTCATGCATGTTGCATTTCATGAGCCCCTTTGTTTTCTATGGGCCTTCAAGATGAATAAATATGGCTGAATTATTGTGTTGCTATTGCAATATACTACATTGCATGCTCATTCACATTTATGCATTGCAGTGCATTGAATGGTCAGGTGGGTTGTTTACCATTTTGATGTCAGTTGGAGGCCCATTAGAAATGAATGGGATGCTCACCAAAACGATTGTGTAATGAGTGCTACCAATACATTTCAATGCATCAGTGAGTATAGTAGCACACACAGAACAGTATGTATTGGTCCTAAAAAGAATATTAAAGGCTTTTTTTTAATTATTAAAATAAAAAAAACATTATAATGTTGTGCTCTGCGCAGCGATATTGCACGATATATGCCCCCTCCTTTCCTGCAGGTGCTCCCTTAGCAAACCGTGTGCTGAGGAGGCACCTGTGCGAACATGCTCCTGAGCAGAAATCTGATCATTTGAGGAGAGCAGGCTAAGTTCACTGCACAGCTAGAGAACTGACCATGCTGTGCTCTCATGTCTAGTGTGGTCAGTTTTGGATAGAAAAGCAGAGGAACTGACAGGAACACCAGGGATTTCACACAAAGGAAGCAATACAAAGAGAAAAGGGTACTTTCTCATACAAGTACATGGTACAGCAGACACATATCAGGAATATGAAATGTTGAGTTTACATATTCTTTAAGTAATTTAGATTAAATTTAAGTCTGTTTTCCAGTACAGTATGGTGTACATCAATCATTTAATAAATATTGTCTGTATATTCTCTTTTTTTTATGTACTTGAGTCTGAAAATAGCCGGTACGTGTTGTTATGTAAGGGTTTCTTCCTGTGCTCTCCATTGTCTGAACATATTTAGTAATTGATACAAATGTTTTCAGAACACAAAAATGAGTAAAAACCAATTTGTGAGAATCTCACCCAAAAGAATTTGTGGGAAAAATACTGGATGCTTTCCCACAATGTATCAAATACAGGAAGTGCTATAGTCCTCAGGATAGAGTTTCCGAAAATGAGTGTAAAATAAATAAAACCCTCAAATAATGTAAAAATGGTCTCGGATCTGCAAGATAGGCGCCAGGTCGGCTGTGTTTTTTTGGGAGAAAAATGTATAGTGCTTTGGAATTGTATATACAGTTTTTGACCTTTATTATTCATAGGTTTTATAAAAGGGCAGGTTGCAGTTTTAAGCCATAATAATAGAACTATACACTAAAAAAGATGTGATCTGAGATAATCTGTTTGTCATTCTACTTCATCAACAGTGGCATTGGTAGTTATAGCAGCCCCAAACCCCAAAGCCCCATTTATACTAATAAAAAAAAAAAATGAGGGGGCTCATTTATGAAGAAGTCACATAGCCAATCGTCCAGCAAATCTGCATGTCCATTCGTTGTGGCCCAATTGGGTAAAAACAAATGTTCTTTAGGCTATTTTCTCTTCTGAAAGAATGTCCTTTTGTTATGACCACTATGTATAGCTGATGAGCAGAGGAAATACATGCATCTTCATAATAAGAAATACAGTGTAACAATTCTTGAGCATGCTAGAGGGAATTAGCAAACAAATGTAACCAATGGTTACACAACAAATGTACATGCAAATATTCTGGATGAATGGTTATGCAATTTTTTTTTATATATAGACCCCTAAAATGTTTATTCTTTATCCTCAATGAAGAGATTTCTCATCACTTCCTTTGCTGGCTCAGCATCAGATTGTGGGTATTACCTAGCGCAGTCTGCATGCAGTCATTAGTCTGCATGCAGAAACTCATTAAGACATTTTGATATTTGCATAACGTTTCCCAAGAACCATCCCACTGCTGGCATCAGGGCTGCGGGCTCTTGAGAGGGTGCTGAGGCAGGGAGCTGTGATGTTGCACCAGGGTTCGGCCAATAGGGAAGACGGCCCCTCCCATCCGTGGACTGGGGATGGGGGGAAGTGTTTCAGGGGTTTGCAGCCTGTCACTTTAACTGCCACTAACATCTTTATTTGTGTCTGTATGTATTTATTATGATTATGAGAAATTATTATTATGATTATTATTGACTCAAAATATATATTTTTTAAATCTTTGTTTCTATTTGCTTCACTGATCACATGAGCCCTATTTAATATTATTATTATTGAATTGAGCTCATGTAATCAGCCAAACACATACATGAGCTCAATAAAAATATTTATCTCATACTAATATTTTTTTTCCAATAATAATAATATTAATGATAATAAATTTAGCTCATGTGGTTAGCTAAACTGATACAAATAAAGATTCATATAGCTATCTATCTATCTATCTATCTATCTATCTATCTATCTATCTATCTATCTATCTATCTATCTATCTATCTATCTATCTATCTATCTATCTATCTATCTATCTATCTATCTATCTATCTATCTATCTATCTATCGATGGACAAATGAATATAACTATAAAAAAATGTTCATTTTTAATATTTTGTTGAGAATCCTTTACTGCCAATGACTGCCTGAGTTTTGGAACCCATGGACATTACCAAAGACTGAGTTTCCTCCTTTCTGATGCTTTGCAAGGCTCTAACTGCAGCTGTCTTCAGTGGTTCTTTGTTTGTGGGTCTTTCTGCCTTTATTTTTGCATTCAGCAAGTGAAATGCATGCTCAATTGGGTTGGGGTCAGGTGATTGACTCGGCCATTGCAGAATATTCCACTTCTTTTTCTTCAAAAACTCCTGGGTTGCTTTTGCAGTGTGTTTTGGTCCATCTGTACTGTGAAGGGCCATCCAATCAACTTTGCTGCATTTCCCTCAATCTGGCCTGACAGTATGGGGTTAATTTACTAAAGGCAAAAAGACTCTGCACGTGCAGTTGCTCCAGAGCTTAGTAAATGAGCAGAAGCCCTGCTGACTTCCATCATCCAATCATGTGCAAGCAAAAACACAACTTTTTTTATTTTCCTTGCACGTGATTGGGTGCTCTTTGCAAAGTGAAGCCTTACCTCATTTACTAAGCTCTGGAGCAACTGCACTTGCAGAGGGCAGATGCACTTTACAAAGTGCACAGTCTATTTGCCTTTAGTAAATCAACCCCTATATCTCTAAACACTGCAGAATTCATCCGGCTGCTTCTGTCTTCTGTCACATCATCAATAGACACCAATGACCCAGTGCCATTGGAAGCCATGCATGCCCATGCCATCACATTGCCTCCACCATGTTTTACAGATAACATTGTGTGCTTTGGATCATGAGCTGTTCCTAGCCTTCTCCACACTTTTTTCTTCCTGTCATTCTGGCACAGATTAAGCTTAGTTTCACCCATCCAAAGCTTTTCCAGAACGGGTCTGGCTTTTTAAAAAATTTTTTGGCAAAGTCTGGCTTTTCTATTCTTCAGGCTTATGAATGGTTTGCACCTTGTGAGGAACCCTCTGTATTTGCTCTTGTGAAGTCTTTTCTTGATTGTAGACTTTGACAATGATATGCTGACCTCCTAGAGAGTGTCCTTCACTTGTCTGGATGTTGTGAATGGGGTTTTCTTTATCATAGAGAGGATCCTGCGATCATCCACCCCTGTTGTCTTCCATGGACGTCCAGGACTTTTTATGTTGCTGAACTTAGTAGTGCGTTCTTCTTTCCTCAGAATATACCAAACTGTTGATTTGGCCACTCCTAATGTTGCTGCTATCTCTCTGAAGGATTTGTTTAATTTTTAAAGCCTTACAATGGCTTGTTTCACTTGCATGGGCAGCTCCTTTGAACACATGATGTAGGTTCACAGCAATAGATTCTAAAAGCAAATACCACACTTAGGAGCAACTCCAGACCTTTTACCTGCTTAATTGATGAAGAAATAACGAAGGAGTATCCCACACCTGGCCATGAAACAGCTTTTGTTTCAACTGTCCAATTACTTTTGGGCCCTTGAAAAAGGGGGATGGCTATTCTTAAGAGCTGTAATTCCTAAACCCTTCCTCTGATTTGGATATACATACCCTCAAGAGCCCGTGTCTCTTCTCAGTGGTATCCTTCCCTCTGTACTATCTTTTTTATAGTCACTTTACATAGGCACGGAGACCGCACCATTTACAAGTGAGTCTGCACATTTAGGGAAACTACAAGGGTATATATAACATTACCCAGTGAAGTGATAACAAATAGTGAGTTGATGGTCTCCAACCTCTGTTCTATTCCCTCAAATTAAACCTGAGAGTGTGCACTTTCATCCCATATCCATTATATAACTAAAGCTTGAACATGTTTTGGTAAATACCTGAAAAAATCTTAAATTGTGCCTGTGTCCAAATATATATGGACCTAACTGTGTGTATATATATATATATATATATATATATATATATATATATACACAGTGCTGTGAAAAGTATTTGTTTGTTTTTTTGCATATTTCTCACACTTTGATTTAGATCATCAAACAAATTTTTTTATTACACAAAGATAATCTGAGTAAATCCAAGATGCAGTTTTTACATTATTATTTCATTTATTAAGGGAAAAAGCTGTTCAGACCTGCCTCGCCCTATGTGAAAAAGCAATTGCCCCCGCCCATTCCGAATCCTGAATGAACTGTGGTTAACCACAATTTTTTGGAAAGCTGAGTTAAATTTCACTTGCCACACCCAGGCCTGAATACTGCCAGACCTGTTGAATCAAGATCAAGATGGAACTTGAAGCTGCCCTGGGTGTAACAGACAGAAGTTGGGAAGAAGGCGACCTAGATTTAAGGTGACACCTTCCTTCCCATCACCTTTTGTGTCCTATCCTGTTGAATGACTGAATAAGCCTGCTGCTTTTATTTTTCATCCCACCGTAGAGCCTCTGGCACATGGACATCTGAGCCAAAGCAATGGAAATTTCTACATATTTCCCCCACCCAGCCCGGCTATATTCAGGTATATAGAGTTGCTCTTATAAACATGAGTATAGTGTATGGGTGTAAAAAAAAAAAGGTGGAAATGATTATCATTCATGTCTATGGGTGGCTGTATGCAGGATCTGGACTTTCCGGGTGGGGGACATATGACTGAATTTACATTGACTGGGCTCAGACACCTGTGGGCAAGAGGCATCTATAACTTGTATTTTGGGTTATTCTATAAATAAATAAATTATAAATACCCTATAAATTACTACATTCATGTAATCAGGAGGACAGTTGCTGATTGCAGGCTTTACTAAGGAAGTTTCCCAATTATTGTGCTAGTACAAACAGTTCTATGATTTCCTGCATATCCCTGTTGCTCGAAACAGTTATGTAGTAATGGCACTTTAGAAATAGGATTATACTGCCCTGTGACCACTGCTGTGGTTGCCAAACGGTAGAAAGGTGTGTACACACTCAAAGTCTTTCAAATATGACTTTCCACTGTGTCTGTTTTTTTTGGCTTTTTTTGGAGTTTTTCCTATGGGGTTTATATTTAAATACTGCACTTTTTTATTCACTCAGTTAAAAAGTAACAACAACAATACAATACAATCGAAAACCCAGACAACATTCTTGCTGAATGACACAAAAAAATTGATCCCGAAATATTGGAAATCTAAGAAAACGCCAACCATGTCGGAATGGTTTAGAGCGGTAGATAGTACTAGATTAATGGAAGAATTAATACACTTATAAAATGATTCCTATTTAAATCTCTATGGAACTTGGAGAAGTTGGCTTGAGTTCAAACAGTCTTTGGTCTATATAAGATGTATGGGCAATGAAAATGCATTAGAGAAGGGGAGAGAGGGGGAGGTGAAGGAAACCCTATAATATGTAAATACGATAGTGGATAGGTAATCGAATGGGCCTTGCTTGGGCACCTGTCCCCTACTGCCCCCTGTTTTTTTTCCTTTCTCCCCATTGCATCCTTTTTATGGTGTGAGGTTAATTGGTGGGAGTAGGGTTCAGGCAGAGAAGCCTGGTAACCTCTAGACTATATATGGGAGAAAAATCTGGAAGAGTATCTGTACTTAGAACAGTGGTTCTTAACCTCCTAGTACCATGACCCCTTGATAAAATTTCCTAAGTTGTGGGGACCCCTAACAGTAAAATTATTTTTGTAGTGTGGGTTGTCAGCACCCAAGGCAAGATAAGTAATTTGCACCTCTAACCCACAGACATTTAGCACTTCCTGAGTCTCTTCCACCTGTACAGTATTAAAACCCCGTATGGTACATTTTAGGATGTGCCACCCTTTCTCTTTGTTCTCCTTTATTTCCCTTTTATCTCTCTCTATCCTAATTTCTTGTCCCCCCCCCCCCCCCCTCCGTCTCTCTAGTTGTCTTTTTCTTATTCTTTCTCTCCCTTTTTCTTTGTTCCTCCCCCTCTTTTCCTCTCCCTTCCATGTATTTTCTACTTTTATTCCTTCTCTGACGCCTTGGGGGGTGGGGGGAATGGAATGAGTGGCAGTGCTTGTGGGGGTAAGATGAGTGGCAGTGCTGGGGGGAGTTCTGATCAGCCAACTTAGGTGCTCTTGATCAAGGTCATCTGCTGATCTGAGAACTGTAGTGGGGACTTTTAACTGCAAATCTAATCACAGGTAGTGTTACTCACTGTGTCTGCGGCTTCACTGTGTCTCCAGCTCTGTGGTGTCTTGCAGCAGTGACACCTATGCCAAAATCAGGAGATAGGGTCTCCTCCAGCCTCCCACTTCACATTCCTCACCAGTCAGCTGACCTCTAGTTTCTGCCCCCCAACCATGCCGTGAACTGAATGAGCGACTGGGAAGATGCTGAGGAGATGGCCGCGGGCTCCAGGGACAGCCCTGCTGGGCGGCCGCAAAAAGGCTGGGAGAGTGGTGCGAGCTTCAGAAACAGCCCAGGATTTGGTGACCCCTCGTAAATCATCATTTGACCCCGAGGGGGTCCCGACCCCCAGGTTGAGAACCACTGACTTAGAAGAAGGATGTCTCCACCTTTCCACATGTCTCTTGCCTCCTTTTGTGAGGAAGAAATATGATATATATATGGTTGAAAGGATAAGTTCCTAGGGGATACAGATTTTATAATATTTTGTAACTATATTTATATTGTGGTGTTCTTGAAACCCATATGGGTTTTCTATTGTTTTCTTCTTTTCCTATGGGGTTCAATCAAAACCATTTAAGGCGTCAGCTCACGCAAGAGAGATATTGTAGTTATAGGTGGAGTCTGGTGAGCTGAGTCAGCCCCCATCTTCTCGTTAAGGATGAGCCAAACAAGCCTGGGTTTGGTTCAGGGCAGGTTTGACAAACAGAAGTACAAGTGAGGTCAATGGGAGCTGAATGTTAAAAATCTGTTCTGACCATTTTCTAGGCCTAATAGGCAAGGGCATAGATGGCTGGGCACTAGTGAACATGTACCGAAGCAAAAAAAAAATGTTATTTAAATTTTGTTTGGCATTTCCAAAAAAATAAAAATTGCCGGCAATGAACTTACTTCTGTTTGTAAACAAAGTGGATGGGGTTCCCTTTATCTATGCCAGACCCTTATCCTAGATGAGGGCCGCCATGCAAAAAAAACAAAAAAAAACCGAGGTGGGGTTCCCCCTAAAAAAAACATACCAGATCCTTATCCTTAAGGAAGGTCTGGTGTGGATGTCAAAGAGGACTCCATGCAAAAAGAAAACAAACAAAAAACCAAAAAACAAAATGGAGTCCTTCCCACATTTAATACCAGAGCAGGGGAACTCCAAGCAAAATAGTAAGGAAAGAAAGCCTAGGGTCCTCCCCCCCAAACATCCACAGCAGATCCTTAGATCCTTATCTGAGCATGCAATCTGACAGGCCACAGACCACTTCTGAACCATAAAACAGAAAATAGTGATCTATCAGCGCAATCAATCCAACACACCAACTCTGTTCACAGTGAATTTCTAACCAACACCTATAAGTGATTCAACCTTATTATATAAACACTCTAACAAATAATGGTGCAGCGCAGTGGTGGCTCTGGGTTTTTTTTTTTTTTTTTTGGGGGGGTGGAAAACAATTACCGCCCCCCCGAGCACCCACCCCCCCACTGTATGCCGGCCGGTCCGGCACTTACCCCATCGGCCGCGGCAGGCAGCAGGCAGCGTGGTGCAGCGGCTCCGTGTCCTCTCTTCCATGGCAGCTTCAAGCTCCTCCCCTCCTTCTCCTAGGCATCCAATAGGATCACCTGTCCTTTCGGGTGACCGGTGTCAACCTGCAACCTGAGCCCACTGTATATTGAAGCCTATTAAGGCATCTGGCTCTAATTGGTGCTTCAAAAAAACAGCCCGCCCCCCCCCCCACCCCGCATTGGAATCCATGCGCTGGTGTCCTGAAAGGGGCCAGACGCATGGATGGCGGGTTGGTGATGGAGCGGGGGAGGGGGGGTGGCGCCCGAAATGGTAAAATTAAATAAAAGTCTTTTCCAAATACATATATATTCAACAAGTGTCCATATGTGAAAACTAATCTGTAGAATTGATTTATCTTGTTCAGCTTCAATCACCAGTGGCACAACCCAATAATGTGAATCCACGACCTGTATATATTGGCCTATCACCTCACTGACATGACCCCTGCATTACCAGTGGGTCTCACCACGCAGTTTTCTCTCTCTGGGAATGAAGCAAACAGTTAGCATCTCCAATTGCTCACTGAATGGATGGATCTCAAATCCTTACCGCATGCATGCAGGGGGAAAGAAAAGCACACAACCCTAGTGCTCTCAGTTTAAAACATTAATTTAATAAAAAAGGATAATATTGCACTTATAAGAAATGGCACTAAAGGCAGTGCTAACCACAGATCGCTTGTCTCTCACAATCAATGACAGGACAGCTTCATGCAGAGATGGCTGCAGGATGGTGTCATGTACGGGGGTCCTCGTCCTATATGTAAGTTACGTCCAATAATTGGGACTTCCTCAGTAGGAAAGATGCCACACCGACCTCCCACATTAATATAGCCACCCGTTTCTAGGTAACCAGCCCAGCTTCTAACAGCATAGTAATTACTAGGGCGGAAAGAACCACGACTCCACAGCTGATATATTAATTCAGTCAAGTTAAACTTCTAAACCATACCAGGCCACTTGTCCTTAATGTGGGTGGGTGTTGGGGGTTGGTACCTTGCCAGGGGGAACCCCCCTAGCTATGTACATTAGGACAAGGGCCTCTTCCCCACAACCCTGGTCCAGTGGATGCAGGGGTCTGCTGGTAAGTGCTTATTGGAATGTAGAAGCCCCTTTAGCAGTTAAGGCCCTCATTCATTCACTACAAAAGGTCAACAGTATATAAAAACACACAGTTCCTTTAGGCCCCTTTCACACGGGCTGCCTGATCAGGTCCGCCTGTCCGATTTTCAGGCGAACACCAACCTGTAGGATCTCGACTGCTTGTCCATGGATGACAGCTGATATAAACAAAGGACAGGGGTTTCCTGATTTATGTTATTAACCATAAATGGACTTTATCCATATTTGGTCAATGATGTCATGGGGGCCAGGTATAGAATTTGCCTTGGGGCCCCCCTTAAAATTCATACCAGACCTGAAAATGTCTGGTATGAACTACGGGGGGAAATCCCACAGCGTTTTTTTTTTGTTTTTTTTTTTAAACTATCTCAGCCACTTTACGTGGCCCAGGATTCCCAAACAGTAAATTAATGGGGACGATGATTGTGTTTCGCCGCTTTCTTAACAACCTTAGGAAGCTGTCATATATAATAGCGGGAGAAAAACCTGCTAATATTTATGATATTTTCAGGATGCTATGTATGAAATGAAAGGCCAGCTTTGGACAGAACTGGGACCTCATCCTAGATCCTCTAGGTCTTGGATATTCCAGTAGAGAGATGTGATGTCGGCAGCCCCAGCAGACTCAAATCTGTCAATCACGTGACACTCTATAGCAGTGGTGGTCAACTTAGGAGATATAAGGGGCCTCAGCTGCAGCCCCTGAGTTCACCAAAATCCATGTATAATCTTCAGTATTCATAATGCTGTCACAGGAATATCAGAGACTACAGACATACTGGATAAAATGATGGCCATATACTGAGGGTATGCTACAGGTTTGGTTGGAGACAGAAGACATGCTGCAGAAGACATGTTACATGAGGCTAGTAGAGGTTACTTTTATTACCCCTTTACAAATCAGTGCTCCCACTACTAACTTCAGGGGTCAGGGGTCCGCACATCAAGTACCAAGGGGCCCCTGGCCCGTAGGTTGGGCACCAGGGTTCTATAGTATTCCCCTTCTGTCCTACCTGGCTGCTACATAAAAGGTTATGTGGAGAGGTAAGGGGAAGAGGAGCTTGGTTGGCACATACACGAATTAGACATTTCCTGAAGAGAAGACGACTATGACCTGCATGCAGGGAGGGGCTGTGCTAGGGAACTGACTTTTGCAGAAACAATCAAATTTGTTAGAAAGTTCAGAAGCATAATGCAAGTGATGACTGGGGATCAAAAGGAAGGTCTGGTGAAGCCCTCATTAAAGACTTGCTGCTTACTCACTTCTAATGAGTGTCAAGATTACGTATATCACAGCATTTGTAGCCACAGGGATAACCCAGTCACCATGATGTCATTAAATGCGTCATGGCAGATGTTGATTGTCATGAAGGTGGCTGAGATAAGCTGGCTATAGATCAAGCTATCAAGAAAATTTTTCCAACATTCTCGTTAAACAAAAGTCAATCTCACAATTGATGTCCGTTGAACAGGCATGGCCACAAATGGATCGAAATTCAGCTGGTCCTTGCTGAACTGGCCATATTTCGATCGTGAGGTTTAGCCTTGTGGCTATAAAGACTGGAGTATATTCCAGAGAAGCTACTCAGAAGGCCACCTTAATACCGGACACATTCACCACCTTCCTGCCCAGGCCAATTTTCAGCTTTCAGCGCTGTCACATTTTTAATGACAATTAGGGCTCTGTCACCCTTGCGTTAGATTGTAAAGCAGACTAAAAGCACACCTGTAGCATTAATGAGCATTTATGATGTGTTTTACAGGCATTCACGTTGCACCAGGCAACACTCCTCAAACGCCCTGTGTGTTATTTTTTTTTTACCAGGCTAAAATGGAAAATGATCACTTTGGACGCTTTGCAACCACACCCTAAACTCACAGTAAACGCCATAGACGCGTTTACAGTGCATGTAAGGTGTGGTTGTGATGGGTTAACTTTTCAATAGAAGTGAATGGAGGAAGTAGCAAAGCGTCACCACCTGCCAAACTCTGCAGGCAGCGTTATTTTTGCCTTGCTGCAATGTGAAGCAACAGTAACGCTGTAGTGTGAATACCTCCATCAGGTCCCTATCATAACAATTTTGTTTGGCATTAATAGGAGTTCAGGAAGCAGTAAAAATGCGACCCAACCACCTATCTTCAACGCCGCTATAAAAGAGCTCTCAGTCATGTGACACTGTACCCAAATGAAATTTTTATCATTTTTTATTAGACAGATAGAGCTTTCTTTTGGTGGTATTTAATTACCACTGGGTTTTTTTTTTTTTTGCTATATAAATGAAAATATACTGAATTAAAAAAAACAACAACACATGTTTCTGTAATAAAATATTGCAAATAAGTGACCTTTCTTCATAAATGTAGGCTAAAGTTTAATCTGTGTAAAAGGTATAGAATCTGCAAACTACAGTACATATATTTAATAATTGATGAGTTCTGATGTAATGACAGCTTATCTTATTTCTTGAGGCCCTAAAATGCCAGGACAGTACAAATATCCCCCAAATGACCCCTTTTTGGAAAGTAGTTTGCTCATGGTATTTAGTAAGAGGCATGGTGAACTTTTTGAAGTTGTAGTTTTTTTTCCACAGTTCTTGGAAAATTAAAAAATTAAGTACAATTTAATTTTTTTTTTACAAAATTTTAATTCGTTATTTCTCACACACGGTATAGACATACTTGCAAATACACCCTAAAACACATTCGGTTACCCCTCTCAGATAAGGGTATACCACGTGTGTGTCCAAGGCTTACAGCGCTCCCTATGCGTGCACGTAGGAGGATGTCCAGGGACACCCTCCCAGAACTAGAGAGCCACCCTAAGGCCTTATATCGACTATATGGCAGGTAGCAGGTAGTTATTCAACATTTAAAGTCGAGTTGGATGTGACAAAATACTACTGGGTGAAACATGGCCTGGATCAATGAGAACCTTCATAGACATATCGACCATAGCCAAGGGTCAACCCTACACACTGTGAGATAAAAAAAAAATACAATTCTCATCTATCACGTTTTATGAACATATTTACCGTTAACTATAAATAATAAAAAATATTTTCAATGTGCGTATGGTGGGAGCTAAGACCGGTGCTCGTTCTGCGGAATAGGTTACAGTAATATCCTACCCCAAGGCAGCGTTTTATGGGTACAGTTGATGGCAGGTGCTCTGTATGAAATTCTGTTGGGATTGTTATCCTGCGGTTCATACAAATCATGTCATTTGTGGTTTGTGCAGTCCCAGTCCAGATGAAGTACAGACCACGGCTCCGTGGCATTCTTCCCAACTGTATTTCTTACTTGGCATATTGAGTCAGTTATAAAGCAGAACTATTGTCTTGATTTATTGTTGCACAGCGGTTGAGTCTAACCAAAAAGGTTCTCCCATGCATTAGTGAAATTACGGGGAACTCACTACGGTTTTCAGTTTGCTGCCAGTCATTCATTTACATCCCAGACTTCAATAATGGCTCCATTAGTCCCTGCAAACATTCTTATAGGAAAATCCTTCATGGGTGATGTGGGGAATATAGGTTTAGGCCTTCTAAAGAAGGGCATGTTCTCTTTCTTTGGCTTGAAAGTTGGCAAATTGTTACTCTAAAATCTACTGCAGCCTCCCTATTTCTCTTTCTGGTAGGTGCAGTATAAAACTGAACAGCTAAATACACAGATCAGTACTCACTGACCACTTTATTAGGTACACCTATTCAATTGCTTGGTAACACAAATTGCTAATTAGTAAATTACATGGCAGCAACTCAACGCATTTAGGCATCTAGACATGGTGAAGATGACTTGCTGAAGTTCAAACCGAGCATCAGAATGGGGAAAAAAGGGGATTTAAGTGACTTTGAACGTGACATGGTTGTTGGGTGCCAGATGGGCTGGTCTGAGCATTTCAAAAAATGCTGATCTACTGGGATTTTCACGCACAGAGTCCCAGTTTACAGAGAATGGTCTGAAAAAGAGAAAATATCCAGTGAGTGGAAGTTGTGTGGATGAAAATGCCTTGTTGATATCAGAGGTCAGAGGAGAATGGGCAGACTGGTTTGAGATGATAGAAAGGCAACAGTAACTCAAATAACCACTTGTTACAACCAAGGTATGCAGAATACCATCTCTGAATGCACAACACATTGAACCTTGAAGCAGATGGTCTACAGCAGCAGAAGACCACACCAGGTGCCACTCCTGTCAGCTAAGAACAGGAAACTGAAGCTACAATTCGCACAGCCTCACCAAAATTTGACAATAGAAGATTGGAAAAATGTTGACTGGTCTGATTTCAGCTGCAACATTCAGATGGTAGGGTAAGAATTTGGCATAAACAACATGAAAGCATGGATCCATCCTGCATTGTATCAATGGTTCAGGCTGGTGGTGGTGTAATGGTGTGGGGGGTATTTTCTTGGCACACTTTGGGCCCCTTAGTACCAATTTAGAATTGTTTAAATGCCACGGCCTACCTGAGTATTGTTGCTGACCATGTCCATCCCTTTATGACTACAGTGTACCCATCTTCTGATGGCTCCTTCCAGCAGGATAATGCATCACGTCACAAAGATCAAATCATCTCACCACTGGACAATGAGATCACTGTACTCCAATGGCCTCCACACTCACCAGATCTCAATCCGATAGAGGACCTTTGGGATGTGGTGGAATGGGGGATTCACTTCATGGATGTACAGCCAACAAATCTGCAGCAACTGTGTGATGCTATCATGTCAATATGGACAAAATCTCTAAGGAATGTTTCCAACACCTTGTTGAACCTATGCCATGAAGAATGAAGGCTGTTCTGAAGGGGGTCCAACCCGGTACTAGCAAGGTGTACCTAATAATGTGTCCAGTGAGTGTATTAGGGAATTTTACCCTACTAAAGGATTTGTGTTCATCTAGTTCTGAGATTTACACAACTCCATACAACACAGCCCTGTCTACCAGATTACATTATCGACACCAGATATCTAAGCTTACTCACGCGATTGGACATGCAATTGTATGTTCAATCTTTACAAGTTCGCAACTTTTTTATCAAAACACCCTGTCAATTGTGCTACTTGTGAGTGACCACCATGGCTTGGATCTGGTGTAATTTACTGATTAACAAACCATACTAAGGCAGGCAATACACGGTGCAAATTTCTTTCCTGCACAAATCCCCCATCAACATGGACAGTGTTGATAGTGGAATCCCTCCTACCAAACAATTGTCTGCTCCTGGCGGGGGAGGGCAGGGGAAGTTGTTCCCACCGGAAGAAGCCAGTGATTATCGCTAGCGGCCATAGCAGCCACTAGCGATAATCGCAAGAGAATCCGACAGGCTGGTTGTTCCCAAGTTGATCGATCAATCAACTTGGTACATTCAGCCCGCCCATTAACGGTTTGAATTTCAATTCTCATCCCCATACTTGGATGGTTTTTCCGACGGAATTCCGCTCAAGCTTGCCTTGCATTCACACGGTCACACAAAAGTTCTCTGAACTTTCAACCGTCAAGAACGCGGTGACGTACAACACTACGACGAGCTTGAGAAAATTAAGTTTTAATGCTTACGAGCATGTGTCGAATTGTTTCCGAGCATGCGTAGGAATTTTGCGTGTTGGAATTGCTATAGACTAACACATTTTCGGATAGGAACTTTTTCTAACCGAAAAATAGAGAACCTGCTCTCAATCTTTTGCTGGCTGGAATTCTGCCAGCAAAAGTCCGATGGAGCATACACACGGTCGGAATTTCTTACCAAAAGCTTGCATGCGACTTTTGCTGGTGGAATTTGTGATCGTGTGTACAGGGCATAACAGTGTACGGCTGGCCTTAGATCTATGCAGCAGTATTTAGAAGCTTGTACGGGGAAAGAGGCAAACATACTTCATACAATATTGGATTTTGGCCACTTGGGGTCAAGGGCCCTCTAACATCTGCTAATTCCATAGACTACAAGATAATAACCAACATCTGGAAATGCCCCCAATGTTCCCCCATTGCAGGGATTGATGGAGGTAATTGGCCGGCCCTGTTTGTAATGTTTTATTCGGATACACTTTTATTTCCTATTTTTGGTGGTGGTGCGTGTGTGTGTAGGGGGGGGGGGGGGGGGGGTGGATCTGGATGGAATATGTTTTTAAATTTTTATTGTCATTTTTATTACTGTCATCTAAAACAAGTTCCCAAAGTCTAAATATTTCCTTGAGTAAAATAAATGTGTATTTTGTGTGCTCTGAACCCACTTAAAGATGAGAGATAATGAAAATATTTCCAAGTTGTTATTTCCTCCAAAACAAAGCTGTCCGTGTAGGCTTCTTCCAAGATAGATGCTTGTTATCAGGAAAGGCAGGAGTCCTTGGGGTCCGCTCAGTCCTTTGTCTTCTCCGCTGACCGGATACACAGACTAATGGAGCGGGATCACAGTGCAGCTTGTCTGACCATTATCTGCTGTAATGTACAGAACCGGCTTATAGGCACAGACTCTGCCGGGGTTTTATGTGTCTTGTCACGTCAGGGGATCCGAATGATCCATGGACCGTATGGGGTTCATTTACTAAGAAAAACTGGAATAATGGTTGCTCTGCATTTAGTTACACCCAATTAAACCAATTAAGACTTCAACTAGGCGAACATGCAAATGAAAAAGTGCGCAAATTTCGGCGAACATGCCTTTGTGAATGTCAAATCGGCATATACGCGAATTTACAAGTGACGATTGCTACCGATTATAAGGAACTGCAATGCAGTCATCATCACATGAATGTGAATAAAACATTTTTATTTGAGATGTGCTCTACCCAGGGCTGGTGCAAGGATTTTTGACACCCTAGGCTAAACCTCATTTTGCCCCCCCCAGCTGACTCCGCCCCCTTTTCCCTGTCCATGTAAATCCCACCCTTTTAATAAAGCGCCCATCAAATGCAGCCTCACCAGCGCTCATCAAATTCAGCCTCACCAGCACCCATCAAATGCAGCCTCACCAGCGCCCATCAAATGTAGCCTCACCAGCGCCCATCAAATGCAGCCTCACCAGCGCCCATCAAATGCAGCCTCACCAGCGCCCATCAAATGCAGCCTCACCAGCGCCCATCAAATGTAGCCTCACCAGCGCCCATCTAATGCAACCTCACCAGCACCCATCAAATGTAGCCTCACCAGCACCCATCAAATGTAGCCTCACCAGCGCCCATCAAATGTAGCCTCACTAGCGCCCAACAAATGCAGCCTCACCAGCACCCATCAAATGTAGCTTCACCAGCGCCCATCAAACGCAGCCTCACCAGCGCCCATCAAATGCAGCCTCACCAGCGCCCATCAAATGTAGCCTCACCAGCGCCCATCAAATGTAGCCTCACTAGCGCCCAACAAATGCAGCCTCACCAGCGCCCATCAAATGTAGCCTCACCTGCGCCCTTCAATGCAGCCTCACCAGCGCCCATCAAATGTAGCCTCACCAGCGCCCATCAAATGTAGCCTCACCAGCGCCCATCAAATGTAGCCTCACCAGCGCCCATCAAATGCAGCCTCACCAGCACCCATCAAATGTAGCCTCACCAGCGCCCATCAAATGTAGCCTCACCAGCGCCCATCAAATGCAGCCTCACCAGCGCCCATCAGATGTAGCCTCACCAGCGCCCATCAAATGCAGCCTCACCAGCGCCCATCAAATGTAGCCTCACCAGTGCCCATCAAATGTACCCTCACCAGCGCCCATCAAATGTAGCCTCACCAGCGCCCATCAAATGTAGCCTCACCAGCGCCCATCAAATGCAGCCTCACCAGCGCCCATCAAATGTAGCCTCACCAGCGCCCATCAAATGTAGCCTCACCAGCGCCCATCAAATGTAGCCTCACCAGCGCCCATCAAATGCAGCCTCACCAACGCCCATCAAATGTAGCCTCACCAGCGCCCATCAAATGCAGCCTCACCAGCGCCCATCAGATGTAGCCTCACCAGCACCCATCAAATGCAGCCTCACCAGCGCCCATCAAATGTAGCCTCACCTGCGCCCTTCAATGCAGCCTACCAGTGCCCATCAATGAATGTTTGCTTGCTGCGGGAGTCTGGACACAGACACAGTCCTCCACCACTGCTGCACCTCTGACACTATGTGTGAACGAAGCGGCGGCTGCCTGCTGATGCCGAGACTTAGTTGCTTGCTGCAGAGAGAAGAGAGTAGGAACACCAGTGGCTGGGCGCCCTAGGCGGCCGCCTAGTTTGCCTAGTGGTAGCACCGGCCCTGGCTCTACCTCGTGTGCATCTATTTATGTATATTACAATTAGTATTCCTAGTTTGTTTTTTTCTTTTGCTAACGAATGCAGTTATGAATGAGTATTACAGAGTAATGTCTGCTGTTCTGTAAAGTCACATGTATTGAGCATTTACAGTTACATGCATCGCGGGGGTGCCGATGCTTGTGACCAGCGGTCGCGATCGAGGGCACGAGAGACAGAACAGGGACATGTGTGTGTGTAAACACACAAATCCCTGTTCTGTGAGGAGAGGAGAGGCAAATTGTGAGTTACTAATAGCTAGGAACCATGATCTGTCATCTCCTATAGTCAGTTCCCTCCCCCCACAGTTAGAACACAGTTAACCTCTTGATCGACCCCTAGTGTTAAACCCTTCCCTACCAGTGACATTTCCACAGTAATCAGTGCATTTTGATAGCACTGATCGCTGTATAATTTTCAATGGCTTCAAAAATGTGTCAGAAGTGTCCGATGTGTCTGCAATAATGTCGCAGTCCCGATAAAAAACGCAGATCGCCGCCATTGCTAGTAAAAAAAAAAAAATAATAATAATAAAAATGTCATAAATCCATCCCCTATTTTTTAGAAGCTATAACTTTTGCACAAACCAATCAATATACGCTTATTGCGATTTTTTATTTATTAGTAGAAGAATACATATCGGCCTAAACTGAGGAAAAAATTTAGCTTTTTTTAAAAAAAAATCGGGGATATTTATTATAGCAAAAAAGTGCAAAATTTTGTGTTTTTTTTTTTTTTTATTCTACACCATAATATTATTGAATACTTACATACCATTGCATGCATTTAAAGAGTTAATATTATGGAAACAACCATATTCATGCTGATGTGGTATTGGCTAACAGGCATTCGCCTATTTTCAGCATATGCTAAGTACAATGCAAGCTTTCAGTAGGTGATGTCATCTGTGGGATTGTGAACCCATGGTCTGAGTCTTTCAAGGCCAGGAGTGCAGACCACTATCCTACTGAGCAGAGCACAAACATACATAAAAAATACATTTACTAATGTTTGATTCTTCAAATTCTATACAATGTTTTGCATTTGAGGCACTGATATTATGGGAACAACCATGCTCCTGCTGTTGTGGCATTGGCTATTAGGCATTTAGGCATTAGGGCCTCTTCCTGACCACCATGGCCAGTGGTTGTCGGAGTCTGCGAGCAGGGGGCTTATCGGAATCTAGAAGCCCCCTTTAACAAGGATCCCAGATCCCAGCCCCCCCCATGTGAAAGGGTATCGGGTACATTCACTAAAAAAGTGTCAAAATGTAAAAAACACAAGAGACAGTTTTTGACAATTCTTTTAGTAAAAAAGAAACCCCAAAAAAAGTGTCCTGCGATGTACATTCACCATCCATCACACCGCTTTTCAATAGAAAAAATGAACAAAGCTCCGCCTCGATGGGAGTCCTCCCGCCGACTGCTGTCTCTTCGCTTTGACAACTGTTATATAGGCAAAGGTGGGGTTACCCGGTAACGTAACTGGAAGACCCCATCCCCTGCCGATGTCACATGATGTCAGAAGGGGGCGGGGTAATCTGGTTACATCACTGGGTTGCCCCGTCCTTGCCTATATAACAGCTGTTTGTTTTTCTATTTTTCGGGTCTGTCAGGAGGCGTGATTGATGGTGGATGTACATCGCAGGACACTTTTTTTTTCTTTTTCTTTTTTAATAAAAGAATGATCAAAAGCTGTCTCTTGTGGTTTTTACATTTTGACACTTTTTTGGTGAATGGGTAGGGGTACAATATACCCGATACCCATTTACATGGCGGGGGCGGGATCTGGGGCCCTTTGTTAAAAGCCCCCCGCCCGCAGACCCCGACAACCACCGCCCAGGGTTGTCGGGAAGAGGCCCTTGTCCCCATCAACATGGGGACAAGGTGCTTTGAGGTGGGGGGGCGCAGAGCCCCCCTGCCCCAAAGCACCCACCCCCCCCATGTTGAGGGCACTTGGCCTGCTATGGTTCAGGAGGTGATTGGCCGCTCGCTCGTCCCTGCCCTCTATCCTGACCTGCCAGGCTGCATGCTCGGATAAGGGTCTGGTATGGATTTTGGGGGGGACCCCGCGCCATTTTGTTTTTTTAATTTTGGCATGGAGTTCTCCTTAAAATCTATGCCAGACCCAAAAGGCCTGGTATGGATTTTGGGGGGCCCCACTCTATTGTTTTTCTAATTTTTGGCATGGAGTTCCCCTTAAAATCTATGCCAGACCCAAAGGGCCTGGTATGGATTTGGGGGGGGGGGACCCACAAAGGTTTGGAGGAGGCTAAGAGCAATAGAAGGTACTTTTTTACTTAAAGATACATACACACTTGAATATAATTTTTCTTTAAACCAAAGCCCCTTTAATGTGATTGGTGTTACAGAGGGAGTGGTGGTTGTGCAGGTTTCACATAGTAGACCCAGCCTCCCACCTTTTGCACATGTGAGGAGCTCTGTGAATTCTTGCTGCAGTGGATCACACAGGACTTTGTGTGATTTACTATTGCGTTGACTTTTTTCTTTGATCACATCTTCTTGAAGAACTTCAACAGTCTGCTGACTGGTTTCAGTTGCAGCCTGCCATTCTTTTGACTAAACAACAACCAGATATTTTCAATGTTATGTACTGCAAAGTTCAGCATATAAAACAATAGGCTTCACAATAAACATTGGCTTGGAATTCCTTGGCTTATTCCTTGTGATAACCTTCAGCCCAGACCTCAACGTGTCTCGAATTTGCTGAATCCAAAAAACGCTCCTTGAGGCGATGTGTGCAGTTTACTCCTTCCTCTATTCATCAAGTCCCCTGGCAGAGGCCGGGCTCTGACCATTGTTAGGTGGACACAGTTATTCTGAGTTGACACTTTGCCTTCCTGTTGTTCCTCTGGGAAGCTGGACGTGGTGCAGGAGATATGGGAATGGCATGCGAGTAGTGGGCTTATGTTTAAGAAAACATGCAGACAATGGGTGACTGTTTATTTTTTATGGGACTATAATTGCTTAGTGTTAACATATGGATCATGAAGGGAAAAGGGTATGGAAAACTGACTTGTCTACATTTTTCTAAGTGTATCTAAACCCAACAACAACCATTTAATATACTGCAGCTTGCCAGTCCATAAATGTGGCAGATGCATTAGTTTTACTTTTTTTTTATTTTCACCTGGTGATCCTGCCAATAACACACTTCCTGTCCTAGGGTGACAACAATCACTCACTATACTGTGTCTTTGGAGCAGTAGTGTTTTCACAGCAGGACATGACTACTGTATACCTCTCCAGCTGGGAACTAGGAACCTCATACGAGCAAAGGAAGTTATCAGTTACCGGCTTGGGATAGCTTCGGATTGATCCAATCCGAGTTTTATCCGAAGCTTTCAAAGGCAGAGGAGAGATCTGGGGTCAGTGTGTTTAGGTATGGCAATTAATACATAGTTATGTTGGTCCTGTTTGTACCAATGAAAATATGTAATGAAAATATGTATGTGCTATGCCTGTGGGATCCCTATGAAAGCTGAAAATTGCTGTACTAACCACTTGCCAACCGCGCTTTAGCAAAATGACAGCTGCAGCGCGGTCGGTCAGTTCTGGTAGGGCGTCATATGACGTACTTGGGCACAGCTGATCACAGATCAGGGTAATCATTCCATCATGCAAGGTTACCCAAAACTTTGCAAACCATTCTGTGCAAATTTGCATAATTTGCTGTTGTGTAATATACAATTTTTGTTAACCTTGTTCCTATTCTCATTGACTACAGAATTATGGATGCTCCATAGTTTTTTTACAACTCCGCAAAAGCATATTTTTTCGAACTTTTGAGAAATTCTCACATCTCAATGTGTCCCATTACCTGGACCTGTGAAATTATTTTAAGCTAATCCGAGCAAACAAGTAGGCTGCCATTGCTGTCCCCTCTTTTTTATGTTATATGTGAACTTTCCAATTTCTCAGGTACTAACTATGGTGATTACAAATGTATCTCTAAGCAAATTATTTTTTAGTTTTGGATAAAGTTGAGAGAGGGTTAAAACCTCTGTTTTAATTGTTGTCTGTGTCACCAATGGGGAAATTCATCTTCTCTTCTTCATTGTCAATGAGACAGTGATGGGAAACCCAAAGTTTTTTAGTTGTCACCAGAACAAAAGGTAAGGGACAACTTTTCCAGGGACAACTTTTGAGGAAAACTCCATTCACTTTGGGAAATTTTGATTTTCTTGTTGTGTCTCTGGGTTTTAACACTCTCACTCAACCTGAAGCTAAAACAAAAAAAAAGTTTTTGCCTATGCAAACTCTTTAAAGCCTAATTCCTGGACCAACCCCAAAATTTTTGCATATATACCTCCTTTCCCCTGGTTTCTTCTGGCCAGTCATAAAACACACCCCAAGGTACTCTTCCTGTTCTCACTGCAGCGATGGTAGTGGTTGGGTACCATTGTTGCAGAGACTATGGTAACATTCACTATGGAATCCAGACCAGTGTGGTGAAATGCCCCCAGAAGCTCACAGTATCATTCATCCCAGAAAAGGACCTTCATTGGACCACAGTGCTGTGAGTTTAGGTAGGACAGCACCAGGGTGAGGGTTTTGCTGTAAGCTGCAATTTTATTTTTAACAAGTGCTGGGCTGGTTTCTAAAATATATAAAATAGAATTAGGCCTTTAGCAAGGCTCTGTCATGTTGCCCATTAGGATCCAACAAGAGTCTGTAAAAAGACTTCCCCCAACCCACACACCTCCCCTGCTTCCCCTACCACTCTGTTCCTCAGTTGGAGTCAGGAGTCCAAGCCTTGTGCAAGCTCTAACTTAGGCTGTATCATGTCTTGCCGCTCACATGATAGTTGCAATTGGCTTCCTAAGCAAATGCACTGAATCCTCAGGGGAGGTTGCATGCTCTCCCATACCCCTGAGTATCAGGTATTTCATACGGGCTGTGACCAAACAACAAAGCACATTAATGAGGTGAGTGTAAATGGGTTAGGTGGTGAGGCTCTATCACTTTTCATGTATAGGCAAAGCAGCAGAGGCTCTTTAAGGTTTAGATCAGGGGTGCTCATCCTTTTGAGGAGCGAGGACCACTTAAGTGATTTGGTAACTTGGATTTAGAATTTTTTATTTTGAATCGCTAAATAAACATTTTCCTCCTGCAGCTGCTGAATGCGGGAGGGAGAGGAGGAGAAGCCAGCTTTCAGAGCGGTTGCAGGAAGAAAATGGAGAGCATCAGTTCCTGTATATTCCACCCCTGCCACCCCTCCTGTCCAAGTGTAAAACAGAATGTTACAGGGAGGCCACACAGGTGCCCTGGAGCATGAGGTAGGGTCACCATTGCGACACCTGATGCTACACCAGTGGTTGTGGGTGTGTGGAAAAAACCTGTCTCAACTATGGGGTTTTACCACCCCTCAAACCACAAATGTAAATAAGTTCTTACTGTCCTGAGCCCCCTATAAGGCTGCTTTCACACTGATCTGCTGCGGTTTATCCGCAAATCGGGTGCACTTTGCCATAGATTTCCATTTTCTTTTGTGGGCGTGGTGCACTTTCTGAAAGCACACCAAAACTCCTGCATTCAGGGGTTTGGTGCTCTTTCAGAAAGCGCACTAAACCCACAGGATGTAATAGGGGTTGAGGGCCACATCAGAGGGCTCTGAGGGCCACATGTGACCTGTGGGCCACAGGTTGACCACCCCGGGTTTAGATCAACCTTTCTAAACCAGAGTTCCTTCTGAGGTTGCTAGGGGTTCCTTGAGCTATGAGCAATTCTTTACTCTAACCACTGACGCCAATGATCTTTTCAGTTATCTTCCTTCTAACCACCACTGTAAGGAGCATTCTTCCCACTATCATAATAATGTTCCAGGAGCTGTAGATACACTACTTATTAGCAGAAGTTCCTTGAGACCATAAAGTTATTTCAGGGGTTCCTCCATGTTAACAATGTTGAGAAAGGCTGGTGTAGATAATAGTCAGTGGTGGCCAGATACTTTTTTTTCTTTGTAATGTGCTTTTTAAGGGAGGTAGACAACAAGTGCCAGTGTTTGCAGTCCTGCCCCGAAGAAACGCACTGTTCAGACTGGTAATTGGATTCACAGTGGTGAATCCAGTGATGTCATAGCAGCTCAAATGTTTGCCACTTCAGCTAAATAGGATCACATTATGACAGTAATGGGATGTGGGAAGCAATACATTTCTGTGAAGGAGAATGAAGGCAGTCATTTACTTCTGGAAAAGGCTTACAGCTTAATGCCAGGGTATATAACTTAGTATTTTAACTTCATGATTCATCGTTGAAAGTTAAGTGGTCCTGTGTTGCACGTACATCCAGACCTCCAAGGTATTGAATATACCATTGTATAAGTACTTATGTTCCCATCCAAAGTAACCATGCAGGAAACTTTCCATACTGTCTAAGCATTTCATTGTACAGACCACGGCGAGGAGTTCTGCTCGACTTTTGGAAAAGAGGTGCAACGAAATCCTTCCAACTCCACAAGGCCCTTCAGACTAAATGAAAGCACATGCTGTTTAGTTACTTCTAAAACAATAAACAAAACAGCAGATTTAGATCAAGGGATAACATGATTATTTTGTATGACGTGCCAGTATTTAATGTCAATTACCCAACCAATGCCAGCACTGGGCCTGTGAAAGAAAATAAAAAGCAAAAAAAAACCTTAATTATTTCTGAAAAGGCAACTATTCCAAAGAACCTTTTGGTGACCGCTCGATTCTTAGACCCCACAATGCTGTGCCAGCTCGTGGAGTTATGTTCTACTTTTAAACTTGATTTTTTTTTTTCTGCCTAGAGCTGGCCACACATTTTTCAATCTAGTTGTACAATCTTCTTTAGATTTACCAAAAGCTTTATGGTGCGGGAGACTAGCTGATTGGATATAAATTTAGAAGTGTATTTGTAAAAAAAAATAAAAATATAATTTGTATACCTGCTGTTACATTCATTCTGTGCAAATGAGGCAAAATTGAATGTTCTCCTTCTATTTACTCTACAAGTAATATTCATTCCTAAAAAGTGAATTGGGAAATTACTACATTATGGCCACTAGATGGAACCGAGGATCTTAGGAAAGTATTACTAGCTCCGTCTAGTGTCCATAATGTAGTATTTTCCCAAATCACTCTGTTTTTGATGAAAGGATGGCAGTTGACCTGTAGAGGAAGTAGCCTGAAAACAATGGACTTTGCCCCATTTGCACAGATTGACTGTAACAGCGGCTAAGAATGTCTTTAATATAAAAACATCCCTTATTGAGTTGTTTAAATTGTATTTCCACTTTTGAAGATACATTTGAGAACCCTCCCACTATATGTTTGATATGTGGTCCCATTTACATAGCATACCTAAAATTAATTTTTTAGATAAAATATTTCTTACCTTTCTAGTTTTCTCTTTGGAACTGGTTTATATATAGGGATCTATAAAATTCTGTATTTTAGCATCCCTCCAGATGTGTAATACTTTTACTGGACTTAAAGGAGAAGTATAGCCAAAGCTCGTTTGGCTGGGCTTCTCCTATGGCTCACAGGAGTGCAATTCATTTTGCACTCCTGTGACCCATTTTCAGCAGAGAGCGGTCTGAAGTCCGCTCTCTGCTGACATCACCAATTTCAGTCCAGGCACCGCGTCATCCCGACCACGGAGTCTGAATCCGCCAGGTGCCTGGACTGACACCCGTCTCAGCCTCTCAGCGAGCCACTGAGAGCCTGAGACGGCCCGCTCCCGCCCCCTCCACAGCTCAGCGCTCCAATGAGCGAGGAGGGAGAAGAGCAGAGAGCTGTGACTGACAGTCTCCGCTCTGTGATCACCCAAGTCTCATTGACTCGGTGAACACAGGGCGCGAGGAGCGTGCAAAGGAGAGGACGTCTATTCACTATTGACGGCCTCCCGGCAAAGTAGATCCGCGCTGTAGTCGTCATTCGGCTATAGCATGGATCTGAAGGAGTTAATAAAATAAAAAACATGATATACTTACCTGCTCTTTGCAGCTCTTTGCAGATATTGCACAAAGTCGTCGTTTACCTTTTCTTTGGTGGTCAACCGCCAGCACTTTCCATTTCTCCTCTCTTCCGAGTGCCCCCATAGGAAGATGTGTGCTATGGGGGGTGGGGGGCACCCGTGTGGGCATGCTCCTGAGCTTGGCCATGTGCATCCATAGACACACACAGTGCAGCTTGACCGTGCCCCTGCTCCCTCCTCACTGGATTTCACTAACAATTTGCAAGCTCTCAATTAAGCTTGTATATCCAGGAAGAGAGGAGAGCAGGGCTGCTTGCACTGAATCATGAGAGGTGTCAATATCCATTTTAATTAATATTTTATTTACTTATTCGTTACAGGAACTTAAATAGTGCTGTCAATTTACACAGCATTTTACATAAATACTGTATATATTGTACATTTACATCTGTCCTGCCATCAAGGAGCTTACAATCTAACTCACATTCATACATACACATACTGGGGCCAATTTAGACAGGAGCCAATTAACCTACCAGCATGGAAGAACGAAAGTAGGATGGCTGCACTCCCAAAATTGATGCAATGAAAAATGTTTATTGAGGAGTAAAAACAAAATGCAATGGAGCAATGACATAGGCTATGGCAGGGGAAGGTGACGCGTTTCACCCGACTAGTAGGCTTCGTCAAAACCATCTACCTATCTAACCTACCACCCACCATGTCTTTGGAGTGTGGGAGGAAACCAGAGTACCCGGAGGAAACCCACACAGGCAAAGGAGGAACATGCAAACTCCATCATTATTCCAATTAGGTAATATACTTCAATAGTGTGAGAGCCATTCAAAAAAAAAAAAAAAAAAAATCAAAAAAGCTTAAAAAATAAACAATTAAAAAAAGCTACAAAAAATACCCCAACTTCTGTCCGTTCCCTGTAGGCACCTAGTGTAATTATTCTACCTTACCAGTGCTTCCTGGCAGAGCTTGGGTACTCATAATCCCTAAAGAATGCACTTCTACACTGTGAGATATTTCTGCTCAAATTTTCAATTATATTTATCCAATTAAAAAGAAGAAAAAGTGACTTTTGATCTAAAATAAATATAAATCAATATAAAATAAATACTCCATATAGATTTAACCCCCTCCCCAAAAACAATTTTTTTTAGTACCCGCATTTAGCATTACTTTAAAAAGTTATCTGTAGTCCTTTTTTTATGAATGGTTTGTTTTACAAGCAATTGTAGTGGAAAGGCCAGGAGGAAGTAAGACAGGAACTCAAAATGTTGTGCTGCAGATTAGACAAAATCCGCACTTCTGATGTAGACGCATCAATCACTGGGATATGCACACATCCCTGAGTTTCACAATATCCTCTCCCCACAGTAAGAACAAAATTTCTGGAAGGTACAAACTCACGCCTGTGTCGCTCTCTGCTGAGTTCTAAAAACCGGCATCTACTCTACAAGATGAATCCTGAAAAATTGGAATTTTGCCTCGTTATGGAGTTTACCTGTGTGTGTCCTAATTACCTTTTCAACCATTCATGAAAAAAGGGACCTTCAAGATCATTTAAACAGTTGTGCTTGGAATTTGCCATTGAGTAGAGATAAATCAATTATTACCAGGACTTTGTATCTGGTCCAGTTACTTTTTTCAATATCGGCTCACAAATTTTTTACTTGATGGATCAAAGTAAACTATGAGCATTTGGTTGTCGTTACACCTGGAAAGATGCTACAGACACAGTTCACCCCAGCTTTTGAGGAATATACCCATGTAAGTTTTATTTATTTTTTTATTCAAGGATATGGTATATTATCCTGATTTTTGTTTCCCAAAATTTCCACCAAATTTTTCGAAATCACAGAAAGATAAGGAAATAAAAGCATTACTAAAATGTTGTACACACTTCAATAATTGCATATGTATTCTTCCAAAGTAACGATGCAAATACTTACAGATTACTTAGAACAGTCACATCAGGAGCTGCACAAAAATTATCATTGCACTGTTTTTGAATTTTTATTTTTATTTTTACATTTCTTTTTTATCAAAAGATTTTCAACAAATTAAAACCAAGAAGTCTTTTTTTTACACTAAATCCTGAAAACCTAAATCCCCAAATGTTGAATATATTAGATATAGGATAAATCCTGCAAACATGTAGCTCCAAATATTGAATATATTAGACATTGGCTAAATCCTGAAGACCTGTAGTCCCAAATGTTGAATATGTTAGACATATGCTAAATTCTGAAAACCTAGAGTCCCAAATGTTAAATATATTCGACATAGGCTAAACCCTGTAAACATATAGTCCCAAATAATAAATGTATTAGACATAGGCCAAATCCTGAAGACCTGTAGTCCCAAATATTAATTTTATTAGACATAGGCTAAATCCTGAAGACCTGTAGTCCCAAATAGTGAATATATTATACATAAGCTAAATCCTAAAAACCTGTAGTCCCAAATGATGACTATATTAGACATAGGCTAAATCCTAAAAACCTGTAGTCCCAAATATTAATTATATTAGACATAGGCCAAATCCTGAAGACCTGTAGTTCCAGATAGTGAATATATTATACATAAGCTAAATCCTAGAAACCGGTAGTCCCAAATGATGAATATATTAGACATAGGCTAAATCCTGAAGACCTGTAGTCCCAAATATTAATTATATTAGACATAGGCCAAATCCTGAAGACATGTAGTTCCAAATAGTGAATATATTACCGTATATATAAGCTAAATCCTAAAAACCTATAGTCCCAAATGATGAATATATTAGACATAGGCTAAATCCTGAAAACCTGTAGTCCCAAATATTAAATAAATTATACATGGGCCAAATACTGAAAACCTGTAGTCCCAAATGTTAATTTTATTAGACATAGGCTAAATCCCCAAAACCTGTAGTCCCAAATGTTGATAATATTAGATCCTTTTAATGTATTTTACAACTAAAACTGGTTGCATATACATTAAGGAGGTAGTAAAAAAAGTATTTCTGTGGTCAACCAACTTTCAAACATCTAACTGGGAAATACTAATATTTTTTTTAAATTTCTATTTAAAACATTTTTGGAGTGAAATGTTCATAGGTCCTATGACTATATTATATTGTTTTCCATTCAAAAAGTAAGAATTTCTCGGTGTAAAGCATATTTTATTAATGTGTAAATCCTTCTAATTAATACAATTCTGCTTTACATTGTTTTCCAAAAAAAGTTACTAATATTTGATATACAAACATATTTGGTTAATAATAACAATAATAATAATAATAATAATAATAAATCACTAAAAATCTTAATTTGGTTAATGGAACAGACAAATAACCAAAAATACTTGTGTCTTACAGCCTAACGTGAACAAAGATTTGTGTCTAGGTTATCATATCTAGCACAAGGAATTATTTTGAATATCTTTAACCATACTGACCACGTACGGTGTACAGGGTTTGATAAAAACAAAAAAAAAAAACTCTTCTGTATATATTCTTAGAAAGTGTTCCCTCTGATGGTTCCTTCTTGTTCCTCTTTTCAAGAAAATGTCCTTTTATCTTTATTTACACAAGCAAAACGACAAAATTATAAATTTGGAAAATACATTTTATTATTCTTAGTAGTTTTTAAAAAAAAAAATAGATAGTGTACAAAACAGTTTTGTGTTAATCTTAAAAATGCAATAAAATATTTTGTAAAACAAACAAACAAAAAAAAAGGATATATCTTTGCAGCTTCAGTCCATTGCTGATGCTTTTGACTGCATAATATAAAATTGGCAAAAAAAAAAAGTCCAACGAGTTTTTAATATATTACTATGAATTGCATTTGTTTAGATTTATTTTGCTCTCAGAGGATAGGATCATTTTTAGGAGCTCTGTTGACCTTATGCAATAAAAAACGCTCTTATTGCTAAGGGTTAGCTCTTTAGTGCATTACCCCACAGTGCAAGCTTCTTGTGCTTTTCTAACTGCTAAAGTTAGACGAGCGCAGGATGGATTCTGATTGGCCGCTATGGTTACCCCTGACTAGATGAGGTCATAAAATTACATGTTTTAAATTAATTTTTTTTTTCATATATTCATATGTTTATTTGTTTGTGTTGAGTTGCTCAAGTGCATTGTGATCAATTAAATGGTATAACCAGACTATGGGGGTTATTTACTAAAGGCAAATCCACTTTGCACTACAAGTGCAAAGTGCCCTTGAAATTGCACTGAAAGTGCACTTGGAAGTGCAGTCACTGTAGATCTGAGGGGGACATGCAAGGAAAATAAAAAACAGCATTTTTTAGCTTGCACGTGATTGGATGATAAAATCAGCAGAGCTTCCACTTGTTTCAGATCTTCCCCTCAGATTTACAGCGACTGCACTTCCAAGTGCACTTTCATTGCAATGTCAAGTGCATTTTGCACTTGTAGTTTGCACTTGTAGTGCAAAGTGGATTTGCCTTTTCGTAAATAACCCCCAATGTTCTCTAGCAAAAAGCATTGAAAACCATCTTTAAAGAGGAAGTAAACCCTGATGGTTTTACTTCCTCTTTGTTTCCCTGCAAAGGTAAAGCATAATAGGCTACTATGCGATGCATAGTAGCCCATTATGTGTCACTTACCTGAAACCGAAGCCTGCGATTTCATCGCTGTCCACGAAGCGCCCATCTTCCTTCTGGGTATTGCGGCTCCGGCGCTGCGATTGGCCAGCGCCGCAATGATGTCGCTCTCCCGCGCATGCGCACGGGAGCCTCCAGTCACGGCACGATCTCCTTTAGAAACGGTACGCTCGCCGTTTCTAAAGGAGTCTAAAGTGCGCCTGCGCCATTGTCTATGGCTCATGCGCCGTAGACACCGGCGATCGCCTTTTTTGTAAATATCTCCCAAACCGTGGAGGTTTCTGAGCTATTTCTTGCACCTACAGATAAGCCTTAATCTAGGCTTACCTGTAGGTAAGAGTGGTTGTAACGGGTTTACAACCACTTTAAATTGGAACTATGGGCAACATAAAAAAAATGACACATACATGACGCAGTCTGTCGCTACACTTAGTTTTTGTTTTTCAGTGTTCCTCCTGTAACATCTGTTATCTCCCACTTCCTGTAACAGGCCAAGCTGTCCAGTGCTATTGTCAGCTACAGAGAATACAGGGGTTGGGACAAATCATATAGGGTGCTTACACTGATCAGCTTTTTATTTATTTGAAAGTTTTCTTTTCCCTAAAAAAATAAAAAATAAGAATACTGTACTGTTGTAACTATGTTAACTAGAAGTAGTATAAAACCTAAAAATTCAAAATATATATATTAATGTAATATAAAAAAAAATAACAAAAAAAAATATAGATATAGATATATAGATCTATAGATCATTGTAAGCACCCCTGGCAGTGTTAAATGGTTTGTCTCATCTCTTTAACTGATACATTCTGCTGGAGAGCTTTTTCTTTTGATAAAACAGGCTTACTGGCTGGATCACCAGATGACAATTATAGAATGAAAGCCTAAAAAAAAAGGGAAATGAATGCAGCCATCACATCTAAGAATTGGTAAGCTGCAATAAAATACATGTTTGCTTTTGGGTTTAATCACACTTTAACTGCTTGCCGACCAGCTGCCATTGTTATACTGCAGCAGGTCGGCTCTCCTGCGCAAATCGTCTTAACTGCACGGCGGCTCGCGCAGGCTTGACAGCGGGCGCATGCCCGCAGGACGGGCGGACTCAATGTCCGCCGGCGACCCGCGATCACCTAATACAGAGGCAGAATGGGGATCTCCCTTTGTAAACAAGGCGGATCCTTATTCTGACAGGGGACATGACAGAGATCTACTATTGCCAGTCATCAGGAACAGTGATCTCTGTCATGTCCGTGCCAGCCCATCGCCCCCTACTGTTAACCCCTTCCACGCCAGTGTAATTTTTACATTGATCAGTGCATTTTTATACCACTGATCAATGTAACACTGTTACTGGTCCCCAAAAAAGTGTCATTTGGGGTGAGATTTGTCCTCCGCAATGTCGCAGTCCCGCTAAAAATCGCAGATCGCTGCCATTAAAAACAAAAAAAAAAATAAAAGTCCCTAAATCTATCCCATAGTTTATAGGTGCGATGAGTTTCTCACAAACCAAGCAATATACGCCTATTGCGATTTTTTTTTACCAAGAATATGTAGAAGAATATATATCAGCCTAAACTGATGAATACATTTTTTTTTTTTATATTTTTTTTTTTTTGGATATGTATTATAGCAAAAAAAAAAATTTTTTTTTTTTTTTAATTGTTGCTCTTTGTTTGTTTATAGCGCAAAAAATAAAAAGGTGAGGTGATCAAATACCACCAAAAGAAAGCTCTGTCTGTGGCAAAAAAAGTATGTCAAATTTGTTTGGGTACAGCGTTGCACGACCGTGCAATTGTCAGTTAAAGCGACGCAGTGCCATATTGAAAAAATAGTCTGGTCATTAAGTAAAACCTCCTGGGGCTGAAGTGGTTAAAGTCCATTTAAAACTATGTATCCCTCGTAATCTGCCTCTTCCTCTCCCTGGCGCCTTGTACATATGGCGCATGCGCAAGAACAAGCGGTGCATGCTGGTCGCTCAGCTGTACCAGAGCCCAGAAGATAGTGCTTGTGTTCACATGCCCACAAGCAAGATAGAAATTAGCAAGAACAAGGAATAAGACATATCCTACTCAAATAAATCGGCATCCAAAAAAATAAATAAATACATTTCACAGTTGGAACTCCGCTTTAAGTCGCTCCGACTTAGAAAAAGGTTCCTGCACAACTTTGGGGTGACTTCATCATGACTTGCATTGACTTCTGTTAAAGAATTTGTATGCAAGCCGCGATGAAGTCACGCAGGGATGTCAGCTTTAAAGTTGCACGACTTTGAAGCCACACTTATATACTATTAAAGGAAGTAGCACAAAACCAGATCTACTGGCAGGATAAACAAGGCTCTGAAAAGAGAAACAACTTTTGTATGAATGCAAATGACAGATTGTAGATATAGTTTTTGATATTTTGTCCATAGTTACGCCATATGGGCTCACGCACACTTGCGCTAAAAATACTGATTTTACAGGCCTTCAAGCTTTTTTTTTTTTTTTTTTTGTGTCCATGCACACTATAGGTGTTTGCAGGAGTTTAGAGACAGAAACGTTTAAAGGTAGATGCCCCCCACCACCACCACCAAATTTGTGTTCAGGAGAGGAGCTTCGGAGCTTAAAAAATGCTCAAAAAGCATAAATGAGCATATTCGCTCGTTGACACTAGGCTTGTTTATTCTTATTTGTGCGTTAATGCATTCTTAGGCCTCGTACACACGATCGGACTTTAAACAAACTTTTCCGTGGATTTCTGTCCAAAGGGCGTTGGCCGTGAACTTGTATTGCATACACACGGCAGGACTTTTTAGGCAACAAACACGAACGTAGTGACGTTTCAACGTACTGACAACACTTCAATAGAGGAACTTTAATTCTCCAGCGCCACCCTTTGGTCAACTTCTGTATTGTTGTCTGATCTTTTGCATTGGTTCCGAGCATGCGTGTTTGTACTTTGGACTAAAGTCCGATGGTTTTGTGTACACACGATTGGACTAGCTGACCTAGGACTTTTGTTGCCGCCAAGTTTGTCTGTTCGCACAGCTAACATTTGTCCGATGTAAACTGAAAAAACTTGTCTGATGGAGCGTGCACACGGTCGGGTGTTGCCTTAAAACAGCTAATTTGCATGTTTATTGTCAAAGTCCAATCGTGTGTACGGGCCTTAATGCCCTGTACACACAATCGGAATTTCCGTCAGAAAAACCTTGGATGTTTTTTCCGACAGAATTCCGCTCAAGCGTGGCTTGTATACACACGGTCACACAAAAGTTCTCTGAACTTTCGACCGTCAAGAACGCAGTGACGTACAACTCTACGACGAGCTGAGAAAATGAAGTTCAATGCTTCCGAGCATGCGTCGAATTGTTTCCGAGCATGCGTAGGAATTTTGCGCGTCGGAATTGCTACAGACGATCAGAATTTCCAATAGGAACTTTTTCCGTCGGAAAAATAGAGAACCTGCTCTCAATCTTTTGTGGCGGAAATTCCGCCAGCAAAAGTCCGATAGAGCATACACACGGTCGGAATTTCCAACCAAAAGCTCACATCGGACTTTTGCTGGTGAAATTTCCGATCATGTGTACGGGGCATAAATTGCCTTCTGGCCAATAGACTGCATTAACGCCAGATGTGTGAATGCATGTCAATGCGTATAAACACGCATGAACGCACATGCAAAAAAGTTAGCTTTTTACCACTTCTTTTGCTGCCTTAAGTCATGTAGGAGAAAAGGGCTTCAGAGAATACAGTGTTCATGTGGCCTTGGGGATACTGCTGGACTCGCACAACTAGCAGGTCTCTGTTTAGCCACTTCATTACCGAGCTACAGCCGAAAGATGGCTACAGCACTGCTCTGTTTTTCTGGAAAGACCTCCATGGATGTCCTCCAGGAACCATGCCTCTCACCAGGGGCTGCGCTCTGTGATTGCTGTGTTCTCCAGACACAGCTGATCACAGAATGTGGTAAAGGGCTAATCACAGCGGCCCTTTACCATGTGATCAGCTGATCACAGTGTTAACAGACTTGCTGGTTATTGACAATACTTTCCTTGTACTGTCACAGCATGAGGAGAGGAGAGCCAGTAAATGGCAATTCGTACAGGGGACTTCTACACTGATAATCAGGCCCCTGATCAGTGCAGCCCCATCAGTGCTAATCAGTGCCCATCAGTGCCTCCTCATCAGTGCCCCCTATCAGTGCCGCCTATCGCTCATCAGTGCTGCCTATCAGTGCCCATCAGTGCCTCCTCATCTGTGCTGCCTATCAGTGCTCATCAAAGCCACCTCATCAGTGCCACCTTTTAGTGTCTATCAGTGCCTCCTCATCGATGCTGCCTATCAGTGCCTTCTCATCAGTGCCACCTATCAGTGCCCATCAGTGCCTTCTCATCAGTGCCGTCTATCAGTACCCATCAGTGCCCCTCATCAGTGCTTCCTATCAGTGCCCATGAGTGCCTTCTCATCAGTGCCGACTATTAGTGCCCATCAGTGCCGCCTATCGCCCATCAGTGCTGCCTATCAGTGCCCATCAGTGCCGCCTATCAGTGCCCATCAGTAGCTCCTCATCAGTGCTGCCTATCAGTGCCTTCTCATCAGTGCCATTTTTGATGCCTATCGCCCATCAGTGCTGCCTATCAGTGCCAATAAGTGCCACCTATCAGTGCACATCAGTGCAGCCTCATCAGTGCACATTAGTGAAGGAGAAACATTTTATAACAGAAACTAAAAATATGTTGTTGTTTTTTTCAAAAATATCTGTCTTTTTTTTGTTTGTTTAGCAAAAAAAAAAAAAAAACAGTGGTGATTAAATACCACCAAAAAAATCTCTATCTATCTAAAAAAAAAAAAAAAAAAATTCATATGGGTACAGTGTTGCATGACTGCGCAATTGTCATTTAAGGTGCGAAAATGCCGAAAGCTAAAAATTGGCCTGGGCATGAAGGGGGTGAAAGGGGGTGCCCTGTAGGCAAATGGTTATATATGGAAACATGTTTCTGTTGAGTCTTCATAGCCAGGTAAGCGATATGGCATAACACCAAATTTCCTGCAGGTGACGCCATGCTGAATATTTTTCTGCAGGATCCATGCACAGAGCAGTGTCAAAGACTTTGGGGCTCATTCACATCACACAACGTGCGTTATTAAATAAATGTAATAAATTCCCTTTGGGATTAATAAAGTATCCTGAATCTGAATCATGTGTGATCGGTGTGAATGGGCGCTCCAATAAGTTATTATAACGTTTTTCTTCTTTTTTCAACTTCTAATGTAATTCTTTTGTGCTCCACAGAAATAGAACGTGTCCTTTTTTATTTATTTTCTGCGCACTGTAAACTGCAAACCGAAGCCATTGATAGGACGTAGTACAAATTGCCTTGTTCTTATGTTGCGACTGCTTTGGGCAATGCGGCTGTTGTGAATGAGCCCTTAGATAACGGGCTTAAAACAATTCATTTTTACACCGCTGGTTACTCAGCAATGTTATATATTTAAAAAAGCTAACTTTGCCATTGTCAGCTTAGTTTCCATTTGTTATTGTAACATTTGTCTGATTTTAATGCAGCTTTCATGCGTTTACTTTTTACGTTGCTGTTCAGTATGTATAATATTGTTTCTTATATACCGGAATCACAGGGTTCAAAGGTAAGAGGTCATTTGGCTGCCCCAATGTTCATATAAACTATAGACAAAAACATGTTTTTTAACAAGTTGTCACCCACATAACGCATATGTGCGGCGGCAAATAGGGTGTGCTTTAACGCCCACACGCGGCACATATGTGTCCATAGGCAGGAGAGATTTCTGTGCTGGAAGCACACTCACTGTCAAAGACAGTTCCTGGTCTCTATTACGTCCAGAGGGTGGCAAGGTTTGCCCGATCATGTGACCACTGTGATTGGCTGTCCCAGTGGTCACATGATCAGGCAGACCTTACCACCCCCTGGACGTAATAGCCTAGGGAAGCCAGCACTGGATGGGAAGAAGTTAAAGTGTATATACATCCTGAAAATTAACTTCTCATTTGTGCTCCTATTAATATATCTGTTCTATAAATGCAGAAAATACCTGTTGATCCTGACAGAAATCCAGTGAATTTTGTATCCTTTCTTTGCTCTCTGCCTGGGCTGCACTGTCTCATACAATGTTATCAGCTCGGCCCAGGTCACACTGTTGATCCTGCCAGAAATCCTGTGCTGTCCTACTCTGCAGTGCCATTTTAAGCAATGTTATCAGCCTTTTCCAGGTTATCTGTGTGAACTACAGAAACCTCCCACCTTATATTATGAGAGTTATCTGTATTCGTAACACACTTCATGTCCCAGGGCAGCAATTCTTATCCAGGATTAAGTAGAACACAAGGGTTCCCCCAAAGGTTGCTTGGGGTTCCTTGAGCTCTGGAGGATTGTCCTTAATAATATGGAGACATGGGGGGTGATCTATATTCAGAACACACTTCATGTACCAGGGCAGCCATTCTCAACCAGGGTTCATTGAAACCCAAGTGTTTCCCCAGAGGTTGCTTCCTTGAGTTCTGGAGAATTGTCCTCCATATTATGGAGATGTGGGGGGTGAACTGTATTCAGAACACACTTCATGTCCCAGGGCAGCCATTCTCAACCAGGGTTCATTGAAACCTATGGGTTCCCCCAGAGGTTGCTTCCTTGAGCTCTGGAGAATTGTCCTCCATATAATGGAGATGGGGGGTGATCTGTATTCGGAGTACACTTCATGTCACAGGGCAGTCATTCTCAACCAGGGTTTATTGAAACCCAAGGGTTCCTCAGAGGTTGTTTCCTTGAGCTCTGGAGGATTGTCCTCCATATTATGGAGACATGGGGGGTAATCTGTATTTAGAGCACACTTCATGTCCCAGGGCAGCCATTCTCAACCAGGGTTCATTGAAACCCAAGGGTTCCCTCAGAGGTTTCTTTGAGCTCTGGAGGATTGTCCTTCATATTACGGAGAAGTGTGTGTGTGTGTGTGTGTGTGTGTGTGTGTGTGTGTGTGTGTGTTGAAACCTAAGGGTTCCCCCAGAGGTTGCTTCCTTGAGCTCTGGAGAATTGTCCTCCATATTATGGAGACGGGGGGTGATCTGTATTCGGAGTACACTTCATGTCACAGGGCAGTCATTCTCAACCAGGGTTTATTGAAACCCAAGGATTCCTCAGAGGTTGTTTCCTTGAGCTCTGGAGGATTGTCCTCCATATTATGGAGACATGGGGGGTAATCTGTATTTAGAGCACACTTCATGTCCCAGGGCAGCCATTCTCAACCAGGGTTCATTGAAACCCAAGGGTTCCTTCAGAGGTTTCTTTGAGCTCTGGAGGATTGTCCTTCATATTACGGAGAAGTGTGTGTGTGTGTGTGTGTGTGTGTGTGTGTGTGTGTGTGTGTGTGGTGATCTGTATTCAGAACACACTTCATGTCGCAGGGCAGCCATTCTCAACCAGGGTTCCCCCAGGGGTTGCTTGGGGTTCCTTGAGTTCTGGAGGATTGTCCTTCCATCTGATGGTGCCTATAAAGTTTCCAGGACCAATACCACTTGGCAGAGCCATCATCATGACACCAGTGTCGGGGACATTCAATCTACCGGTAACCAATGTCATTGGCTATTTTGACCTCCAATGAGTTGGCAGAGGTTCCCCAAAACCTCAAAATTATGTCAAGGGTTCCTCTGAGGGAATAAGTTAAGAAAGGCTATTTTAGGGTTACAAAGCTGCTCCTTCATAGTACATACAGTATGTGTAAGAATAGAAATGACCTGATGGGTGGATGTCAGTCTGGAGGAGGACGTGTGCCTTGGTAGGCTGCATTTGCATAGGAAATGCCCACATGTGATGCTGAGCCTCCATCATTGAAAGAAACTGAAGTTGAATGAAGGAGATGGACAAGCCAGAGAGGATGATGCTGGACATATGCCACCCAGGAATTGAGGCAGGCTGTATCTGACTTGCTGCAGCTTTCAATGCATACTGTGAGAAGCGAACAGTGTGCAGTAAAATCAGAGGGACCTCTACAACTGTGTAAGATGGAAGGGAAGGCTGGAGTTTAGCTGAGATTCTACTTCGGTGCCACTTGAGAATAAATAACTGCCACTTTGCCTTCCAGCGATGACCCCGAGAACCTTGTATAAAGCTATTATTATTTAGACAGGATGGGTAACCTTAACCAGTCACTTCCACCAGACAATCTGCAGTAGTGAACCTCAGCCAAAGGTTAAGAATACAAGTCTTGGGAATGAAATGATCTGACGTTCACAGACAATAACTCCTGAGAGATTCTCAAGATGCCATTGTGTGTTGGAAATAGGAATATGAAGGTGTGTTGAGATTCAGAAACATGACAATGTTCTACACTTGAACATAGTGTATGTAGGCAATTTAGAGGATTGTGGTTTTATAGGCTCTGTTCTATTCACATTATCGTGCAGCAGGAATGAGCGTTTCTGCTATCGCAATTTGGTCAAATCAAGAAACTGGAAGGCAAAAAAAACTTTACTGAGACACCTTCAGTAAAGGGCTTGATTATATCAATAGGTTTTCTGAGAATTTTAACTTTGGGAAATTGTTGTTAAATTCTAACCCAGGGTTGGGAATGGAAAAGTTTACACTTTAGCTTTGGTGCTTAAAGCTGAACTCCAGCATAAGTAAATATTGTCTAAATCCATTCATCATGTGAATTCTTTCTTGAATCTTGGTGTGCTTTGTGTATTTCTTCCAGATCTGTGCAGTAATCCGGTGTGGGACCTTTTCCCTCTGTGTAGGAGCTTCCTCTAATAAAGACCGGTCACCACTGCTCTCTTTCCTTGTGCAGGGTGACTGGTCTTGTCTCCGCCCCCTCCTGTAGTTTTCTGCAGGCAGCCTGTAGTGGGTGGGGCCTGCTGGGTCCCTCCCACATCTCCCCGCCCACACCCGCTGTGATTGTACAAAGCAGGAGTCGGTCAGCAAGTGATTCATGGTTGGGACCTGCTGATCGCCTGTGTCCAATCACAGTTTTTGAGTCATTTATTAATTTTTCACAGGTGCAGGCAACCCACAAATGCACCAGAATTGCACAGGAAATGCATCTGAAATCCGGCAAGATTGCGTTTTTACCACTATTTTGCTACAGAGCAGTGTGAAAGGACCCTAAGGGGGGGATATGATCAACATGTATAAATACATAAGTGGTCCATATAGTGAACTTGGAGTTGAGTTATTCACTTTTGGGTCATTACAGAGGACAAGGGAGCACTCTTTACGCTTGGAGGAAAAGAGATTTAACCTTCATATATGTAAAGGCTTCTTTACAGTAACAGCTGTGAAAATGTGGAACTGGTTTTGGCCAGCTCAGTAGATTGTTTTAAAAAAGAGCTGGATACATTCCTAATGCATAAAAAAATAACTGGATAATAACATTTAGGGCCCTTTCACACTGGGGCGGGGGCGGCGTCGGCAGTAAAGCGCCGCTATTGTAAGTGGCGCTTTACCGTCGGTATTCGGCCGCTAGCGGGGGGGGTTTACCCCCCACTAGCGGCCGAGAAAGAGGTAAAAACCACCGTAAAGCGCCTCTGCAGAGGCGCTTTGCTGGCGATATAGCCGCGCTGTCCCATTGATTTCAATGGGCAGGAGCGGTGAAGGAGCAGTATAGACTCCGCTCCTTCACCGCTCCGAAGATGCTGCTGGCAGGACTTTTTTTTCCGTCCCGCCAGCGCACCGCTCCAGTGTGAAAGCCCCGAGGGCTTTCACACTGGAGACAAAGCAGCTGCACTTTCGGGTCGGTTTGCAGATGCTATTATTAGCACAATAGCGCCTGCAAACCTCCCCAGTGTGAAAGGGCCCTTATAGGTATAACTCTACTGAGCTGGCCAGAACCTGTTATTGAGGGAGTCTATTCTACATTTTCACAGCTCTTACTGTGAAGAAGCCTTTCCTTATGTAGAGGTTAGATGTAATTTCTTCCAGGCGTGAATTAACAAAATATAACTGGATATTAACATTGATAGGTAATAAAGTTAGGGGTAGTTGATCCAGGGAATATCGAATTGCTCTCCTGGGGGATCATGAAGGAATTTTTTTTTGGAGCAAATTGGATCATGCTTTTTTTTTTTTTCCTTCCTCTGGATCAGCTGTGGATATGGAGTTTTGTATATGGGTGTTTTCTTTTTTTTTAATTTATTTTATTTACCTATTTTTTTTTTTTTTTATATTAGATGAACTGGGTGGACTTTTTTGTAGCCCAACTGACTATGTAGCTATGTAAGCCCTGGTTCTCATTGGAGTGATTTGGCATGCGATTTGACATGTCAAATCGTATGCCCAATCAGCGGCAATTGCCGGCAATGGCACCGTCTGAATCAGCGTCGTTTGCGGTGCTGTGCCAATTCCGAAAAGTAGTTTCTGTACTACGTTTGGCGACTTTGGGGTGTGATTTCCATAGACATCGGTGCAGAAACCCGCACCGATGTCTCTGAAATCGCCCCCCAAGTCGGGATTTCATTCCCGCTGTCAGTGTCAACCTGGGCTCAAACAGATGGACCTGGAAGATTTACCTGCAGAGAATGTTTGAAGAAGCTCTGATTCTATAAATAGACTCTCTTTCCCCTTTTACCCCAAAAACATTTTGGCTGGAGTTAGGCTTTAAACTTGATTTTTTTTTTTGTCTAACTATAAAACTTAGTGTAGCATTTAGGTCATTTCAATGGACAAGGGGGCACTCTTTACACATGGAGGATATGAAATGTAACCTCCACGTACAGAAAGGCTTCTTTATAGTAAGAGCTGTGAAAATGTAGTATAAGTCCCCATGAGGACAGGTTCACACTTGCTGTGGCCGCGGCTCCCAGCAGGGAGTCCGGTGCGTCCCTGTTGACTGATTCAGTTTCGAATCAGGTCCAAATTTCTGTCTGAATTCGCAACTGATTTGGAACCAAAGACGCACAGGAACCTTTCCAAATGTGGACCGCCGCCGCTCCGGACGTGTGTGAACCGACTCCACTCAGAGCCCGTCACACGCTCCTTTCATGCAAATTGGATGCGGGGAAACCCACATCCAGTTTGCATAATTGTGAACACAGCCTAATGCGCCATACCCACGATCAGAAATTCCGTCAGAAAAAAACTTGGATGGTTTTTCCAACGGAATTCCGCTCAAGCTTGCCTTACATACACACGGTCACACAAAAGTTCTCTGAACTTTCGACCATCAAGAACGCGGTGACGTACAACAATATAACGAGCCAAGAAAATGAAGTTCAATGCTTCCGAGCATGTGTCGAATTGTTTCCGAGCATGCGTGATTTTTTTGCGCGTCCGAATTGCATACAGACAATCGTATTTTCGGATAGGAACTTTTTCCGCCCGAAAAATAGAGAAACAGCCCTCAATCTTTTACTGGCTGGAATACTGCCGAAAAAGTCAGATGGAGCATACACACGGTCGCAATTTCTGACCAAAAGCTCACATCCGACTTTTGCTGGCAGAATTTCTGATTGTGTGTACGGGGCATAAGAGCTGGTTCTGTCCAGTTTAGTAGATTGTTTTAAAAAAAAAGAGCTGGATGTCTTCCTAAATTAACAAAATATAACATTTATAGGGATAGCTCTACTGAGCAGGCCAGAACCAGTTGTTGAGGGAGTCTAATTAACATTTTCACAGCTCTTCCTGTGAAGAAGCCTTTCCATATGTAGAAGTTACATTAAAGGCGTGAATTAACGAAATATAACTGGATATTAACATTTATAGGTAATAAAATTAGGGGTTTGCCCTCTTGGCGATTTGGAAGGAATTGATTTTTCACCCGGTGGAGCAAATTAGATCATGCTTTATGGTTTTTTTTTGTTTTTTTTAGGGAAGCACCGATATACTGGTTGATGAATATAATTGGGCAAAAATAGGGTTATCAGCATTATGCCGATAGAAAAAAAAGTTGCCGATAATTATCGCCGCAAAACGCGCGATTTTGTCACGATTTTACAGCGATTTTGCTGCGCTTTCAATGCATTTTAATGGGGAGGTGCGTTTTTGGTGCATTTTTGTAACTGACCAAATATGCATAAAAAATGTGGCAACTGAAGTGCAATGGACCAGTGTGAAGACATACATAGAATTTTAAGATATGCATTTCTCTTCCACTTTTTTAATGCAAAAGTGCTTCAAAAGCTATTAACCGCTTGCCGGCCAGCGCACGCCGATATACGTCGGCTGAATGGCACTGATGGGCAAAAGGGCGTACAGGTACGCCCCCTTTAAAAAGCGGTGCTGCGGGTGAGCGTGCCCGCCGAGGTCTCCGTGACCGTGGGTCCCGTGGACTCGATGTCTGCCGGGTGCCCACGATCGTGTCACAGAGAGGTAGAATGGGAAAAGCATTTCCCTGTTCTGCCTAGTGACAGGACAGAGATCACTGCTCTCTGTCACGAGAGCAGTGATCGCTGTCATGTGAGGTGTAGCCCCTCCCCCCATAGTTAGAATCACTCCCTAGGACACACTTAACCCCTTCATCGCCCCTAATGGTTAACCCCTTCACTGCCAGTATCATTTACACAGTAATCAATGCATTTTTATAGCACTGATCGCTGTATAAATAACAATGGTCCCAAAATAGTGTCAAAATTGTGTCCACCATAATGTCGCAGTCCCAATAAAAATCGCAGATTGCCGCCATTACTAATAAAAAAAAACTAATAATAAAAATGCCATAAAACTATCCCCTATTTTGTAGACGCTATACATTTTGCTCAAACCAATCAATATACGCTTATTGCGATTTTTTTTTTTTACCAAAAATATATAGAAGAATACATATCGGCCTAAACTGAGGAAAAATTTTTTTATTATTTATTTTTGGGGGATATTTATCATAACAAAAAGTAAAAAAATATTGCTTTTTTTTCAAAATTGTCGCTCTTTTTTTGTTTATAGAGAAAAAAATAAAAACCGCAGAGACGATCAAATACCACCAAAAGAAAGCTCTATTTGTGGGGAAAAAAGGACGTCAATTTTGTTTGGGTGCAAAGTTGCACGACCGCGCAATTGTCAGTTAAAGCGACGCAGTGTCGAATCGCAAAAAGTGCTCTGGTCAGCAAGGGGGTAAATCCTTCCGGGGCTGAAGTGGTTAAAGTGTTGAATATAATAAAATTCTATATAAAAAATCTATTTATTTTTTGAAAACTGTTCATTTCTGTTTTGGTTTTCGTCCAAGTGCATCCTGAATTTTTTGTTTTGGTTCAGAATTTTCATTTCGGTCGTTTTTTTGCCTTCCTCTGAAACAGCTGTGGGTATGATGTTCTGTATTTGTTTTGTTTTTTGTTTTTTTTATGTTTATTTATTCCTTTTTTTTTTTTACTATTGGATGAACTGGGTTGACTATTTTTAGCCCAACTGACTTTGTAAAACAGACGGATCTGGAATATTCACCTGCAGAGAAGGTTAGCTTCTCTCCTTTATAAATAGACTTCTTTCCTACTTTATGCCCAAAACACTTTGACTGGAGTAAGTCTTTAAACTTGACTTTTATTTTTTAGTCTCATTATAAAACTATGTAAGCAATTCGTAGAGAGAAATTCAAATCCTGTTTTTATGTCTCTGTCTGGCCATGTAGCACCAGATTCTGAGAACCATCCATCACTCAGTTCTCCAATGTATTTTAGGGCCAACATTCTTTTTTTCACCACATTCCATTATTTTTTTCAGGTTATTGTTGGCCATTGTCAAGCATCTGATAAAAATCCTCTGTGCCTGTGAACATTATCTTATCTGCATTTAAAAAAATGTCTCTTTTTTTCCTTGGCCTATATGGCCTTTGGTTTCTTATAAATCATTTTAATCTTTGGAATCCCCTCTTTTTGTGTACAGGAAGCATTATCAGTGGTGAGCGACGATCAGTCATTATTTGAGTGCGCCTACGGAACGCCACACCTTACCAAGTCTGAGATGACGGCTTCATCCTCCAGTGAATATGGGCAAACTTCGAAAATGAGTCCACGGGTCCCGCAGCAAGACTGGCTGTCCCAGCCCCCATCCAGAGTCACCATCAAGATGGAATGTAACCCCACTCAAGTCAATGGATCCCGGTAAGGAAAAATTGGACAATTTTTACAACTTTTCTAACTTACGCTCGGTACTACCAAGTTGTTCTTTTCAGCCATTGTTCTGTAAGTGTGAGCATATAGTTGGCCAGTCTTAAGTTGGCTATATATGTGTGAAGATTTCAGATTTCATAGAATTCAGAGATTCCCCCATCCAGGTTAAACAGCTTGGATGGATGAATCTTCCATTTCCAGCTATTGTGTTCTAACAGCTGACACCGTCAACTGTATGAATACCAGAACAGTGACTGCAACTGATACATAGGGGAGGGGGCGCGATCTAAGTATGATATGAAACGTATTTATTGGAGTGAAAGACAATTGGCAACCATCACAAACAGTTAAAAGAACTTGCTCATTTAAAGGTTCGGGCCTCTGGTGGTAATCTTCAGTATAGCAGGACAATCTTGGTACAAGCAAACACACAGGGTGGGCTGGTGGGTAACCTGTAAAGCCAAGAAGACACAACAGGGGGCACCAGACAAAGTGACGTAAATTACACGCAGAATGAGGTACATGTAAATTAGCAACTCACATAGTGCATAAGAAATGGTGCTTTTTTTGTATCGCCACAGTCAGCAGCTGGCTTTCATGTGGAGCATGGAGTCTCTTCTGTAAAACTTGCAGCTTTGTGGTCCACAAGTAGGGCCAAAAACCGGCTGTGATGGAGGAAGCAGAATCCAAAAAGATGGCCGTCAGACTCTTTTGGGATGCAGAGCAAACTTGAAGTGACAACGTGGAGGGCGGGGTTAAATGTTTCGAGGCCACCCAAGCCTATTTCTCAAGCCAAAAGTCTGGCTGACTCCTTCAGTCTGGTGGTCATGGTGCTGGAAGAACCAACCATGGCCCATTCACAGGAATTGGCAAAGTTTGAGTCGTATACGGTCAGCTTTAGGCAAATCAAGAGGAGTTCTGGTAAGCGTAATAGGAGCTCTCTGGTGACACTCTGGTTTCCTTCTTATAATTTCCAAGTGTGAACACGGCTTGTGGGACCGTCAGTCTTCCACTTAATCATTTGGATTCTGGAGATTTGGGACTTTTATATCATTTTCCATTGGAGCAGAAGTCACTATCATCACAAATCTTTTTTTTTCCACTTTTAATGTGTGATGTTTTAGCGCTGCACTGTTTATATTTCAAATGAAGGGGTGGCCAAATATGATAGACATGGGAAGATATGGCTGATGTCAAGTACCCTTAATGAAAGACAGGCAATGAGAATGATCAAAAATCACATGAACAAGAACATTCGACCTCCTGGCCCTCTTATATTCAGCCTCTATATATTCTTATATTCAATTTCCCCCAATGTCATTATTAGTGTGGGTTTATCATTGTCAGTGTGCCAGTATTTTAAGTTTCCAAGAAGTCAGAGTTTTGTGTCCCCGAGTATCAATGTCTTTTCATTTATTACTATCAAGCACTATTGAGCTCTAACTTAACTTTCTCAAATGCCATGTCATGCACTACTTCACCACAAACATCAGTGTACCATGATGACTTCCATGTGTCAGCGTGCTGCTAGTGTAGAACCTCGTGTTTTTCCTTGTTTTGAGACCCCAATCCAACCAGTATCTCATTGTTCCAGTAGTAAAAGTGTGCTCCTCTCCTGTGCTGAAATAGCTTACTCTGATTTCACTGCAAAGCTTCCCACAGTGTGCATTAGAAACTGCAGCAAGTCACCCAGAGCCCACCTTATTTCATGGCTGGAGGATGTCCAGGATCATCTAGTGACCCTAGACAGAGTGAAGCGGACAGTCATCTTCACGGAGCCCCTCAAAGGCGATAAGGGCATGCCTAACATCGCTACCCAAATGAGGTTGTTCTTTGCTTGAAACTGCATCCATAGGATTTTAGTGGACAGAACATTGGACTCTGGTGGAAAGTCCATGTCCCGTTTTTTCCTCCTGCCTCTCTCAAGGTCCCTTGACTGGGACAAATTGGACACTCCTTGGTATTACTTGGACACTTTTAAGTCTATCAAGGAGCAGGGGCTACATGGGGTCAAGCCCAACTTGACTAGTCAACTTTTGGAAGCCAAATACTTTACAAAAGTTGGTCAGAGCTTGTTCAAGGTATTTTTGAGAAACGTTTCAGGCCTGAGGTTCTAGAGAGGAGCACTGAAGCAAAGTGTTGTGATGGTTTCAGGAAGATATGTATAGCACCCTGCCAAACCCTCCCATCAGCCATGACCTTTCTGCATTGCATAGAGATGCATAGAGACCCATGAATGCTGTTGCTGGGTCTAAAATAGGGTATGTTAAAAAAAGCCATAAGGTTGGGTTCACACATATGTGGCCGCGGTTTCAGTGCAGCAGTCTGGTGCGGTTCTGTTGACCGGTTCAGGTGTGATTCAGGTGCAAATTTTTAGCCTGAACCGAACTCAAAACATACAGGAAACTATATGCAGATTAAGCTTCAGCTTTAAATATGTATGAATAAAAACTGATCTACATTAAAGTGATACTAAACACACACTGTTTAATTCACATCACCCCTTTTTTATGTATATGGACAATGGCACTGTATTTATTTTATTTTTTTTTTAAATATATATATATATATATATATATATATATATATATATATATATATATATATATATATATATATATATATATATATATATGTGTAGCGGTGTCCCCGACCCCTAAAGGCCTAATGGTGACCTCCAGAGTCAGGGAGAGTTGACATCCTTCCTCGAAGTGTGGGTTATTAGGCATGGTGAGTGTAATGCAAGTTGGAAACATGGGCGCCAGTCACTTTTTGAAAGCAAGAAAAAGAGATTTATTGTCTCTTAAACAGAACTGGTGGAGAGAAGGTTAGGGCCAGAACACCCTTAGGCAAATGCAATATGCAAACAGGCAGACTCCAAGGCAAAAATAATAGGCAGACAGCTATACAGGTGGAGGGCCTTTAAGCTGAATGCAGCAACTGTATTTGTAGAACTGCTGATTCCTATGGCAACTGAACGTTCAACAGTCAATATAGATCTATACACTTAACTCACAGTAACGCAAACTTCACCCCCACTAATCTGATGGGTCCCTGGCTTGACACTCGGCTGAAGCTTTCCCACTTTTTTGCTATCCCCAGCTGGTGAAAAGGCTGCTCTGGTACTTCTTCAGACTTCAATACACTGGCCTATGAAAACAGGAGTGGTTGTCCCTTGGTGGCGACTGCTTCCCCTTTACCTCTGGCCTTGATCATCCCTTATGGCAACTGTTTCTCCCTCACCACTGGCAACAAATCGGTTCCCCGTCCGGCAAAACTTCTGCAACTCGGTTGGGCTTCCGGCCTGAAGCCCCAACCCCTCGCTGCTTTTCTTAAACCTGGATAGGCTTCAGACAGCCTAGCAGCCAGGTTCAGGATAGGCCTCTGGCTTCTGGCCTAGCAACCTGGAGCCTTGTAACATATGTCCACCCAGACAGCCGTCCAGGTGGCACAGAACCCAATCACCTGACTCCTCCCGAATAAATATGCTCTCCCAGCAGGTCAAGGGGCCAAAAAAAACCCATCCACTCCTAGTGTGAATTCACTATGCCCTTGTCATTATAATGCCACAAGCAACAATGCCACCTAGTGACAGAAGAGAGAGTTGCATAAAATCCAGAGTTATAGATAAGTCAGTGGATCCCCCTAACAATTAGCCAGGCTAGTTACCACCTAGGAAACTAAATTTGTTAGCAACCCTGCCTACAACCAGGTTGCTACATATATATATAATCAATTTACAGCTGACATCTTTCATGTGACACAGCTCTTTCGCACGCCATCTGCAGGGAAACATCTAGACCTCTGCTGCTAGTCACATGTTAAAAAAAACAGCCTTTGAAATACAAAGAAAAAATACATAATATCAAACAAGTGTTTGAAATTGTCATACAAATATGTATTTGACCTCTAATCCTCATTATTTTTGTGCAAAAACATGGAGTAGGCTATCTATAGGGAGGTTTTTCCAATCGCAGCCTTTTTCATGCCCCTCCAGCCTGTGTCTATTGTTTGTTTGTAAGTACTTAGATTTACAGGGAGGTAAAGCCTCCATGAATCAACAAGTAAAACCTCACACCATTTTGTTTTGCTGTTCAGTGCGCATGTAGGGGAAGGTAGGGAGTGGGCTGTCATTTATCCAGAGTGTATATGCCCACACGTGTGACTTTATAGTCATGTGGGCTGCACAGATAAGAAAAAGGAGGAAATGAGGAAATGAACCTCTTAGAAGGGAACTGAAACTGGAGCATGTTCAGTAGATGTGACAATGGCTGGTCTACACAATCTCAGGCTGCAGTGGGAACACAGACAAGGAGGGAGGGGCAGTGAACATTAGAAGATTTAACCAGGTTTTTGTAGGTTTTTATCTCCATGGAGTTCAGCTTTAATAACTAGAAGTCCTGTCTTGCCCCAGCTCCTTCCTTCTCTCTGAAAACAAGAGCAGAAGATTTCCTGCAGCCTTTTTTTTTTTGGTCGGATGAACCGACCCAGGAAATGTTTCTCTTCCTGTGCACCATAATCTCCAGTCTGAATGAAGGGGCATGATGAACATTTGAGAACTGGTGTGGTCAAGGGTTAAGAAGGCAAAAAAGAGAAGCTATACAAGGAAAAAAAATAACTACTTTGGGTTGCATGAAAGTTTTCTGAGCGCTTCTTTTATTCGGTCTGTTTTACAACGTGAATTCTGTGCCTGGTTTTTAGCCGCCTGCATTTCCCATCCCTGATATTTATTTAGCCAAGTTACTGCACAGCTGAAATCTAAACAGTGGAGTGGAAAAGGTGTTCTAAATTTGAATGTTTTTAGACTTTGATCTGGGACTTAGTCATTTTATTTAGCAGAGAACTGAGCTACATTCCCGTTCTTGGCCTCCACATCTGACTTGATGTGGTGGTAAAGAAAGCAGACCGATCGCCCCTGTGCCAATCATCCCCGTCTAAATTAGGGTAAACATTCTTAAGATATGTTTGGAAGAAAAAAAAAAAGTGTTTTTCTAGGTGAAAGCGGGCAATAAGTCAAGCTAAAAGCTGGGAGGAGGCGGCACATGCTGGACAAATTCTTCTGTATGTTTTGACGGAGAGTTGAGAGCAAGGCCTCATTCATCACACTGCACAGCCAACCATCTCACTCTCATAATGTTATGTCTTTCTTACTTAGACTATTCATCATTCTAATCACAAACCACAATGCTTTCTTCAGCCTTTACATTCAATATGATTCTGGTATTTACAGAGGGGTTTTTTTCATCTGTTAATAGCCCCTTTTGTTCTTGACTTGGTCAATACAGTTGTATTTAAGAGCACCTGTCCGACACTAATATACTGTATGTACTTCCAAAACATAGGTGGATTAAAAGGAAAAGGAAGCCATACTTTCCCGGAATGAAACCCAATGGGCCGTGCACACGATAGGAATTTCCGACAACAAATGTTGGATGAAAGTCCGACCGTGTGTATGCTCCACAGAACATTTGTTGTCGGAATTTCCGCCAACAAATGTTTGAGAGCAGGTTCTCAAATTTTCCGACAACAAGACTTGTCGGAAATTCCGATCGTGTGTACACAATTCCGACGCACAAAAGTCCACGCATGCTCGGAATCAAGCAGAAGAGCCGCACTGGCTATTGAACTTCATTTTTCTCGTCTCGTCGTACGTGTTGTACGTCACCGCGTTCTTGACGTTTGGAATTTCCGACAACATTTGTGTGACCGTGTGTATGCAAGACAAGTTTGAGCCAACACCCGTCGGAAAAAAATCCACGGTTTTGTTTTCGGAAAATCCTATCAAGTGTACAGGGCATTAGTGTGTTATATGTATTATATGTAGGATCCTGAAGAAGCCAACTGTTCGCAAAACTCGTTGATCCTGCACGTCTTAAAATGGAATTTTAGTCAGAATATTTTTAAAATATGTAAAGGTTTGTTTAAAAAAAAATATATATATATATATATATATATATATATATATATATATATATATATATATATATATATAAATATATATATATATATATATATATATATATATATATATATATATATATATATATTTATTTAACCTTCCCTCCTCTGTAGAGTTGGTTTTGCACAGAGTGGCCCCTATCTCCTCTTCTGGGGTCCCTCAGTGGTGCTCCTGGCTCCTCCTCTCCTCAAGTGCCCCTTTGGAGATCCACTCTCCCTCGGGGGACTCGTGCGGACGCGCTCCTGAGTCCTGCTGCTGCTGTGTCTACTGACAAAGACAGCAGGACTCGGCCCCGCCCCCCCAGCTCACGCATCATTGGATTTGATTGACAGCAGCGGGAGCCAATGGCTGCGCTGCTATCAATCTATTCAATCAGGACCCGAGACACCAGCTGGAGCTGGTGTGCTCATTTCCGCCGCTGGAAAGACCGGGTTCAGGTAAGTAAAAGGGGAGCTCTGGGGAGCAGCTGCATCACAGGAGGTTTACAACCCCTTTAAGTCCTGCTAAATTTCTTCAGGCTGGCCCCTTTTGCAGGTGTAGCTATGTAAAACATTAAGGGTCAGGTCAGACCACATGCAGTCCAGTGTGTTTTTTTTTTCTGTATCAAAAATGCATGGAAAGTAGGTTACATGGTTTCCAATGGCATAGTTCACACCAGTGATGTCAGTTCCAGGGCGTTCCAGTTCCAGAAAAAAAGTAGAACATGCTGCATTTTTCCTGCACCGGACTGTACTGGAACACGTTAAAATGCATCAAGAGCACATCGAAATGCACTGAAACGCATCAAAACCTCACTGGACCCCAATACAGTGGGGGAAAAAACAGGAAAAAGAAGAAAAAAAACCACATGGAATGCGTCCAGAAAAGCATTAAAAAAACGCATCAAAAACATGTTAAAAACACGCATTTAGAAACGCATCTGGTACAGTTCTGGAGTGTGGTTTTTGTGGTGTGCACAAGCCCTAAAAATAAGGGCCTATACTGCTTAAGCACTTGACCTCCGGAAGATTTACCCCTCTTCATGACAAGGCCATTTTTTGTGATACGGCACTGCGTTACTTTAACTGACAATTGCGCGGTAATGCAACGCTGTACTCAAATCTGTCCCTTTTTTTCCCCACAGATAGAGCTTTCTTTTGGTGGTATTTGATCACCTCTGTGGTTTTTATTTTTTGCGCTATAAACAAAAAAAGACCAATTTTGAAAATATAAAAAAAATTGTTTTACTTTCTGCTATAAAACATATCAGACACTGACACTTTTTGGGGACCAGTAACACTAATACAGTGCTAAAAATATGCACTGTCACTGTACTAATCACACTGGCTGGGAGGGGGTTAAACATCAGGGGCGATCAAAGGGTTAACTATGTGCCTAGCCAGTGTGTTTGTGTACTGGGGGAGGTGCTTTTACTAGGAGAAGGCATGGATCCATGTTCCTGCTTTGCAGAGACACAGGATCCATGCCTTCCCTACTGACAGAAGGCGATCTGCCCAGCGATCTGTGGGCGCCGGTGGTAACAGAGTCTGCGGTACCCACAGATCAGCTTCCGCTGTGTATAATCAGGGTCGCCGGCGTTGCAGCTGGAAGCGTCGGATCACGTACTAGGTACTAAATCCACCGCAGCAATGCCACCTTGCCGTAGTATAAGTACGTTATACTGGCGGCAAGTAGTTAAAATCCAGTAATACACAGTCTCACCCTGCTCTGCACATGCTCAGTTGCCCTCTAATTTTTGACACTGTGCCAAAAATCAGAGCCACTAGAGGCTGATCTGCTGACAGCCTAAAAATTTACTGCTGCCCAGGGGCTCTGGGCTGAAGTAAAATGGCAGCCTCCGGAAAGAAGAAAGCAGCACACACTAATTTTGGTGGCATAATTATTAATGTGGAATGTACTGTATGTTCTTTGCTAAAGAACATTATTTTTTTTAATCAAGTTGTTGGGTAAAGTTCCGCTTTATTATTGCAAGACAGACTATATTAGTGAATTTATTGATTTTAATGGAGTTTTTACTTTACTGTTTTTATCTTTATTGAGTAAAAATTGATTATTTTATCATTTATACATGATTTCTCAATGTCCCATCCATGGTCTCCCCTCCCTGCCTATTATGGGCTTAAAAGGGGGGGGGGGGGGTTGTTGTTCTATTTTTAGTGTGTTATGGAAGTTCCTAGCCTTGTATTGCCTTGTGCAGTTTGTCATTATAGGTGGTTATATAAAAAAAGAACTTCTGTGAGTCCTTGTGGTTACTCTCAAAACTAGTCAATAGAAACATTATAAAATCTACAAGTTTATTAATAGTACATTAAAAATTATAATCAAAAAGTCTAGCAAGCAACTAGTGTTGGAATAACCTAATGCCTCAACCAGCAACTGGTAGCACCCATTGATAACATCATTTATGACGAAACGCGTCTGGAGGAGGATACATGCTGACATCACCACGCTTTCGTGTTAGGAGGACGGGATTTCGTTTTTAGCCGGCCGGCTCTGCTGTTTCTATGCGATGTTTTAAACTTTTATATGTAAGTGTAATACTTTATATAAAACTATTGAGTAGTGACAATATTACGCTATGGATGGTCTCTTTCCCTCTGTTTATGGCTGGGTCTCGGGGCTCTGATTAAGGCCGGGTGTTGTCAGGATCGTTTTGAGCACTCATCGAACCATCCAGCTTTCAGTCCATCAGCTGATCTTCAATCCAAGCAAAGGCCCTGGCTGGGTATAAGCCATCTGCCTGTCTTTGCTTACCAGGTGGTAAGCAGGTTTTTCTTATGGTGGCGGCACGTTTGATTCTACTTGATTCACCCTGGTGTTTGATTACATAGATCGAACTGTTTATTGATTTATCCACGAGCAATTGTATGGACTTTCCATTTTTTCTCCCCTTTCCATATCTTTATTTGTGCTACCACACAATAAGCTGCTGCTCTTTGGACTACATTTTGTGATTTTCCAGTTTTTTGTGATGTTTCATTTATTTCACTCAATCTTTTGATGATTAATATTTTTGACTAAGCGCGTTTTTTTTTTCCCTTAACTGGTAGCACACGCCCAATATAAATGTGACAAAGTGTTGGATAAATAAATAAACAGTTGCTTCGTGCTTTGCTAATGGGTATCTCAGCATCTTGTTCCAACATATGCCCCTCCCCTACGTGTTACGTCACATGGTCACGTGACTTCCTCAGGGAGATTCTTATTGGTCAACAAGACGCTCACTGCTTTTATTCCTAACCCGCTATGCCCATTAGCAAAGTACGGAGCTGTTGTGGATTTAAATAATAGTTGGTTGATTACCTGTGGTTTAAATTGAACCTGGCTGTGCTCCAATAAAGATCAGCGGCTCGCAAATTGTGAACTAACACAGCTGTGAATGATAGGTGATAACGGAGGGAGCAAGTTTTATTTTACTTTACGAATGAGAAGATTCAAAAAAGATTACCATAGTATCATTTTGCACAGAAGATATATTGGACTTTGATCCAAAACAACATAGATAAAATGACACATTGAAATAGAGGTTTAAGGAATGTGTTACTGAAATTTATATTTTTCATGTTTTGATTTTTCACAAGTGGATTAATTAATTCAATGCACACTTTAAGGAAGGAATTAAATAATGTTGATGGCACTGTTTATATATTTTTGATTTAGAATATGGATTGCAATAATTTGCGCAACTGTTTATTTATTGAGTATATTGAAATTCCACACTAAAAAACAAGGCTGACATCCACATCACTTTGCTACAGAATCTCCTCTACTGCCCCATCATACAACCTAATAACAATCATACTCATATCATGTCAATCAAATTTCTTTCATGTTGCATAATAATAGGGCCAGAGTAGCAACCTCATGAATTTTGTGGGCAGCTGCAGGCATCATCCCGGTACCGTTTTTTACAGCGGGCGATCGGCTAAAAGCCGCTCAGCTGTTATACCGGAGCAGCGGGAGGGGACGTCCCCCCCTCCCGCCGCCTCCCTCCGCTCTTACCAAGCCTTCCGTTCAATCGGGAGGCCCGATGACTAATCAAACGCCTCCGGTGGCTGGGGGCAGGCTGGAACGAAGCTGTGGGCGGCTTCATGCCAGCCTTCTAATTGTAAACGCGGACGTGACATCATGACGTCACTTCCCGTTTACTCGGCTGCCAATGGCGACGGTTTTAAAAAAATACACAGTAAAGAGTACCTGTCACCACCTATTACTGTCACAAGGGATGTTTACATTCCTTGTGAAAGCAATAAAAGTCATCAATTTTTTTTTCTTTTTTAACACAATTTAAAGAGAACGCATACAGAAGTCGCGCCTGCATATGTAAACGGTGTTCATATCACACATGTGAGGTATCGCCACGATCATCAGAGCGAGAGCAATAATTCTGGCACTAGACCTCCTCTGTAACTCTAACCTGGTAACCGTAAAAAAAAATTTAACGTGTCGCCTATGGAAATTCTTAGGTACCGTAGTTTTTCGCCATTCCACGAGTGCGTGCAATTATAAAGGGTGACATGTTTGGTATCTATTTACTCAGTGTAACATCATCTTTCACATTATATAAAAAAATTGGGGTAACTTTACTGTTTGTTTTTTTTTAAATTCATGAAAGTGTCCCTTTTCCCCAAAATTTGCGTTTAAAACGCCGCTGCACAAATACCATGTGATATAAAATATTGCAACAATCTCCATTTTATTCTCTAGATTCTCTGCTAAAAAATATGTATAAAATGTTTGGGGGTTCTAAGTAATTTTCTAGCAAAAAATACGGATTTTAACTTGTAAACACCAAATTTCAAAAATAGGCTTAGCCATGAAAGGGTAAGGCTGCCTATCTGCATTGGTGCAAAGGGATCAAGGTCTAGGGCTTTCCACCCTCTCTTGCACAACTCTCCTCAGGTAGGCGCTCATTGCCAACCTTTTCTGCCCTCCTCAATTGCAACATATCTTGCACGAAAGCTTTGGTTACACTATAAAAAAGTGAGTAGATATAAAATGTTATGTTGGTTTGTATAAAAAATGTTTTCATAACATTTATGCCCTGTACACACGACCGGTTTTTCCAGTCGGAATGCGGTGACGTACAACACGTACGACGGGACTTTCAATAGCCAGTAGCCAATAGCTTCCATCTCGTACTTGCTTCAGAGCATGCATTGTTTTTGGTACGTTGGAACAGCATACAGACGAGCGGTTTTCCTGATGGGAATTGGTTCCATCGGAGAAATTAAGAACATGTTCTCTTTCTAAGTCTGTCAGAATTTTCGACGTAAAAAGTCCGATGGGGCATCTACGTTGAAAAGCTCCCGTTGGACTTTTTCTGTCGGACATTCCGCTCATGTGTACACAGCATTAGAGATAAACATATAAAAGTGAACTGAATATATGGGTTCTTTTCCTATATACACATTACTTCTTGACAATTGTGCACATTATTACTTTTTATTATATATTGCCAATATTTCATTTATTCTGGTCATGTTATTACTAGTAGTAGTGTCTGCTAGACATAATCTCTAATGTGAAGATGTTTCAGCACTCATCCTAGTGGCTTCCTTAGTTCAGATGAGTGTTGGGAGCATCCACTAGCTTTTACAGTATACTGTATATCCACATGGGCAACTCGGTCACCTAAATCCAATTACCATGTTGTCATGAAGTACATAAAGGCAGATATTGATTTTTGAAGGGCACAATGGAGGTGTGATCGTTTTTGAAATTGCACTATTCTAATTTACACAATCTGGTCACCATGTCTCCATGAAGTCTGTCGATGGCTTTGAGTTACATAGATGAATGAATGATTTTTTGTCAATTTATCAGGATAAAGAAACTAAATTGACATTATATATGGATGACTGGTGGTATCCGTATGGTTGTCGATCAGCCTTTTCCAACCTTTCTACCCCAGAGGAACCCTTGACAAAATTTCCAGATTTCAGGGAACCCTGCTAAAACCAGTTTTTTGGAGGTCATGGAAAAATTCCCCTTACCAGTAAGATGAATGCCCCCCTTACAGTGGTGGTCAGAATGTCATCTATACAAACAGCTAAATTATCATTGGTGTCATGCTGCTGGCTTTGCCAAGTGGCAGCGGCATCAACGGTCCTGGAACTATGTAGGCACCATTAGATTGGAGGTCAATCAGCCACATCTCAAGGAACTCCTAGCAACCTCTGGAGGAACCCTGTGGTTCCATGGAACCCTGGTTGAGAATGGCTGTTCTAGGTTTATGTAGATGACACCCTTTGTGAACCAGTTGCTCTTTTCTAATATGCTGGGCCATGTGTTTTTTCAGTTGATGTTTTGACTCTTTCATGTACAGAATTTTGTGTTCCTCGCCAGGTTATACCAGGTTACTTCGCTTGTCTTTGAGTGCTGGGTCTTGTACATTTTTTTTTGTGCTTTTCTGGGCTTGAAATGTTGAAAGAGGATGCAATATATGTTAAAAATCCTTCTGTTTTTTTTTCTGTCACTTAGGCCACCTAAAGATGACAGTATTATTTTGTGTCTGTTTCTCCCATCTATCCGATATCCTGTGTTTTCGCCCAGGCTAGAATGCTCCTACAATGCCTGTATTATTTGTATATAAACTCTGTTCTTGTTGTACCATCTAATCCAAGTGTAACATAGTTTTCATAACACCCAGTTTCTGTTCCGGTGGGTGGTAGGGGTCAAAAAGCAGACACTGGTCTGTATGGGTAGGATTCCAATATGAAGACACATTCAGGTGTTTATAGTACTTGTTTAATGGTTTTTGAAATGTTTTAATCTATTTTTCATGAAAACATACCACCTAGTTTAAATAGTGTTTCATGTTTCTCTACATATCCTAGGGACTGTCTGTAAGTTTATGGACTCTTGGTAGGAGAGCTACTAATGTAATCTTCATTAAAAGGCTCCAAAACCCAGCGCAATGCTTTATATGAAATGACACCAAGGAAAATATTTTGCTTAAAAGAAAGAAAATGCCCGGCTGCCTGCTCCATCATGTTACTTGATCTATAAAATCTAAAGACATGAAAAGTCATAAATGTACAGCTCTCTACATAAATAAGCTTGTCTTGACTTACATCCAACGGACACACAGTATACTGAGTTTTCTAAAATTTTCTGAAAATTCTATTTAGAGTATATTCTCTGCAGACACGGAGGGGTTGATTTACTAAAACTGGAGAGTGCAAAATCTGGTGCAGTTGTGCATGGTAGCCAATCATCTTCTAACTTCGGCTTGTCCAAATAGTCTTAAAAAAAAAAAAACCTGAAAGCTAAATGGTTTCAGTGCAGAGCTGCACCAGATTTTGCACTCTCCAGTAAATCAACTCCTAAGGGCCATGTCACACTAGTAAATCTGGCGCTGCAGTCAATGCACCAGTAACATAATTGAAGAGCCTTTTAACCAATTTTTATGGTACCACTATTGCTCTGGTCAAACCAGTGAGATGTCATACTGTTACTACTCCTTTTATTCTGCAGCATTGCAGACAGGACGTACGTGATGTCCCTTAGGCAAAGAGGCAGCCCACCACGATAAATGTGCCACTGGCATGTTGTCACATGACTTTTACTGAGCTCAAGAGAGGGCCCTACTTTTATGTAGGAGGCATCAACAGGTTCTTTCATTCTATGTTTTAACATGCTTATATTTCAATTATCTGTTAAGTAGGTATATATGATGACGATTCATTACCTAGTGTATTGCAGAGTGCACAAAACCATTCATATCATTCCTTACCTTTGTCAAAAATTTCCATAACATTCTTGAAAACTCTAATTGCACAACCACTTTAGGTAGAATCAGTTAAAGCCAACCTAAAGTTAGTTCTACTTTAAAATTTTAAGGTAGGTATAAGATAGTGAGGGAAAAGGCATAAAAGATACTATAAAATAACGTTAGAAGATATAATAAGAAAACTCCACTGCATTTAAGTTCTGGGTCACCTCAAGCTTGCAACTTAACTTATGTGACTTGTAACTGCCCTGCATTGTGTGAGCCAACCGGAAGCAGATTGATGAAAAATGGTGCCGTAAGCAAAGTAGCAGCTTAGCCCCTCTCCCCTCATCCCCATATCATTTGCATTATCGGAACTGGCAGTCTCCTCCTCAAATATCAACTACTTACAAACTTGTGAAGACATATTTTTGACCAGCTTCACTGTCCCCTGGTCTACAACAAGAGCATAAAGGTTGTTGCTATGCCCTCTAAACATCCACAGATCCTAGGTTTCTACCTAGGCCATTAGATAACCAGAGAAAAAAGTAATGATTGATAGGTAACTTTCATAATTCTTCTCCCCTTCCTTAATGCATGCCTAGTTGATTAAAGGGGACCTAGCTTCTGAGATAAAGCCCTCTTTAAAGGGGGACTTCACCCAGCTAATGGAAACCTAAAAGTCAGCAGCTACAAGAACTGCAGCTGCTGACTTTTAAGAAATACATACTTATCAGACCATCAAGTCTAGCACTATCGTCAATGCACCTGATTATTCATAGGGCTTCTGATTATCCATGCTGCCATCTTGCATTCAGGTGCTGGCTGTTATTCACAGCCAGTCCCGTACTGCACAAGATTGTGTATGTTTTTGGAGAGTATGATGCTGACTGTTATTTTTGGGGAAAGGTAGGCTTTACCAACCAGTATGTTTCTGAATTATTACCATTTGGAAGTTTGGAATAAAGCTATCTGTCTAGAATCTATAAACTTCTACTACTTGTCCTTTCTTCCACTTGTATTGAACATCCATTCTTAAATATATATATATATATATATATTGCTTCTTAAAAAAATATGTATTTTTTAGGAATTCCCCAGATGACTGCAGCCTTTCCAAAGGTGGCAAAATGAGCAGCGAAAATATTGGAATGAATTATGGCAGCTACATTGAGGAGAAACACATTCCACCTCCCAATATGACAACCAACGAAAGGAGAGTCATTGTCCCTGCAGGTGAGAACCCTTCAGTGTGGGTGTTGGTGCAGATTTTTTTTGAAAAATTTAGTGTTGTCACCAAAGGTTTTTGAAAATGCCATAAAAGTAAAATTGCCTTTAGAATTATGGTGGCTGATATGGTATGCTGAGGTAATGAAAGAAGAACCTGAGTCAATATGTTTATTATGTAGTCTTGAGTAGAATGAGAAAAGATTGCTGTCAGTGGCCTTCTTTAAAAGATTTTTCTTAATTTCAACTTTCACTTGAACAGAATGTGAGGGAAAATCTCCAGACATGTACTGCAATAAACTTTACCGTAGCTACACTTAGAGGGTTTGTTTGAGAGTCAGGGTTACAGTTTGGGGTTATGCTGATGGAAAACCATTTGAAAAAAGCTGATCAGGCTTACAATTCATGCAGATTCCTCACACAATACAACCAATGTGTAATGTTGAAAGTATTTCCATTGGTGCAATAAAGAGGAAACAGAAGTATCTTTGATTTCAAAATGATAACTGCCCCAATGGCTATAGACCCAGTAGACCTTGCAAGAGTAGCAAGCTAGCAAGTTAATAGGTAGCAGTCAGTAGATGGCCAGAGACTTTGGAGATGCTACAGGAGTAATTAGATACATAGAAGACGTATTGCAGGATACAGTCGGAGACTACTATTATTTCTGGAGATCACTTTCCCATTCACTCCTGCTGAGGTCTGAGGGTTGCACAACAAGTAACAAAGAGCCTAGGGACTTAAGTGGTAACTCGCATAGCTGGAATGGATAGCCTTGCCTAAATCAGCATATCACCAAGTGTTAAGACTCTTGCTAAGTATGGCAGAATGTGTTGGGAACTGGAGCTGAGACATTATAGAGGAGGATTTGTAAGCTCAGAAAGCAATTCCCACATTCCTCATGATGAACCCACCATATTACATCAGGAATACGGGACAGACAAGACCTGGCTACACAGAAAAAAAAGGAAAGATCTTACAAGCACATAGGGGCCTTTAGGGTGGCAGCCCAACTTGGTTAGGCTGAGTATTTGCTATGATAATGAATCACAAAAGTTATTTTATTAATAGCAAGCATCGCAGAAATAGCAAAAATCCCCTTCTGAGTTCAAAGAGATTCTTCCTAATCAGAAACAAAGAATATGAATGTGTTTTGTTTTTAACAGTCTTTCAACACACAGCAGATTGGCCTTGGAGACTCTATAAACATAGACCAACTTAGAAATCTGTCAAATTTGGGATTCAGTTGCTAACTGGAAGAGTTCCTTAAAGCGGACATTGCAGGAAAATGTAAAGGTCTGCTTATACTGTCCGAACCCACTCACTCTTTAAAAATCACCCAATGTTAGTACTTCCGAAATGTACCTGTAAAGAGAAAAGTCTTGTTTACCCCGGCACATAGGGGAGGATGACACCCCATTCTTTCTGGCTAGATCCTGGGGAATACAAATCAGCCCAAATCTTGCAAGAAGGCACTGCAATGGATTGAGTGTTTTCTCCTGAGGTTTCTCCTGCTCAGCATTCCTTATCTTTCAGAAGGATGGTGGCATCATACCTAGCGATGCAGAAACTAGAGCTAAGGTAAAAATAAATAGAACTTTTTTTACAGGTACATTTGGTACTAGGTGATTTTTAAAGAGGATATTATGTGATGATCTTGAATAGTAATGAAAGGCCCACATTAATGATGATATGCAAAACAAAAGGAGAACTTATTTTTAAACAATTTAATATCCAATTGCAACACATCATTTTTATTATCTTTAAATGTGAAGCCATTCTTTGGATATGTCCTGCTTAGCAAAAAACTGAGTCTACAATTCTATCTACTTGTGGTCAATGCCTCACCTCCTCCCGAAGCCTGAAACATAAAATGACTAATTCTTTACCTATTAAGTTATCCAACCTCTTCTTAAAAATCTTGATATTTACAGTATATGTAAAGGCATTTTTTTTTAAATTTTGGGTTGACTGGGGGAAGTTTAGTTTTAGGTTGCTGTCTGTATCCCCACTTTGGAGATTCAAGCTTCTCTTCATTCTGGTGACGATTGTCACAAAGACAGAACATGAAAATCCAAAAATTTGTCACCAGAACACGAGGTGAGGCAAAATCTTCCAATGGGATCACTTTTTGCAGTGACAACTCTTTAGGAGTTTCATTTTGGTGACATTTCCTCATATTTCTGGTTATGACCCCAGGTAAGGAAGTAAAAGGGAAATATTGGGGGCAGCAAAACAACATAAGTTGACAGGGGTTTTAACCATTCCCTTCACAATCCAAAACATAAAAAAGTGTTGACTTTACATACTCCTTAGAACAGCTGTTCTCAACCAGGGTTCATTGGAACTATAGAGTTGCTTCAGAGGTTGCTAAGGGTTCCTTGAGGTGTGGTTCCGACTTTATGCTGCCTGCATGGTTCCAGGGCCAGAACCACTTGGAAGAGCCAGCTGCAAACCACCAATAATCTTTCTAGCTGTCTGTGAGAGTAGAATATTGACCACCACTGTAAGGGGACATTCGTCCCATTGACCACCAATGTCTGGCGCATTTTCTCACTGATAGACAATGAATTAGATTTAACAGGGGTTCCCCAGGACCTAAAAATTATTTTAAGGGTTCCTCTGGGATAAAAATGTTTAGAAAGACTGCTTTAGAATAAAAAAAGTTTCTGTTAATGCAATTATTATTTTCTGTCCTTTACTGTGCAGGATGTTCCTCTTTAATTTATATCACCTCTTGTCCAGCTGGATAGATATAACTGAGAGCTGCTCATGGCACGTCCTATTGGCTTCAGAGTTTTGTACAGTAAATCAAGGCCAATGAGCAGCCCAGTAAATTAAGTCTATCATAAAAGTTAATTGTACTGCAGCACCACAAAGAGAATAAAGTAAACTTATGAAGATTCCAGTGTTATGACACACAAGTGTGAAATGTTTTTCAGCGGCCCATTAGCAGTATTTGTTATTCTACAACTGAAAGCTGGACATTTTGTTATAAATATTCTGAATGTTTCTATGTGCTTAGTGGTCTGACATCCAGGTGTTTTTAACTTTCAGTACTTGACGGAGTCGATTTGCTTGGTCAGCATAGTAAGAAATAACCTACAAAGCCAAGCGCATACTTTCCTGAAAAGCTAATTGTCCAGACTGTCTTTAAAGTTTTAGGGCTGTGTAAATGCGTCGCATTAATCATTTCAAGGCAGCAGAACAAATATCAGGAACTCTGGCAGAAGGGGAATTAAGTTTGAGCAGTACCAAGTACAAATAGTTGCAGTAGCTTTTTCTAGCAGGAGTTTTAGCAAAATACTGTGATTTACAGTATACGCAGTTTAAAGGGAGGAAACATTCCCCTTGGGCTCTTTTGAGGTCCATGCCTCGTACCAAGAGCTCCCATTAGATACCCTCTCATCACAAGGCTTGTCTTGGCCTCCCTACCATCTTACCCCCATTCTGCCATCTCCCCAACCAGGGGCCTATCCAGTCGCACAGTTCTCACCATACTTCCACAAGCCTACCCTCATGACCACTATACAGGTTCACCTTGACACCCGAATCTAATTCACCTTTCCAGAAGACTATCCAGCTCCTCCAACCAATGGTCCCTTCTTTGCTTCCCCCATACAGGATTACAATTGTCACAATAATTTCATAAGCCTGCCCTCGTGACCTCTACACAGGATGCCCACCTTGATACTCCAAACTAATTCACTTTTCCAGAAGCCGGCTATTCGACTTACACATCTCTAGACATCGACTTTCAAGTAAACTTTTCAGTGGGTGAAAAAATTCCTGATATATTATAGAATATCAATATGCTATAGTAGTTGTACAATTTTATGAACTAGCTCTGCCTTTTCTCATTAAATATTGGGGTTTCAAGTGAGTGTCTTTGCCTAGGCTGAGATGATATTCCTAGTCTTCTGCAGGCAGAAGAAAGCATTTCCTCAGTCTCCTCTTCCGCAATGATCAAACTGCAACTCTGTAACTTTGTAGCAAGTCACAAAATGAGAGCCTGAAGAATTTAAAAGACACGTATGCCATTTCTAAGACAGTCAGTACAGGAAGTAGGTGCTTGAACAAAGATGGCGACATCCTTCTGAAGAGAAAACATGACCCAGTAAAAAAAATTGCTGTGGGCAGGCACACAGAATGGTACATCTGCGGATGGCAAAAAAACCCTTGCCGGGGCCTCTGGGGTATTGGACCAAACAGCACCGTCCGTGGTCAGATCAAAGTCCCCTCAATGGATACAGGATAAAGCAAACACAAGAAAAAAGACTGGCCATAGTGTAGTATGTTAAATGCTGGACATGGACATACGAACATACCAATCACCCAGGTGTGCACATATAAACAACCAAAAAACAGGGGGGGAGGGAAGTGAAAAACCCCACCACCGTGGCTGTAGATTGTGCTTACCGACTCACGGTGATACACAGGCTTTTATTAGGTTAAGAGCTGACATATAGCTGGCAAGAAGCACCTTGATAAGTCCTCATTACACGAAGTCCACATCGTCAGTATACCACCTGGTTTCAAACTGCCAATACACAGTGAGTATCCCAGCAGCCAATGAGGGTTGTGCAGCCCCCAGCGCTCACCAATGTTCGCAGGCTCCAGACGAAGATATTAGACGTCACGACTTCCTAAAGGCGGTTAGGAAGGCGTGACGTCTAATATCTTCGTCTGGAGCCTGCGAACATTGGTGAGCGCTGGGGGCTGCACAACCCTCATTGGCTGCTGGGATACTCACTGTGTATTGGCAGTTTGAAACCAGGTGGTATACTGACGATGTGGACTTCGTGTAATGAGGACTTATCAAGGTGCTTCTTGCCAGCTATATGTCAGCTCTTAACCTAATAAAAGCCTGTGTATCACCGTGAGTCGGTAAGCACAATCTACAGCCACGGTGGTGGGGTTTTTCACTTCCCTCCCCCCCTGTTTTTTGGTTGTTTATATGTGCACACCTGGGTGATTGGTATGTTCGTATGTCCATGTCCAGCATTTAACATACTACACTATGGCCAGTCTTTTTTCTTGTGTTTGCTTTATCCTGTATCCATTGAGGGGACTTTGATCTGACCACGGACGGTGCTGTTTGGTCCAATACCCCAGAGGCCCCGGCAAGGGTTTTTTTGCCATCCGCATATTTCTTTGGAGTTCTGGTAAGAGCAATCATAGCTCATTTGGATCAGCATTTCACATTTATACTGACTACCTACCACGTGGGAAATTTGGACTTTATTCATTTGATTTGTGTATTTTGACAACCTTTTTTTTGTTGGTGATAGATCACATTATTTATCCACCTCAACACATATAACCTTTGTTTAGCGCAGTTTATATATATTTTTTTCTGCTTTTGGTGTTGTCGCACTGTTTACTGCTGCTTATCCTTTTGTGCTTCTAGCGCGGAACTTTTTGCTTACATCAGAATGGTACATCTAACATAGAAGTATGAGCATGTTTGCAATGCACACGCACATGAGAACAAGCATAGGTCTGCACTGGTTTCCTGGTCCTGGGAATCTGGTTTACCTTAGTCTTTTTCTGAGTTCAGAATCTACGGCCATCATGATTGGCTGTGGTGACAAAACTCTTGCACATGCGCGTGGGAGTTTATTCATTCCAGGCTCCGTTTAAAAACAGCAAATTGATGGATAGTTAATTACCCAGCGTAATTTAAAAACACAAGTGTATAAAGCACTATCGGGTGGAAGTTCCGCCTGTAAACCAAGCTGTCCTTGGATGGCTCCATTCACAGGCATTGTGCACAGAGATGATCGGAGTGGCTCTGTGCCTTCAGATTGCTGTCATTGCCCATAGAGAGACCATGATGTCAACAGTGGGTGTTTACAGAAGAACAGAGGGAGTGACGGACACAGGAACTAATGGATGAATTACTCATCCTGAGCGCTGTAGTGATCACAACAGTAACATATTTAAGCAAAGTTTAACCCTTTCACCCCTCCCTCTCATACATATCTTTTCTCCACACTGTCTCTGTCTGTGTGCACATCTGCACATTAACTTCTTCATCTCCACTCTCCTATTCTTTGACACCAGTAGATTAATTCCTTCACCTCCTACTTCCTCTGTATATGACCTGCATCCATTGTATCTAGCCACCATTTCCATGCTCCCCCTTTTAACCCCTCAACACCAGCATGATTTTTAATTTCCAAAAAATTGTGACAAGAAATGATATCACCTTGGGGTATTTACTATCAAAAAGGGGGTCATTTGTTTTTTTTGGTTTTTTTTTTTTACTGTCCAGACATTTTTGTTTTAACAGGAAGTAATCAAAGGTTTTTTTTTTCAAAGTCTTTGGTATTTTTCTACCTATTAAATACCACCAAAAGAAAGCTCTATCTGTCTCAAAAAAAATGTATAAAATTAATTTGGGTACGGTGTGACATGAGTAATTGTCAAAGTATCAAAGCACAGAAACCCGAAAAATGGCCTATTAATAAAGGAAAATATACAGGCTGGTACTTTGCTCCCTTTGGTCTGTTCAAGCTCAACTTCAGGAGACTTAAAAACCCCCTTTGCAAAAGGACTGGTGGCAGCTGGTGCTGGGGGGGGGCGTAAACAAACCACCCGAACCAACCCCCCCCCTCGGCAATGGTGGCGGCGGAAATCAGACCACCTGACCCCCCGGTGGGTGGTACTCCTGCGGTTGGGCGGCGACGCAGAGCAGAGAGATCGCTTCAGATTTCCCCGTACATCTTCCCCACCCCCCAGTCCCGGCCAATGCGTTCGCTTCTCATCTTGGCCAATCGCGCTCCTCCCGCTTCCTGATTGGCTGGGAGGGGAAGCAGGAAGAGAATAGTGAATATTCGCTATGGTCACACAACGGGGTGAGCACTGCGCCCGGAGCCCACCATTTTTGGAAGCCAATTAGGGCCTTAGGCTCTAATCATGTGCTTCAAAAAAAACAAAACATTGGAATCCATGTGTCTCACGCCCTGCATGCAGATTAGGGGCCGGGGTGCATGGATTAGGGGGGCGTCGCCCCTGCGCCCCGTATGGAGCGGTCGCCACTGCTCTGCATCCAAAATGCAAGACACCTTATGTGTAGATGATGAGAAAAGCAGTTTTACTTACTATTCCGATCCCTTGACAGGCGCGCTTCCCCATACTCTATTGGTGGACTGTTCCCCAGTGTCCTCACACCCCTGCATCTGTCTTGATGATGTCGGGGGACCTTAGAACTCCAGAGCAGGGACAGGGATCGATGTAGCAGGGCAAAGGAGCCAGCAGCAGAAGAGGATCAAGTAAGTAAGTCCTTACATAGTTACATAGTAGGTGAGGTTGAAAAAAGGCACAAGTCCATCAAGTCCAACCTTCACCAAAGCCCTCCTAGACATAAAGGGGCAGTTAACCCCTGCAGTTCGGGTGCAGCAAGGGATGATTTTTACATTTCCTGGAGTTCTTTTCAAAATATTTAATTGGAAACATTTGTTACATCTGTTTGAGTAGAAAAAACCTGTCAACCTTTTCAGAAATCCAAAGCCTTCCTGTTCATCTGCATGCTTCCTGTGTTATCTCAAGGAGCACTCCTAGTTCTTATCTTGGACCACAGAATGATTAGCTCTTATGTTGTAGACATCTGAGACTAGGAGTAGTAGGAAAGGACAATAGCCGGACTGACAACACTTAGTCCACAAAAGTCCTGTGTGTTGTCAGTCCAAAACAAAGCTTAAGAGCCGAGTGCATTATTGGCAAATCAACAGGTTCTTCTTTTTTTTTTTAAACTTTTTAAAATTTTTACAATTCTACCATGATGTCGAAAAGTTCAAAGGCTTTTAAAAAAATATTGGTGCAATAATATTTGGCCTCTTTTTGAATTTTAGATCCAACGTTATGGAGCACGGACCATGTGCGACAGTGGTTGGAGTGGGCAATTAAAGAATATGGACTACCAGATGTTGATGTCATGCTTTTCCAAAATATTGATGGGAAAGAACTATGCAAAATGACCAAAGAGGACTTCCACAGACTAACGGCCAGCTACAACGCAGAGATCTTGCTCTCACATCTCCACTACCTCAGAGAAAGTATGCCAATCTGTTTTCAATTTTTATTTTCCAATAATAAATTAATATTTGTACTTATGATCATTATAATTTTATATATATTCTCTTTGTAAATCCTGAGCATTACGTTTGTATGTGTGCATGCTGATTTCATGCAAATTAATTATTTCCAATTTCTCTAATTTTTATTTTCTAAGACATGCAAATTTTAGATTTGTATCTACCACACTATTTGCTACCATCTTTATTTCTTTTTTACTTTTAAATGGTCGAGGATCTGCATACAAAAATCAATGCATATACCAAAGACTGATTAACCAGGTAATCTTTTACAGTAAACATAATCAAATTATAGCCTATTAAATGAAATGGGTTTATTTGTACTAAATTTAATATAATTAATTTTTCACTCATAGTTCTATTTTTACTATTTTTGTGGTAGAGATTCCAGCTCTGTATCATTTTTAGTTTAACTAAATATATATATATATATATATATATATATATATATATATATATATATAGCATTAGAAACAAATGTAATGAAATAGCTGACTTATAGTGACACATGGCATAACACCAGTTAAAGTGCATGCATTAAAGCAATGCTTTAGACCAGGGGTCTCCAAACTTTCTAAACAAAGGGCCAGTTTACTGTCTTCCAGACTTTAGGGGGGGCCAGACTGTGGCCAGTGGAAGTAGAAAATGTCATAGGGACAGTGGGAGTAATAGTGCCCCATCATTAATGTCAGTGGGAGATATAGTGCCCCATCATTGGTATCAGTGGGAGGAATAGTGCCCCATTGTTGGTGTCGATGGGAGGAATAGTGCCCCATCATTGGCGTCAGTGGAAAGAATAGTGCCCCATCTTTGGTGTCAGTGGGAGGAATAGTGCCCCATCATTGATGTAAGTGGGAGTAATAGTGCCCCATCATTGGTGTAAGTGGGAGTAATAGTGCCCCATCATTGGTGTAAGTGGGAGTAATAGTGCCTAATCATTGGTGTCAGTGGAAGGAAGAATGCCCCATTGTTGGTGTCAGTGGGAGGAATTGTGTCCCATCCTTGGTGTCAGTGGAAAGAATAGTGCCCAATCATTGGTGTCAGTGGAAGGAATAGTGCCACATCATTGGTGTAAGTGGGAGTAATAGTGCCCCATCATTGGTGTCAGTGGGAGGAATAGTGCCCTGTCATTTATGTCAGTGGGAGGAATAGTGCTCTGTCATTTATGTCAGTGGGAGGAATAGTGCCCCATCATTGTTCTCTGTGGGTTTAAGGGTGCCTATCATTGGAATCAGTTGGAGGTATAGTACTTCATTGTTGGTGTCAGTGGGACGAATAGTGCTCCAAGGGCCGGATAAAGGCAAGCAAAGGGCCACATCCGGCCCCCAGGCCGCATTTTGGAGACCACTGCTTTAGACCAACCGCAATAGTGTAAATGGGTTTTAAAAAAAAACATCTAGGGAGTAATAAAAGGTTTTACTAATAGATTTTAATAATATATATATATATCACTAATAGATTTGTATTTAAAGTCTAACTGCCATATTTTTTTTAACTTTTAGATGAAGTACAGAAGGGTTAGTACCTCTGTTAGGTTTTTCCTGCTTTCTAGATTTTCCCCACTTCTTATCCTAGTTAGCAAAATGAAGAATAGTCACCAATGCAGGGCCTAGGCAGCAAAATAAAAGAAAACAGCATAAACTCCTATCCGTCTCCAAATTAAAAAAAAAAAAGGAAAAAAAAAAACAGCTTTTGTAATTGCTTCCTGTGTCTATATTAGAGATATTCTCATTACTTCCTATCGCACTGATCAAACAGGAAGTAAGAAAAAATCAGCAGACAATGATAAGAGCATGACAATGCTTTTAACAGTATTCACTGTAGAAAAAAAAAGTTTTGTCTAGGACCCAGCTTTAAATATTATTTTTTTATTTATAACATTTCTATTGTACTGGTCATGATAGTTGTACATAAAAAAAAGCGTATTTATTATTACTAAACCAATTTAAATTATATGATAAAATAAAAATGATAATACTACTAATGTTTATAAAAAAAATATTAAAGTGGACCTTGCATGAACCATGTAATCTTTTACAGTAAATCAATCAAGATCAGTTTATAGCCATTCAAATAGAATGGGCTTATTTGTATTGGATTTAATGTAAATGCAAGGACTGCCCTCATCCCCCCCCCCCTAAAAAAATGAAAAGCATAAAAATTTAAACTTAAGAAAAAAAAAATTAGAACCTTCCTGTGCATACATAGGGGCCACGGTGTGTAATGCTTAGCACACTTCCTCTCAAAAAAGAGAAAAAAAAAAGATGCAAATGAAAGCATAAAGGTTTAAACTTAAGGAAAAAACAAAACACATTGCACTCATATAGTAACATCATTTGGCCTTATCCCGGGATCCTGGGAAAGCGGAGGATTCCACATTTTGCATAAAGGTGCTCCAGCACTGTGCAGGAGTACATTCTCGAGAAATTTGGGAAGACAAGTCTCTAAGTGAGCTTTCCAGAAGTCTGGGTGTTTTTTTCTCTCTGTTTCCTAACGTTTAATTTTCAAAAAGTTTTGATTTGCACTTGGGGGTGAGTGCTAGATATTAAGAGGGCCCTGTATTTTCATGCAAGGTATGCTTTAATAATAGATACTAAAGGACATTTTTTTTTTATTTTATAATTTTGTTTTATTCTGTCCATTTTTTTTAAATCACCGCACCACTTAGATTGAATTGTTCTGAATTTAACATTGCAAATTAAAAAATAAAAATAACGTAAAATAAAAATTAAATGCAATTAGAATTTCTATTTAAAAGACACACACGTAAGACTAAATTAAAATAAGTATCTCTAAAAGAAAGCTAATTAAAAGGAAAGAAAAATGCTTATTCAAAACACCCATTAAACTTTATAGCCTCTCAATTGCCCCTTTTCTCAATTTGGTGTTGCTTTGTTTTGTTTTGTAGCTCCTCTTCCTCATTTGACTTCAGATGATGTTGATAAAGCCTTACAAAACTCACCACGATTAATGCATGCTAGAAACACAGGTAATGCACCCATCGCTGATGGTTCTGACAATCTTTTGGATTTAACAAAAAAAATTGATTTGCTATATTACAAATTTAGAGTGGATCTTAGCTTAGAAAAATTATAGTTTTAATCATACTGCATGCATACTTCTCAAACTTCAAGAAAATAATGTATGTATTATTATATATTTTTTTTAATCAATTATTTTTATCTAAATGAGTTATGCTAATGATGCCAATATTATTTTACTTCACTATTAAAGCGGTAGTAAAGTCTATAAGAACAAATCCTTTCCCCTTGCCAGTTAATGCCACATAATGTTCTAGTATTGACAAAGCACTCAATGTGCCCTCAATACATAGCACAGTGCACATGGGCTGCTGAAATTGTGAATAGCTCCTAAACAATGCACATTTAGAAGATATTCATTGTACCTTCAGGTAAGCCTTATTATACGCTTACAATTTACAAATCGGAAATTACTACCACTTTAATAAAGTGTATGTCCAACCAGAACCTTTTTGTTTTGGATAGAACTGGGAAGAGTTTTAACCAGTGCCAAAGTTTTTAATGCTACCTAGGGCTTCACTAGAGAAGTTAATTTTTTTCTTCCTGTCCTGCTGCCACCATTTTACCGGACAGGAAGCGAAGGGAACTCTCCAATAACAACCCAGACAGAAATAAATGTGAGTAGAGGAGGCTACAACCCCATTTGGTTGTTTGTTCGGTCTCTGGCCTTGTTTCAGTTTTTCCTTCACTTCCTATGTGGTAAAACTCATCTAGACAACCTCTCTATCGTTCTCTACCCTTATCCCATCTACACGCAACACTCAACCCACCCCTGCCGACCAACCCTTCCCCTTATTCCTTCCCAACACCACCTTTAAGTAGAAACACTAAAGACTAATTTATTGTAGTAATAATTGTGAATTATATTGCACTGTTTATTCATAACCTCCTATTTGCATTTTTATTTCTGTTTGTGTTGCTGTCAGAGACTTTCCTTAATTTTCTGTCAGGTGAAACTGTTGTCACCGGAACAAGGAAATCCTTCTAACCTTCTCCACTCTATCCAAAACTAAAAGAACTTTTTTTGATCCAAGGGAGATTTCCTAGACTTGTAATTCAGGCTTATATAAGGATGATAATTAGTGATTTTGTTCCAACCTAAAATTGTTTGTTCCAACCTAAAATTACTCAAATTTTATAACATATAGTAATAAGGAGCTTGTGACATTATGACAAGTAGCAAGCTTATTACAAAGTTTCATAAAAAGTAAAGGCCTGTTCTGGTTATGCTAATTGTTTGCAGGAGGCGCCACCTTTATCTTCCCAAATGCATCAGGATATCCCGAAGCACCGCAGAGAATCACAAACAGACCAGGTAAGTGTAATGCCTGTTTAATGTTACTGTTACATTTGTTTTCTCAATTGATTTCAATTTTAGTTCAAGGCTAGGTCCACACAAACAGAATATTTTACTTCTAGATGTTGTCTGGTGGGCTTGGTCTAGTCTAATGCCGCGTACACACGAGCGGACTTTACGGCAGACTTTGCCCGGCGAACTGGATTTCATCAGACAATTCGATCGTGTGTGGGCTCCAGCGGACTTTGTTTTCTCAAAAGTTGGACGGATTTAGATTTGAAACATGTTTTAAATCAATCCGTCGAAATCGAGTCCGGTCGAAAAGTCCGCTCGTCTGTATGCTAGTTCGACAGGCAAAAAGCCACGCTAGGGCAGCTATTGGCTACTGGCTATGAACTTCCTTGTTTTAGTCCGGTCGTACGTCATCACGTACGAATTCAACAGACTTTGGTGGATTGTGTGTAGGCAAGTCTGTTCATTCAGAAAGTCCGTGGTAAAGTACGTCGAAAAGTCCGCCGGGCAAAGTCTGCCGTAAGGTCCGACCGTGTGTACACGGCATTAGTTTCCTGGCGGCTGTTTAGGCAAAATCTTCATGTCAGCTCCTACCTACCTGGGACTCTTTAGAAAATGGGTGTTCCTGAGTGAACCCAGGCTTCCTACAAAATGGGTGTTCCTGAACGTTCCCCATAGGAAGGTGGACATTCAGGTGGGTGTGATTTGACCATCCGCAGGATGACAAATTTATAGAGTATTCTAGAGTTTTCCATACACCTTTAAAAGTGCAGAGGAGATGCAAGTGGTTAGCATGCTGTAGTTTGTTGCTAGCACCCACTTTTAAGTTGAGATCAATAATGATTGGAACAAGCCTTCTAATCTGTCCAATGATCACACCACTTGAAAACAGTCAACTGTTTGTGTTAGTATTTACCCATAATAATTAGATGTTGCCAATAATGGTCAGAGTGGACAACTGCCTTCCCATGTCTATGCATTCCTAAAACTGATGGTCTCTAAAGAGTAGCTTAGGGGCAGCGGTGTATATATAGCCATAGTAGTCCATTCAGCTGCTATGGAGCCTGAAGGTGGAAAGGGCCCCCATTAGGAAGGCTGTTGAGGCAAATTATATATATAGAACATCTGTGTGCATGTGAAGATAGTACTGTACTATGTCCTTAAGGCCCCTTCACACTGGCTTTTTTTATTGTTTTTTGGGGTCTGTTAAAGTTGGTTGGACCAAACCCAACACGTTTGTATCCAGGTTTGATTTGGGAGACCTGAACAGAAAAGAATGGATGCAAATGGATACAGACAGATACGTTTACATCTGGCCACCCATAGGGATTGCATGGAATTGAATCAGAATGGACATGGATGTCACATATGTGGCATACATTTCCATTCAGATCTGACTCATCAGGGGATATGTCTGTGATTTCCTTGCTGAGACGGAATGGAGGCATCCATGTGAAAAAGGCCTTAGGATTGGAGTGATTGCAGTCGACAACAATCCTAATACCCTGTAAAGCCTATAATGTGGGAGAACTGACATCAGTTGCACAAGAGGAGTACTCGGTGTTGCTTTTCATTATACAATTTGCATATGAATAACAGCTGACCATTATAAGTGCACTTTCTATGTAAGTGCTCTTTCACATCTTTGTTGGAGTCCTCTGCCTTCTAAAGAGTTTTTCGCATTCTGAAAATTTTTCAGAGGGCATTTGACAGCCCTCACTGCCTGATGTAACCCTATAATGGCGCTCTACCGTGTGTGCATTGCACGTGGTTGTGACATGGCTTCAGTGAACTCATTCTGTGCTGAGAGGGTGCTCACTGTGTGCTCCCAGCACAGTAAATAAGATGTCACGGGCAACTCTCTATGCATACTTGTGATTGGGAGCTTCCAATCATGTGACCGCTGTGACATCCAATTGCAGCGGTCATATAATTAGAATGCCTGCTTCCTCCACTCGGCAGGGGGGTAGGAGGTTGGGTGCGGCGGTGGCAAGGGGTTAAGCTGTTTTCTCTGTAGATACGACACTTTGTCTTTCGCTTGGTAAAAGTCCCAGTTGATTTATTCCTTCTGCAGATTTAACTTATGTATAAATATATGAGACATCAAAGATAATAGATGAGAGTAGCTGTCAGACATTATTGCATGCACATACGCTGGAACTCTTTTAAGCATCATTGCTGTCTGACTGGCCACTAGTAAAGCAGCGCTATTTTAAAAGCTCCTGAGCTCTGGATATTTCAATTAACTTCTAACTTCCGTGAAACCTGCTACAAAGCTGAAAACACACCACCCTGAGCTCTCCTACTATCCCCAACATTTGTAAACTCCTTGACCATGGAGACATACGAGCAATCTTTACAGTGTCCGCAATGAAAAGATCACTTTGGTTTATCAGGCTGGATAAGCGAAGATGATCCGCATCTAATGTGAGGGGTAATAAAGCTCACAGATGCGAATATAGACCTTGATAGGTCTTTGGATCTGGTAAGAAGACATTTTTGCCTCATCTATTCAAGCACTGGGTGTTGCACTAAATTCAAGGATTTTGAACTTTATTATTATATGGACTTTGGTGTCTCATATATTTATATAATTCATTATATGATATATTATCATAACATTTTTTGCTTTCTATTTTAATTGATTTTCCCTAGACAGCGCAACATGTTTTTTATTATGTTTTTGGATGTTGTTGTGTACAATGTTGTGAGTGCTGCTGTCAATTAGTAATTTTATTTAATTCAATTCACACACACACTAAGCGCATAATTCTTTCTTTATAGATTTAACTTATGAGCAGACAAGAAGATCTGCATGGCCCAATCATCCCACACCGCAGTCAAAAGGTAGGTGATATACAGTGTAAATATATCTATATATATATATATCTATATATATATATGTAGCAATAACTCTCGGTGGAGCTGCTGGTTTAAGTGGGCTTGTTACCTTCACTCTCAATACCTCTGTTTCACCGGCACCGGGTCTAGGGTTCCGTTGAGTTTACCTCTGGACGATATAAGCACCAAACACTTGAGTAGGTTTTCCAATACTTTAATAAAATGAACAAGGGAAGTAGCAGGAAAGAGGTAGTAGGAAAGCTGCAGGGAAGCTCAAATACCTTTCTGTTGTATTTCTTCAGAACATTCTTTGCAATTGAACACTTGTAATTGAATAGTCCCCCTTTCGTAGGATTTAATCTTTGCCCGCCTGGATAGACATCTCTCACTTGCCTAGCAGCCAGCACGCAGCACGAACAAAAGTCTCTGCCACAGACTTATCTGGAATAAAACCCGTACGATCCTCTGCCACAGGATGTATTGGTTTGTGATGTATGTCAGATACAGTACTTGAACCTTTAAGCCAACCCGGCAGTACTATACTGTAAGATTACTTCGGAATGCATCCTCCAACCGAGTCACCAGGCTCCTCTCCAGACCAGCACTCTGCATGATCCTTCCATGACGGGTCCTCCCCTGGGATCTTCTCGGTTGTCCAGCTTCTTCACTCAGGATAGACAGCTCAGGACCAGACAGGCTTCTAGGCCCACCCACACGCCGCAGCGACGCGGGCCTCCGGAACGGAGGACCACAAGGTGGTATTCCTAGTGCATACCTGTCAGCCAGGAGGGCCAGCAGGTGGCTGAAAACGAACCCTAAAACATGGCGTCTGTCCCATAAATACCCTCTCCCAGAATGCAACTCGGAGGACCACTTCCACCGAGTTATCTCCGGGACAGAGGAGCACTCATTCGCTTCAACACGTTGCTTTTCCAACACTGGCCCATGGTGACAACGACACCTACCGGCACAATGTGGAACTGCATGCAACGTCAGCCAAGCTGGAACAGAGGCAAATCTAACTTCCTATAATAAGCGACCCACTAAATTTACCTATCAGCGGTAGATAAAAATCTACCAGAGCTACATATATATATATATATATATATATATATATATATATATATATATATATATATATATATATATATATATATATATATATATATATATATATATTTTTTATATATATATATTTTTTTATATATATATATATATATATATATATTTATATTTATATATATATATATTTATATATATATATATATATATGTATATATATATATATATATATATATATATATATATATATATATATATATATATATATATATATATATATATATATATATATATATATATATATATATATAAATAAATAAAGCTTTTAACTATGAAAATCACACCATCATTTATAGTTTCAGTTGATGAGGCAGAATGCAATGGCTTGATTCCCAATTGCAATTACTGTTCACGTTGTATTCCCAATGCCTATTTGGAGGAATAAATACACCTAATATGGATGAACTGGCTGCCTGTACAAATCCCATTATCCTGCATGACAGAACCAACAATAAGTACCAGATCCACTCTCCATCTTCCAATCCAAATGCTGCATTCCAGATCCTTCAAAAATCTTTCTCAAATGAATGGTAGCAGAAAACTACAAATACCCATCTAAACTGACCATAAATATACTTACAGAGCTGCAGGTATTGAACAATCAAGATTTACAGTCAAACTCCAGGCAAACAGCTAAACACAAAGAACTTGCCCAGGTAGCAGAGCGGCAGGAAAAAGTTGGAACATCTCTTAGGCAACACTCTCCCACCAGAACCGAGTCTCCCTGCAGTACTGATCAGCTCCTCAGTCTCTCTCTTTCCAGGTCTTGCAGCTTTCCACACAGACATCTGTCAACATGCCTCTCTGAGACTGTCTGCTTCCTCAGAGTAGAAGCTGATAGGCTCAGAGAATCATGCTGACAGTGGAGGCATGGGCTGAATAGGGATAGCCATAGGCGTGCGCACAGGGTGTGCCAGGTGTGCCTGGGCACACCCTAATCACCCCGTGTGGTGCATATTTCCAATGTTTAGGCCCCTGATATTTCACCAAATAAAATAAAAAATCAATTTTTTTCTCCTAGAAAAATTGCAAAAAAACAATTAAATTAAGATTGTAACTGCCCTACTGACACCACCAATATCTGCCCTTATGACACCATTCACTGCTCTACTGACACCTTCCGTATATATACACATGCACACACACGCATATGTGTTTGAGCTTTGAGGTGCACACCCTAATGCAATAGGCTGCGCACACCTATGGGGATAGCCAAGGGCCGGATGTGGCCCTGGGGCTGCAATTTGCCCAGATCTGATCTTTTAGGTAAGCCTGTAATGAGAGAAACATGGGGCCTCCCTTGGCATTTTACTATTTTTGTTTCATATCATAGACTTAGACTAAGAGCAGGTGTAGAGAAGAGGAACTCCAACTTTTCCTTGTTGTTCATATACTGCAGGCTTATTCCAATTAGGTGAATCGGGACTATAAAATCCAGAACCAGCCAAGCATCCACCATTTTCCAATGTAGGCCATCAATGGCAGCCCACATATATTTCTTTTATGGCGAATTGTCTACAATACTGCTTCAAATATAGCTTGTGTGCCTTTTTGAGCCTCAGGAATCAAGCTATATTGAACGTCCACCATTTAAAAACATGGATTTTATTTGTTGAGAGTTTTGTAGCTTTGAGCTTCAAATGCTTAGGTGTTAATGGGGCCGGAAAAGTGTATCTAAAGCCAAATTTTTTTTTAAAATTATGGTAAGGGTTGGGGATTACCCAATTCAAATGGACAATCTGAAATTTTGAGTTATTGCCAGAACAGGAATAGTGGACAAATCTTCCAATGGGGACACCTGTTCTGGTGACAATTGTCAAAGAGGGATTTCTCTTTCATTCATTGACAGACACAGTGCTCCATTATTCAGAACCATAGGGTTATATCGCCCCCTACAGGAGTAGGACACTAGGCAGAAAAAAGACTTGGCTATGCCTATGGCCAGTCCTAGGTGATATACACCCACCTCTCTGCTATAGGCCTTCAGTTTTTTCTGCCTAGTCAGGAGTAAGGACCTAGTTCCCTGCTGAGATCTCTGGTCCTGGTAATTTTTTGTTTTTGCTTTTTAACCACTTCACCCCTGGACCATTTGGCTGGCCAAAGACCAGAGCACTTTTTGCGATTCGGCACTGGGTCGCTTTTACTGACAATTGTGCAACGTGGCTCCCAAACAAAATTGACGTCCTTTTTTCCCCACTTATAGAGCTTTCTTTTGGTGGTATTTGATCACCTCTGCGGTTTTTATTTTTTTGCGCTATAAACAAATAAAGAGCGACAATTTTGACAATTTTTTTACTTTTTGCTATAATAAATATCCGCCAAAATTATATAAAAAAACATTTTTTTTCCTCAGTTTAGGCCGATATGTATTCTACATATTTTTGGTTAAAAAAAAATCGCAATAGGCGTTTATTGATTGATTTGTGCAAAAGTTATAGCGTCTACAAAATAGGGGATAGTTTTATGGCATTTTTATTAATAATTTTTTTTTTGGCGGTGATCAGCGATTTTTATCGTGTCTGCGACATTATGGCGGACACATCGGACACTTTTGGCGCTATTTTGGGACCATTCACATTTATACAGTGATCAGTGCTATAAAAATGCTATAAAAATGCATTGATTACTGTGTAAATGTGACTGGCAGTGCAGGGGTTAACCAGGAGGGGGCGCTGAAGGGATTACGTGTGTCCTAGGGATGTGTTCTAACTGAGGGGGGATGGGCTACGTGTGTCACGACACTGATCACCGCTCCCGATCAGAGGGAGCAGTGATCAGTGTCCTGTCACTAGAAAGAATGGGGAAATGCTCTTCCTCTTCCTCTCCGTGAGACGATCGCGGGTATCCCCACGGACATTGAGTCAGTGGGACCCACGATCACACGGAGCTTGCAGCGGCACGCGCGCGCCCACAATGCTGCGTCTTAAAGGCGACGTACAGGTACGTTAATATACCTGTCCGTGCCATTCTGCCGACGTATATTGGCATGAGATTTTTCCTCTGAGATCTACAATCAACTGCCGGACTGGGCGACGGGCTGGACACTAAGATCTAGTGATCTTCCCAGTCTGGCCAGCGAGCGAGTGCAGACCACGAGCTACGCGATAGGTCGGCCGCGATATAGCCCCACTGGACGGGGGCTGGCCCTGTGAGTTAAACATCTCACGAGGTCGCATATGACCAGGTTTCAGCCTGTGTCGCAGCATTCCTCATGGCCGGCAGCCCCCCTACTTTGGTGGCAAGGAGGATCTGTCTGGGAGCATTACCCACACACTCCCTGGGGCGGTAAGTAAGGGGCCCCTTCCTCTCCTTTCCTGGAGTGGTGTGGGGCACAGGTACTCCCTTGGGTGGTCGGTCCCTCTGGGGTTCTCCTCCACATCCCCCCCTTCCCTGGGTGAGGCCCAGGCCTCTGGCTTAGGTGCTTCGGACACTCTGTCCACCCCTCTCCAGGGTTGTCACTATGGGAGGGTACATCTTAGCACCTGCTGGATGGTTGGGTGACCAGGCATTTGCAGATCCGCGCCCCCTGCAGCGGCCCTCCACTAATTTAGGCCGCGGCTTTGCGGCCTACTGAGAACTTGCGGCGGGCGTCCGAAAATTTAGACCGTGGCTTTTTGCGGCCTACCAGAGGTCACCGATTTCCATTGCGGGCATCCGCCCTCCTTCCTCGTCTCTAGCCTGGTCCTGTCCCCCCCCGCGGACCTGTGCCGAAAATTTAGGCTGTAGCTTTTGCGGCCTACTAGGCCGCGGCCTGCTAGTCCACGCAGCCACGCCAGACGCCTTCTTCCAGAGGGACGGTGCTGTGGGGGCTCTGAAGGCAACCTCCTTTTGGGAGGCTTGTTTAAGTGGGCACTCTGTAGGCGCCCCCTGTCAGGGGCCTTATTGGATGACCCCTGTGAGGGGCCTTAGTGGATGCACCTCTGTCTCTAAGGTTGAGCAAGGTGACCATGATTCTGGTAAAGAAGTCTTCGGCTTTTAAGGATCCAGCTGACATACCTGGAGGGGGAGCAGATTCCCTCTGCTTTTGCTGAGTTGATGAACCAGTTGGTCTGGGGGCTGCAGTTTGTATGCAATGCCTCTTGGATGCAGTTCCCTTGGTTGCTAAGCTCTCTGTTTCTGCAGTGGTGCTTAGACATGTATTGGGATTAAGTTTTTGTCTGCGAACTGGGCTTCTAAAAAAGCTCTGACTGGGTTACCATTTCAAGGCAATTGTCTGTTTGGGGCTACCCTGGATGACATTGTTACGAGTCTCACAGGAGGGAAGTGTAAATGTCTTCCACAGTCTGAAATGGTGAAAAGGGCCTTGTAGCGGATGCAGTCCTTCTTCTCGGCATGCAATGGACCTGGTCTGGCGAGCCGAGAGCGGGGCTCCCTAGGCGCACGGACAAGGCCCCTTCAGCATGAAGGTGCACCCTCACCTATGTCCTAGTGTTCTGGCCTTAAACCCCGAAAAGGGTTTTTTCCTTCCATTTGGCATCTGTCACCGGACTTTTGGCAGTTCTCTTGGGGCTGTGCAAGCCCTGTTGCTTCAGGGTGTGCTTGTCCAGGTTGCAGTGGGTACAGAAGGTCAGAATGGAGTCCATCCGCACGCTGGTGGCGTCCCTTCATCATGGGGACTTTTAGGCTTCTATCGACATCACGGATGCTTATTTATGCACTCCAATATGTGCCTGACACCAACACTTCCTCTATTTTACTGTGGGAAAAGAACATTTTCAGCTTGCGGTGTTGACTCTTGGTCTCGCCTCCACCCCTCGCGTACTCACAAAGGTGTTGATCCCAGTTCTGGCGTGGTTACGTCAGCGGTTTCCGGATTGCGGTCCTGGGCTGCTTGGACGATCTTTTTCTGCGAGCAGAGTCCTCGGCTACTCTGAGGAGCGACGTAGCTTGCTATACAGACCTCAGTTTTCAGTTGGCTTCTATACTACCTGAAGTCTGCTCCAGCTCCTTCCAGAAAATTGGATTATCTGGGCCTGACTCTGGTTTCATCTCTGGCCAGAGTGTTTCTTCCTCTGGACAAACTCCAGAAATTGGTTGCTGCGTTTCAACTACCGTTATCTCGCAGGTGGACCTCCCTGTGGTCCTGCATGTGGGTGTTGGGCCTGATGGTATCTACCTTCGAGGAACTTCAATACAAGCTCCTTTCAAGTGAGATCCTGGCGTAAAGTGCCTGAGGTCTCTGGGTTATCAGATTTGGCTGAGCCAGAAAACCGGGGGTCCCTGGTCTGGTGGCTTGGCTCTCCGGGATTTCGCAGGGAACATCCTTTCTCCCCTTGCATTGGACAGTGGTCACCACCAATGCCAGTCTGTCTGGGTGGGGAGGTGTCCTGGGACTGGGTTCTGCTCAGGGTCGTTGGACACTGGAGAAATCCGGACTGCCGATCGATATCTTGGGACTTCGAGCGATCAGACTATGTATGGATCATGGAGGTCGACTTCGGGGGCTCCGTGTATAGATCCAGTCGGACAATGCCACAGTGGTGGTCTATGTCAATCACCAGGGTGGAACGAAGAGTGTATTGGCAGCCCTGACAGTAGCCAGCATCCTCCGGTGGGCAGAATGCCTTACTCCGGCCCTCTCCTCCGTATGCATTCTAAGACTGGAAAAATGGCAGGCGGTTGCCTCAGTCGGCTAGTGTTGGTCCACGGGGTGGTTCCTTCACCAGGACAAGTTTCATCAGATATGTCTCCAATGGGGCACTCCTGAGGTAGACCTGTTGGCGTCCTGGCTTAACGGAACAGTTCTGAGGTTTCGGCAAGGTCAGGGGCTCCTCTGGTGGTCACTGCAGATGCTCTGGTGGCCCTGTGGGGCCTTTTATAGTTGGATCTACGCCTCTCCTCCTCTCAAGATTCTGCCGCGGCTTTTGCGAAAGGATCCTGGTCATTCTAGTGGACCCAGATGGTCTTGTCGGTCTTGGTACGCGACCTGGTGCGCTTGGTTGCTGATGTCCCTTGGCGACTGCCTCTCAGGGAGGTTCTACTGTCCCAAGGGCCAATCTTCCATCCTGCTTCAGTCGCTGGTTTTTGAAGGCCTGGATGTTATGAGCCAGGTGCTGAAGTTACGACGCTGCTGAAGGCTAGGAAGCCTTCCTTTGGAAAGATTTACCACCGGACAGGGATAGCATACATATCCTAGTGTGAGGCACTTGCCACTTACCCTTTTACTTTCTCGGTGGCTCAGATTTCGACCTTCCTTCCAGGGGGGGGGTTAAGCAGAACTTTACCTTGAGTACCATCAAGGGCCAGGTGTCGGCCTTGGCAGTTTTCTTTGGTGTTCCCTGGTCTCGCACTCCCTGGTGCATACTTTTAATCAACTGGTTCGACATCTGCTTCCACCGGTGCGTTCGCTTCTACCGCCGTGGGATCTACTCTTGGTGCGTTTGGTTCTACAGGAGCCTCCCTTAGAAAATTTTTGGGGGGTTCTTCTGCTTGCTCTGTCCCAGAAGGTGACTTTTTTGGTTGCTGTAACCTGAAGTGGTTCCTTACCTTTGTCCCTCGCCCTTGTCCGTGGTTCCCTCCTCTGATTCCTTTTGATTAAGGACGTTGTATTGCCTTCCCTGTATCCCAGGTCAAAATGTCCTAAGGGATTTACCTTACATGCCCTGGATGTGTTTGGGCGATTCAGGGGTATTTGCCAGTCACAAGATCAGGAGATCAGACTCACTGTGATCACAGACGGGCCAAAAAAGGGTCTGTCTGCTTCTTCTGCAACCTTTCTAAATGGCTCAGACAGACGATGACTCTATTCTATTCTATCAGGGGTTGGGTTCCTCCTTTCCCTGTTACAGCTTATTCTACTTGGCTACTTATTGCTTCTTGGACCTTCCATCATCGGGCGTCAGCTGCACTGGTTTTCAAGGAAGCCACTTGGTCGTCGGTGTACACTTTCACAAAATTCTACAATGTGGCTGTGCTGGCATCTGAGGATGCTTCTTTTGGCCGCAAGGTGTTGCAGGCTTCTGTTTAGAGGGTCTATTCCCTCTTGAAGGGGTATTGTTCAGGTTGGGCTCCAGTTTGTTTCTGTGTTGAGCTCCTGTACCTGGTTGGCTCTTGTATTAGCCTTGGGATTTTTTGTTGTCCCACCCCTCATGTTTGGCACTGCTTTGGGACGTCCCTATGGTTCTGAATAATGGAGCGCTGTGTCTGTCAATGAACGAAAGAGGAAATGGGATTTTTGACTTACCATAAAATTCATTTCTCTGAGTTCATTGACAAACACAGGACCCACCCCTCTTAAGAGTTTTGATGCTTCTGACACTGCTTGTTACTAAACTGAAGGCCTATAGCAGAGAGGGGGGTGTATATCACCTAGGACTGCCCATAGGCATAGCCAAGTCTTTTTTTTGCCTAGTGTCCTACTCCTGTAGGCGGCGATATAACCCTATGGTTCTGAGTAATGGAGCACTGTGTCTGTCAATGAACTCTTTGCCAGTTGTGTTTGCTGGAAAGGAAGTGAAAGGGAGATCTCTATGGGACAAAGAATGCAAAAAAGAGTTTGAACCTTTCTCTACTTCATCAAAAGATGTAAAAAAGTCTTGGCTTTATATATACTTTAACAGGCATGGAAAGCTATTGGAGAACCCATGAGCCATGCACCCCAGCTAAGGTTCCAACTGTGCCCCGCACAATAAGCTGTAATAAACATAGTGTCAATTGCAGCATGAATCCACACCCTATGAACCCTTCAATAAATGTGTTTATATAGCGCTGAGTAATTATTTTGTTTTTCAGGTTCACAAGCACCCACCGTAGTGCCAAAAACAGAAGATCAAAGACCCCAGCTAGGTAATTAAGATTATCATTAAGATGCAACCTTTGTTATTTCCCATCACAAAAGGGTTTATGTTTGAGAGGTCATCTGGTTGAATTTTTAAGTGGAAGAAAACACTAATTATAACTATTCTTAAAAATGTTATGTTCCCCTTCCTCCCACCTATCCTGCCTAACCTGTATAAAAAAGATCTGTGTACTTACCCATTTTTAATCCACTCTGGGTTGATCATGTGATCCTTCAGCTAAGGGAATGCTCAACAACAGCTGTGGATTCTGGGAGCCATGCTCTCATGGCCCAGCGCTCCCTCCTCTCCCCTACAGCAGCTACTTATTGACACAGGGGGCCAGAGCTGCAGAATCATGTGACTGGAACAGGATAGGGTAGGTAGGAGAAGAGAGGCTGAAACATTTTAAAAATAGATAAAGTTAGGCTTATCTATAATTTTAAATAAATATTCATTATTACCTGTTAATTTTTACATTCATGACAGGTTCATTTTGCTCATAGAACAGAGACAGGGCTTGTAACGCAATAGAAATATCAGTTTGAACTTACTTTTGCAAGCTGTGGCCTGTGGCTTTGTACCATGTGAGGACAGGCACTTGTGATGCTATTGTAGCAGGTTTATCACTGTCCCTTTTGGCAAAATGTTATTAAAATATATATAAAGTCAATATTTTTTGTTAGTTTTGAATAGAGCAAGGGAAGGGTTAGACCCTTTATCACGTTTTTATTGCTTCCCTTAACCCGCTATTTGTCTTGGTGAACATTGTCAAGGGTTGTCACCAGAGCAAGAGGTAAGCAGAAATCTTCTAATGCAGGGGTAGGCAACCTTGGCCCTCCATCTGGTGTGACAGTACAAGTCCCATAAGACATTGCAAGACCCTGACAACCACAGGCATGACTCCTAGAGGCAGAGACATGATGGGATTTGTAGTTTTACCACAGCTGGAGTGCCAAGGTTGCCTACCCCTGTTCTAATGGATACAAATGTTCTACTGGCAACTAAATTGGGAGATTTACTCTTAGTTCATGTTATATCTCCAAGACAGGAAAATCTCCCCAGCAGGACATAGATATCAACAAATAACCTGATGGGGTTTTAACCCTTCCCTACATACAAGATCTCAAGAAAAAAAACAGACTTTTGATGTACCCATCAAACAATACAGTTATTTTAAATTAAAATTTGTATTTAGTATTTTAAAAGTTAACATCTATACATACGTTTTAACACCATAAAACAGATAGGAAAGCATTTTTGCAGAAATTATGGATGTTGTGCTGCTTGTATTAAAAAAAATGAGAACACAAATGAATAAAAAATTTAATCTTGGATAAGGACCACCTTCTGACAACTAACAATTTTTTAAGTGGCTTTAGGGGAGCAGTAGTCAATGGGGCATTTGTAGTACCAATATGATATGTTGGGCTGGTGGTACTTCACTATTCACGTATCGATCAAGGAGGGTACCTTTAATCATTGACACGTAGTGGACAATATATAGCTTTCTGCTCCCTTGGCAGAGGGAAGCCTTCCAGCATCAACTTCTTTTGGAGCTCTGAGGCTTATATGACTGAATGCCAAGAGCTGCAAAGGAAGATGATACAGAAAGATGTGAAAAGGGGTGTCCTAACAAACCCACTTTCACTATGCCCATCAACCACGGCAGAACCATGGCACACTTTGCATGGTACACTTTCTTTAGCCCACAGAAATTGATTTCCACTATAAAAAGGCTGGTTGGCTGTGCTCCCTGAATGACTTATAGCCATCTGTTTGTTTGTCTGCTGGGAGGAGCTGCCACTCTGCATTACAGGCTATGGAGGCACTAAGAGCCCTTTCACACCGGGCCGCCCATAGCGGCCCGCTATTTTTAGCAGCGTTTTACCGTCGGATAAGCGGCACATTTCGGCTGCTAGCGGGGCGCTTTTACCCCCACTAGCGGCCGAGAAAGGGTTAAAACCGCCCGCAATGCGCCGCATTGATTTCAATGGGGAGCAGCGGTGGAGGAGCAGTAAACACACCGCTCCCTTACCGCTCCAAAGAAGCTGCTGGCAGGACTTTTTTTACCGTCCTGCCAGCGCAGCGCTCCGGTGTGAAAGCCCTCGGGCTTTCACACTGGAGAAAATGCTGCAGCTGTTTGAGGGCGGATTGCAGGCGCTATTTTTAACACTATAGCGCCTGCAAAACGCCCTCGGTGTGAAAGGGGTCTTACACTTGGCACAGTTGAACTGAACCATGCCGGAATGTGATGACCCCCCTCCACTTCTTTGCTGGTCTGCATTCACAATGGGCTAGAAGCAAGTGTTCATGGGCACACTTACATCATTACCTTGGCCAACTAGTTGTGTGCTCAGTTTACTGACCTGAATAGTATCGTGAAGTGAAGTGTGCCCAGGTGGTCTTGAGCTGGGTGCACTTAACTGTTCCCGGGCACGGTTTAGAGCACTCACACTTCACAATCGATCAGACCAAGGTGGTGGGCTGTGCCCAGGCATGGTTAAAACTGCCGGTGTGAGTCCACCCTAAGGACACAGATATGCCTAGCCACTCATTCCAACAGTCCCCATCCACAGCCACCCACATAGGCCCGCATTTTAATGAGTTTGCTGCTGTTGTAGGCAGGATTCACTTTTTTGGGGCTACAAAATGGGGTTGAATTATTTATTAAAACTGGAGCATGCAAATTTTGGTGCAGCTGTTCATGGTAGCCAATCGCCTTTTATCTTCAGCTTGTTCAATTAAGTTTTGACAAAAACAAAACCTGGATGCTGCACTAGATTTTGCACTCTCCAGTCTTAGTAAATCAACCCCAATATTTTTTAATGTCTTTTTATCCAGAATTGTGACAATGCAGTACAAGGAAATGAACATAAATTGAGTTAAATTGCTGGATGAAATATTTATGATTTCTCTTATTTTTTTATTTTAGATCCTTATCAGATTCTTGGCCCAACAAGCAGTCGCCTTGCGAATCCAGGTAAGGAGACAAAACATCAACAGGCTCTTTGACTGTTACTAATGTTGCATGTCAGGATAAAATCCAATATATGAAAGCTATAACAAAACTACAGTTTATGTAGAAATATAAACTAAAATAGAAGTTATTACAGCTGTAGCAAAGCTACAATTTACATAAAAACAGAAACTTAATCAAAGAATGATGGTCTTACTACAGTAAATAAACGCCAAATAAAGTGCAAGAAACCCAAAAAGAAAATGTAGCCCTTGTTTCCAAATTCTGAATTTTTCAGGACAACCCTGGTCATTTGTATTGAATATTCTTTACTTTTCATACATCCAGTTGCATCCCCATGCCACCCTTATTTTGATATATATTTTCATATTTTTCACATTAAATAGTAACTACGGGCAAAATAAAAAAATTACATATATGATGAAGTCTGTCAGCAGCTTTAATATAATATTATATATCACATTGTATATTGAATATTACATATTCAATATCATTTTTTTCATTTCTCCCAGTAAAAGAGTTTTATTACCTGTTGATCCTGCCAGTAGATCTGTTATTTTTACACTTCATTTAACAAGGTGATATCGCTTTTAGTTCTACAGTGAATTTGCACAGCAGCATTGTAACCCTGTGGATAGGGTAGCTTTAGATGGACATGTAGTTTTAAATCAGAGACACATAGAGGGTCTATTTATAAAAACAAAAATCTCTGGACTAATGCCACAAGCATTCACACAGACATCAGAAATTAAGACCGTATATTGTTTAATACTTTGATTACGGCTAATGTGCGGTCGTCCAGTTCTGGGCGGGCGTCAAATGACATCCTCCTGTGACTGTGCCCACTGTGGCCCACGGGCAGCGTGCTTTGTGATCGCTGTTTCACACAGCTGATCACAGGTCGGGGTAAAGGGCCAATCACAGCTGCCCTTTACCACGTAATCAGCTGTGTCCAATCACAGCTGATCATGATGTAAACACAAGCTGGTTATTTGCATTCCTTTCCTCACGCTGACAGCGTGAGGAAAAGAGAGATGATAACCGGCTTGTGTGAAAGGGACATCTACACTGATAGTCAGGGCACTGATTATCAGTGTCCTGATTATCAGTACAGTCCCAACAGTGCCCACCAGTGCTGCCAATCAATGCTCATCAGTGCCTTCTCATCAGTGTCACCTATCAGTGCTGCCTATTAGTGCCCATCAGTGCCGCCTATCAGTGCCCTTCGGTGCTGCCTATCAGTGCCCATCAATGCAGACTGTCAGTGCAGCCTCATCGGTGCCTCCTCATCAGCGCCGCCTATCAGAGCCCTTCAGTGCTGCCTATCAGTGCCTATCAGTGCAGTCTCAGCAGTGCACATCAGTGAAGGAGAAAAATTACCTGTTTGCAAAATTTTATAACAAACTATGACATTTTTTTTTTTAAATGTTCGTTTTTTTTTTTGTTTATTTAGCAAAAAAAAAAACAGTGGTGATTAAATACCACAAAAAATAAGCTCTATTTGTGTTAAAAAAATTATAAAAATTTTATAAGGGTACAGTGTTGCATGACCGCGTTATTGTCATTGAAAGTGTGACCGCACTGAAAGCTGAAAAATGGCCTGAGCAGCAAGGGGATGAAAGAGCCCTGTGGGCAAGTGTTTAACAACTTCAGGCCCAGAAGGATTTACCCCCTTAATGACCAGGCCATTTTTTGCGATATGGCACTGCGTCACTTTAACTGTCAATTGCGCGGTCATGGGACGTTGCACCCAAACAAAATCTATGTCCTTTTTTCCCCACAAATTGAGCTTTCTTTTGGTGGTATTTGATCACCTCTGCGGTTTTTATTTTTTGCACTATAAATAAAAAGACCGACAATTTTGAAAAAAAGAAAAACAATATTTTTTACCTTTTTGCTATAATAAATATCCAAAAAAACTAATAAAAAAAACAAATTTCTTCATCAGTTTAGGCCAATCTGTATTGTACATATTTTTGGTAAAAAAAATTAAGCGTATATTGATTGGTTTGCGCAAAAGTTATAGCGTCTGCAAAATAGTGGATATATTTATGGCATTATTATTATTAATTTTTTTTTTTTTACTAGTAATGGCGGTAAATACGATTTTTAGCAGGACTGCGACATTGGGGCGGACAGATCGGACACTTTTGACATGTTTTTGGGACCAGTGACATTATTACAGTGATCAGAGCTAAAAATAGCCACTGATTGCTGTATAAATGAGGGGTTAACACTATGGGGCGATGAAGGGGTTAAGTGTGTGCCCTAGGAAGGTGTTTCTAACTGTGGGGGGATGGGACTGACAGGGAGTAGAGAGAGATCACTGTTCCTGATCCCTAGGAACAGACGATCTCTCTCTACTCCCCTGTCAGAACGGGGATCTGTTTGTTTACATTGACAGATCCCCGTTCTGGCTCTCTGTGCAGCGATCACAGGTGGCCAGCGGACATTGCGGCTGCCAGCCAGTGCATCGGCTCCTGCTATAGCCATTAAAGTGACCCGCCGTACCAGTGTGGCGATTTGGGCAGCCGAGCCAACCTGCCGCAGTATAACTGCGGTGGCTGGTCGGCAAGCGGTTAAAGCGGAGTTCCGCCCCAGCAAAAAATTTTAAGTCAGCTGCTGACTTTTAATATTAGGACACTTACCTGTCCTGGAATCCAGCGATGTTGGGACCCCAGCCAATTTTTTTACCGATCGGTTCTCTGGTGTCCATTCGTGTCCATTCGTTGTAAGAGAAACCTGAAGTGAAGCCATGCAGCTTCACAGCCGGTTCCCTACTGCTCATTCACAAAGCGCGTTGTCCTTTTTTTAGAATGGCTGGCAGCGGGGGAAGGAGGAGGGGGGTCAAACTTCCGAGTGATCTCAACCCAACGAGATCTCTTGAAAGTGGGGACTGGTACCTGTCAAAACAGGTACCTGCTCCCTCCCGAAAGGTGCCAAATGTGGCACCGGAGGGGAGGAGGAAGCAGATAAGCGGAGCTTCCACTTTTGGGTAGAACTCCACTTTAAAGAAAACTACCACATTATCACCACTAGATGGACCTGTAAATTTTAGGAAATCAAGGCATTAACCAAAATACGGTCAGAATTCATGACTGATGGGCAAATACATGTGGCAGTCAGCCAGAATTTTTTTTCATAATAGACCCCATAGGTTAAAGTGAGCTAATACTCTTTAGGCAGTTATAGCAACAATCTTTTTTCCATTAAAAAAAAAAAAAAGTTTAAATCATATAAATAAAAGCTAACCTCAGTAATATGGTTTACACCATAATACACCAAAATCACCTCTAACTTTTGCTGGACAGCTTGGGCGGTTACAGGAAGTGTAAAACTGTCAGAATCAACAGGTAATATAACTACGTTACGGATCTTGCCAACCAAGTAAAGCATATGTGCAGCAGCAGGTCGGTTGGGCCTTAATGTCCACTTACTGCACATATGCATCCACGGGGCTCTAAAACTTCTGTGCTGAGAGTGCACAGTGACCATGGACTGCTCCCATTCTCTGTTTATGATCAGAGGCCGGTGGGATGGGCTTCCAATCATATGACCACTATGACTGCCAATCCCAGTGATAACATGATCAAAAAGTCCATCCCACCTCCCGGTGTTAAGACCCACTTATAGGGCTACCAGGGAGGGGTGGGAAGGGGTTAGTAAACTATGAAGACCTTTTGCACAATCTAGTTAATCTTTCAATTTCTTGGTACTTTTATGATGGCAAGACAAATCAAACCAACATTGGCCCTAGTGGATGGGTATAAGTGCGAAAATCCACCTGAAACATTTTTTTCTGTGCTTTTTGGACTGATATAACAAGGAATGGTGTCAGCCCCAGCCCAGTTGTCTTTTTCTAAACTACAGATTACTTCCCCCTCCTCATCCCCACAATAAAAGGGAAGTGGTTTGTAGTTTAAGGAGGTGAGCTTGGCCAAGCTGATTATAGTGCTTGAGATACCACAGTCATAGTGAAATGGACATAAGATGGCTCTGATTTTGCATTTACTGTATCGAACATAGATAACACAACACTTTCAATGGTATATTTAAGAGACCTAAAGGGAACAATTAAGAGAAGTTCATTGTTAGGGTTAGCATACATTTTAAATATTTCCTGTGTGTTTAGGAACTTATACTTACACCTTACAGAAAGCTGCATTTAACAATTCACCTGTTAACCTGTTGGCCACTCTACTCAACTACCTGCTGTTGCTGATTGACTCCCATGACCTCACCTACCCTTTGCGTCTGCAGCCCCCAGGCTACCACCACTAAATGGATCTTTCCCTTTTTTCTCTTCTCTGGATAAATAACAATATCCGCAGCCCAAGTCTTTTATTAAAAGCAGTTTTGAGGAATGCTCTTGGAAAGGGTGAATATACTGAATGTGCTGAAACACAGCAAATGCTAATGCAGTTCAGATGGACTGTTAACCTGGTATGACAATGAGAAAAAGAATCGGTATTCAATAAAATGAAACCATCTGATATCTGCATGCAATTAATAGTGATTAACATAGAGTCTAGAGAAGTTTTGTTAACGCTCTCACTGCACAGAAAACGACGGGGTTAATTTACAGAAGACTGGAGAAAATGTGCAGCTGTAGTCTACAGATGTCAAATAGATTTATAGCTTTATGTGCCAAAAATAGAGTATGTGTTGATGGGCCTTGGGCTTGTGACAACAGCATCAGTTAGTGATGAGCTTGGGTACGTTCTGCCGTACAGAGAATTAAGCTATCAATGCTGGGCCAATCAGGGAAATTTCACATACCCCACACACAGAAAAGGTTGGGAAATGCTCATGACTTTATTGACCATTGTAGGTCAAATTACATTGACCTAATATGGTGAAGCCACTTTGACCCAAGATAGTGGGGCCACACTGTGTCATGTGTTTTAGCCAACATGATCACACTGTAGCAGCTTCCTACAGACCTTAGCTACCAATGCATTCTTACAAAGAATGGGAATTGTCTCTTTGTAGCCACCACCTAGATTCATACCTGCCTGAAGTCTGCCTCAGACTGGTAGCTGGAACTCATAAGAGGATATAAATTCAGTCTACTGTGGCTCTCTCTCTCAGGTGTGTTATCTTCCCCTAGAAAATCTTATGCCCCGTACACACGATCGGACATTGATCGGACATTCCGACAACAAAATCCATGGATTTTTTCCAAAGGATGTTGGCTCAAACTTGTCTTGCATACACACAGTCACACAAAGTTGGTCGGAAATTGCGAACGTCAAGAACGCGGTGACATACAACACGTACGACAAGCCGAGAAAAATGAAGTTCAATAGCCAGTGCGGGTCTTCTGCTTGATTCCGAGCATGCGTGGAAGTTTGTGCGTCGGAATTGTCTACACCTGATCAGAATTTCCGACAATGGATTTTGTTGTTGGAAAATTTGAGAACCAGATCTCAAATTTTGTGCGACCGAAATTCCGATGGAAAATGTCTGATGGAGCCTACACACGGTCGGAATTTACGTCAAAAAGCTCCCATCGAACATTTTCCTTAGGAAAATCCGACCGTGTGTACGAGGCATTAGTGTAAATCAACATATTTCATACTGAAACTTGGGTAACCCATAGACATGGGATGAAAGTTGCTTGACCTTTTTTATTTTTTTTTGGGTCAGATCAGATGGTCATTTTGTGAATGGGCACTACTAAAAACTAAACTTGGAGAGGTTTCACATCTAACTATCCTTGTAACTATATGGCCATTAAAAAAATGTAAATACTTTTGGGTATATAGGAGCATGTGACTCACTCCTCTTCCTCTCCTGTGACATCACTGGTGCTTGGTGATTGGCCAGGTGCTGTTACGTGGAGAAAGCAAGGAGAGAATCCTCAGCCTTGTGTAAGCTCTGAGTCATTTTAGTATAGGAGCAAGGAAAAAGTTAAAAAGGTAAGAATGTGCTGCTGGGGAGGGGAAATCAAACCAAACCATGAGCAGACTGCATTTTGCTTTAAGATATTTTTTTATAAAGCCCCTTTCTACTCATAGATCTAAAGGTACACAATATGATCAAGAGTTTGTGGACACCTGACCTGTTCAAATGATTTAGTTTCGATTTTTTCAATGAAGGGTCCTGTTATTGCTGCAGAATACAAAGTAACTTTGTTTAGACAATTGTATACTTCGAAGTTTGTAAGGAACAGTTTGGAGAAGGCCCTTCCCTGTTCCAGCATGAGTGCACCTCCATGCACAAAGCCAAGCCCACAAAGATATGTTTTGATGAGTTTATTGTGGAGGAACTCAAGTGGCCTGCACAAATCCCTGACCTCAATCCTACTGAACACCTTTGGGATGCCCTGAATCAATTGGAAGCCAAGTCTTCTCATCAAACATCATTAACAGACCTCATAAGTTTTCTTTTGGCTGAAATTTTCCTTGAGCACAAACCCACAATTCCTTGTGGAAAGACTTCCCAGTAGAGTAGAAACTGGTTTTGGCCACAAATTGAAGAAGGGCGGGGGAATCTATATTAATGACAATAGTTTTGGAAAGCCCATATAAGTGTGATGTTCAGGTGTGCACAAGCTTTTGACCATAAAGTGTACCTATAGGCATGAAAGAATCATTGCACAGCCAGGGGAATATCTTGATCCTATAGTGCAGTAAAGACAATAAGGTCTTGTGCACACAGATGCTTACCAGCTCCTGTGTACTGTGGTGTAAAATTCCCAGCACTTTGCTGTGCCTGTACAGCTGTCAATGCAAGTCAATTGCTGTATGTGGCCATGCTGTAAGTGGCAAAAAGTAAGACACCTACATCCTTGCAGCTGAGGATGCTAGGCAGCAATAGTCACCTGTGTCCTAGCAATGGAGGACACCAGGTGACAATACCTGTCTGATACCTGTACCTGAAATGATCTCATGTTCTTCTACATCACTTTGTAATATTATTGTTTTAGGCAGCGGACAAATCCAGCTGTGGCAGTTTCTTCTGGAACTTCTCTCAGACAGCTCCAATTCCAACTGCATTACTTGGGAAGGAACGAACGGAGAGTTTAAGATGACCGACCCAGATGAAGTGGCAAGACGTTGGGGAGAAAGGAAGAGTAAACCTAACATGAACTATGACAAGCTCAGCCGTGCACTCCGCTACTACTACGATAAGAATATTATGACTAAAGTCCATGGCAAGCGCTATGCTTATAAGTTTGACTTTCATGGGATTGCTCAAGCCCTTCAACCACATCCTCCAGAATCAACAATGTACAAGTATCCTTCCGAACTTCCATATATGAGTTCTTATCACACGCACCCTCAGAAGATGAACTTTGTTGCTCCTCATCCTCCAGCTTTACCTGTGACATCATCCAGTTTTTTTGCAGCTCCAAACCCTTATTGGAATTCTCCAACCGGAAGTATTTATCCCAGTGGCCGACTCCCGGCAAGTCACATGTCATCTCATCTTGGAAGTTACTACTAAATCCCAAGAAAAGACTTTACTGTGGATTACAATTCACCGGGGACTCTACCAGGTGATCATCATGAGTTACCAGTGCCTTTTTTTTTAAACCGGTGCATAAAAAAGGGGCAGATAGGCCAAAAACACAAAACTTTTTCCAGAGGGTAAAGACGCAAAATTTTACTAACGAAGTTCAAATGCCAAAGATGTAACGTAGGAGACATCAGCATTGGACCAATATGTATTCTTGGTTCGACTTTTGCTAGTCGAAGTCTATGATAGATTTGCCGAAAACGACGGTGAGATCTTCCTTATAAACTTTTTGTAAAAAAACAAAAACAAAAAAACAAAAGTAAATAAGAAAACTATATGCTATATACAAAAGTGTGGACTATCATAATATAAATTCTGTAGTGCAAACTACCTGTATTTAAGAATACAAGTATACAATCAGGATCAACTAAACAAAAGTAGTATCAGTAACAGAATGTCAAGGCAAATATTTGACAAAATTTCACTTAAGGGAAAAAAAAACTTTCTGGCAAACTGTGAAGACTTCCTACATTCCTTGATATATCTGAAAGAGAAGTATGAGCCATTTTGGTGGAACAAAGAAAGTGCCTAGAGTAATTATGCTCAAGAAGGTTTATAAGCAGATGTCGAAGGGAAGGGTAAAAAAATGGAAAAATTTGTCTTGTTCATGGAAAGCTGTTGAAACGACAGAGGGCTTGACAATACAGGGACATATGTTTTTGAGACTTCTTTGAGAAATGTTACAGCAGTATTAATACCGCCATCAGTATTACTGAGAACAAAATGATACAGTTAAAATGGTATAGAATAGAATAGTTATCTTTAATGATATAAAACTGGAATTGTCTGATATTTAAAAAAAAAAAATCAGGACCTCGTTTGTAATGTACAATACACAACACCCAACTTTTTTTTCAGAGATGCAATGGCTAATTTAAGAGAAGTGGAAACAACAAGAATTATTTTCATTTTTTTAAAAGGCCAGGTCCATTTCTACACATATCGAGTGCAGAATGACGGTCAAATTTTAGCACATCTAAAAAATACATCTATCGCAGTTCACATCTAGTCATTGCTAAATGTAACATTTTTTTTTCAATGTGTTGCCCATGGCAGCAAGAATTTAATATGGCACTGATATTGGAAGCAATACTCGTTGGTGGAATCCGATCAACCTTCTCCAATTTTATTGCCAAAGCTCTCAGGGTGGATTTTGTACACATTTTTTATTGTAATCTCTGTTTGAGGGATTTTGGATTGAATATTAAGTAAGTTCCCTCATTGCTACAATCTGAACTTTTGTTGTTGTTGTTTTTATAAGCAGGCGCCAGTTTTATTTGAGTCGCGAACGCTGTGCGTTCGTCAGGTTGAAGTATACAAGTCAATGGTATTTTTCATTTTTATATAATTATATAAGTTATGCATTTATACACTACGAGTTGAGCTCGGCCAACCAAAGAAACACAGAAGGGACACGTTGAAACTTTAAGACAAAAAAAAAAAAAAAGTTGTGGCCTTGAATTTAAACTCTGTATGCTTGATGTTTACAATATGAACCATTAGTACTTAGAAATGCAGTTTTTATGCAATACAATAAGCTTGGCCTAGCATGGCAATTCAGATGTAGACTGTAGTTTGCATTATGCGTTTTTATTTTATATTGACCAAGATGTCCATCTAATTTTTTTAAACATATATTTGTGGAGTTTGGGAATATACATTCAATTTACTGAAGAAAAAAAACACTTTCAACAACTTAGTGAAGCCCAAGACCAAATAAATAGTGTGATGTGATATTAGAAATTTAAGTAGGTAAAATGATATACAGTTTTACTATTTTTTAACTCTCACTATAAAAAAACAGGAAGGCAAAAAGGTTTCATTTGAGGTCCAAAATTATCCTTAATTTTGATTTATGTAATACTTCAATTTATAATATTTTCTCTTTCCCAGTAGACTGCAGGTTTCAACTAAAGTCTTCCCTTGAAAAACATGTAAGCCATTCCTTAAAAACTGCTTCTGTAGAATCTCTGCTCTATGGTCTTGTGTTTGTTCAGAGGCAACTGAGACATTTACCATATGGTCATAAAGAAAGGAGCAATGAAATCTGCATCATTGGGCAGTTTCTTATGGAAGTTCTGTTTTATCTTTATGTGCTAATTGCCGCTCATTCCTCTTTAAAGAAGCTGTAGCTGTGTCCAGAAGGGCAAGGACTGGCCACTAAAATTGCCTGTTGCCTTACTGTAGATGATCTTTCAACATTACTGACTTACCATGTCTTGTGTCATGCTACGTCTCTGTGTAGAGGTGGCCATCTTGGTAGAGGCAGGTCTTTGCTTCCACACATCAGCACCTCCAGCAAGGAGAACAGTGAACAGGACAGTAATGACACCACCAAATCTCACTCCAAATCTCCTCAGTCTAGCAATCAGAGCCAGCAGTGCCTTAGATCTCACACTGCAGAAATACAGCTATTAGGCTGTATGCACAAGAGTGCCTAGGCACACTCACATACCAGTAAGTGAACTGCTATTTTTCAGGAGGAATTCCAGGTAGATTGTTCAGGGTACTGCTTAGGCAAAATTAAAATTTCTAGATATTTCCTATAACATAGCAACACTTTGACTTCAGGTTCACTTTATATGTAAGCCTGGGTGCCGTTATGAATCATAACCAAGCTAGATAGCATCACTCTAATATATTTTATTCGCCAGTTGTTACTGTATATGTTACCATAAGCAGAATGGTGAATTCCAGTCAATGTCAATTACCCATTTAAATGTTTTTGTCTTTTCAATAGAGTAGCTCAAAACACAGAATGGGTACTGGGCAAGGTATCCACCCCTCCCCCCTCCCCAAACACCTCCTTAACATTGATAAGGGGACATTGGATGCAAAGGGGTTGCTTTACTAAAACTGGAGAGTGCAATATCTGGTGCAGCTCTGCATAGAAATCAATCAGCTTCCAAGGTTTTTTGTCAAAGCGTAATTGGACAAGCTGAAGTTAGAAGCTGATTGACTACCATGCACAGCTGCAGGATTTGCAGTCTCCAGTTTTAGTAAATCAACCACAAAGAATATATGCTATATGTATTGTCTATAATGGCATGGCCTCATCAGACACCAACTGCCTACAAATACATCTTCCCTTGTGAAGAGACAGGAAGATGCACAGCTTTGACTCTGTTCCCATGGGGCCCATGGTTGTTTACAGGACTCTAGGCTCCTACTAAGGTTGCCATGTTGATGGCACAACATTGCATAGTAGAAATAATTTAAAAGAGAAGTATGGTATTTTTTTTTTTTTTTTTGGAATCATACTTACCTGGGTGGATGCAGCTTCGGACCAATGCTGCATCTGTCCTCTGCCAGCTCTAAGGCTGAGAACCGAGCAAACGAACACCACCAATCGCTTGGTTCTCAGAGCTCCCTGAGCAGAGAGCTGTCTGCCCCCCCCCCCCCCCCAGAGCTTACTGGAGCGCTGGGCTGTGGAGGGGGCATGAGCGGCCAGCTCAGGCTCTCAGTGACTTACATGTGGGCCCATCCCGACCATATGGTCACGATCTTTCCTGAGCCTGGACCGGCTTTGTGATGTCAGCTGACAGTGGGCTTCAACCCACTCTCTGCTAAAAACAGGTCACAGACAGGTCTTTGTATTTATGCTTTTTTTTTGTTTCCTCTTTTTTTCTATGTATGTTAGTGTATGACTTTCTATTATCTTTTTTTTACTATTTTCTGTGAAAACGGTTAAATAAGGAGGCCAATGTGGGGCTATTTTTGGCACAAGAACAGATCCAGTATAATTGAAAGGAGCTTTAGCACTTAGGAGTCATTGAAAGACCATTGCAACCTTAAGAACTGGCATTTCACCGTTCCCATTGACTCCATTGACTTAGGGTTACAAAAACTTTGGCAGATTGAAATCTTGAAGTTTTGCTCATCCTATTTTATTGCTTTCTTAGATAAAGGCCTAAGTGGTGTATATTTTTTACCCTATATAGATTGTCCAAACTGTTTTTAAAACTATAAATATTTAAATGTACTACTAATGATTGCTTCTATACAATCCGATTTGGAAACAAAATCTGATTTAGAAAGAGAAATAATGACTTTCTAAATGAAATGACACATTTCCCCAAAAAAGCCCATATCACGATTATGAGTTAAATGCCAATGCCTTAGTAATTCTCGGAATTAATGTAATAATTGAAATTCCTCCTAGTTGGTTATAAACAAAAGTACTTGTCTTAACAAAAAGCCATTCTTAATGCCAGTCTATAAGAGTAATTAATACTATATCTAAAAAAATATATATATATATGGTCAACATTTAGCCTTAAACACAGTCTTCACAACAAATCCTTAAGCTGGATACACACTATACAATTACCTTTAGATTTTTTTCCTTTAGATTTACCAAAATCATATAATATGAGGTCAAATCTAAACACTTTCAATTTGTATGCAATCAGGCAGGCCCTTCCACTACATGGTTGAAGGTAAAGCTAAAGGAAATCGAACAAAAGTTGTATAGTGTGTATCTAGCTTTAGTCGGAATCAATTTTTCAATCAAATGTTTCCATCCTAATGGAAAGATTTGTGTGTTGTGGGCTTTTGTTTGCATCAGAACTGCTACTCTCAATGGAAATGCAAAAGCAGCTTGAAGCAGGTTGATGCAGCTTAGAAGAAGGTCAAAAGCAAGTCAGAAGGAGATCATCTGCACCAGTCAACAAGGTTGCAACTGTCAGCAAATTTAGGGACAGTTTGTAAAATCAATGATTTTTACATCTGCCCGTGAATGTCCATTATGGACAAGCAGTCTGCATGTCCGTAATGGACATTCACTGACAGATGTAAAAATCACTGATTTCAAAATCTCTCCTTGAATTTACTGACATTTGGCAACCCTGCCGGTCAATGAATTCTGAATAATCCCAGAACCATCCCAAACAGATCTTCAATGCCTTTGAAATGCAAGCTGTATTTGCCCTTTGACACGGGTCCTGAATAGGAAACTATAGAGTAACTTTGGTGAGTCAGAAAACAACTGGGACAAGGTGACATAGTTGGGAATTTGTACTTTTTGTAGGCATTGTTCAGTGCTCCCTCTAGTAGTTATTTGTATATCAGGCAGTATGATTTAGCATCCCTGCTGAATGACTGATATAAGCTCAGTTGGCCTTATTAAGAGTTATAGACTTGCACATTAAAGCAGGAGCAGTGAATCACAGTCAATGTACATATAAGTATATTGTCCAAATGGGGAAATGTAGCACTTATTGCTACTTTCCAGATTAGTGGGGAAGAGTCGAGTTAAGCCAGAAACTGTGAATAAAACAAGATTTGATTTGCTGCATCTTTTTAAATAATTTCTGCTATCGATACAGGGATTTGAAGGACAGGTCTCTGCATTTTGGTTTACTAACTGGTGCACTGATCTTAGTTTATATATAATGTATGTATATATATATATATATATATATATATATATATATATATATATATATATATAAAATGCCACTCCCTGTGACCACCATAGCAATTTTAAATATCTGGTACTTCCATATACTGTCTCCCATGGTACAGTACTGGACGCCTAAGTGGTAGCTTGCTAGTTTATCATGTGGGAGGTTTTGTGAAGAGTCCTTAGCCCCATATAAGCTGTGACCAGATCTTCTTAGACCTTACACAGGACTTTATTCTTGGGTCTGACAGGCTGTGTGGGTAAAGCAAAGCTGCTCTTTTAAGCAGATCTTGTTCTAAACTGAGGTCCACTCATTACATCAGGGCCCCAAAACCAATACAAAGTTACCCATTCAAGTATAAAACAAAGCATCTTTGGAAGAAAAAAAATAGTTGATATATCTACCTTACCATTGGCTTTTGCACTGGAGAGGTTGTTATCACTATCCTAGATCCTAGAAGTTCCTGAGTATCTCAATTCTTAGGAGATTCTGCTTCTACAAAGTGTCCACCCTTAGCCACCCCCCTTGGTCCAGTCGGGTCTGGAGCACTTACCCCATCTATGGCGGGCAGCGCTTCACCTGGGTGATAGGCGGCAGGCATCACGGGCAGCAGGCATCACAGGCAGCGAGCATCAAGGGAGGCTTCCCCTGCTCTCCTCCGTGGGCATCACGGCGGCTTGCGTCTCCTCTCTCATCCTCCAATCGGAACACTTCTCCTTTCGGCCAATTGGGAAACTGGCCTCAGAACCGACTCCCTGATTGGCCGGGAGGAGAATCAGTGTGAAAATAGTGAATATTCATTTGCTACTGTCACACAACTGGGTGGGCTTGGTTCGCAGTGCTCTGCGCCCTGAGCCCACCCTATTTTGAAGCCTATTAGAGTCTTTGGCTCTAATCACGTGCTTCAAACCCCCCCCAATTGGAATTCATGCATCCGGCGTCCTGCATAGGTACCGGACACATGGATATGGGGGGGGAGCGGTGCTCGTGCGCTCTTAATGGACGGGCCACCCCTGCACTGCAGGTGAGGTTAGTACTCTATGTGATTGATTTACTAAAGGCAAATAGACTATGCACTTAGCAAGTGCAGTTGCACTCATTTCCTTAGTAAATGTATGGTGATAAGGTTTCAATTTGTAAAGAAAACCCAATCAGGTGCAAGTAAACTAAAAAAAAAAATTAAAAATTCTTGTACATAGTTGGATGATGGAAAGCAGCAAAGCTTTACCACATTTACTAAGCTCTGGGGGAAAATAAGTGCACTATCTATTTGTCTTTTTAAAAGACACCCCTATACTTTCTAACTTTATTTTCCACAGGTGCTTTCTTTTACACTTTAATGTGGCAATTAAAATGATCCTTATAATTAATGCAAGGTCCACTTTAAACACTGCACACAGAAACTGGGTTTTAAGGATTAACAGTTATAGATAATATTATTTAAATTAAGCTAATCACATCCACATATAGATTTTTTTTTTTAATCTAAAAATACTATTGTTTACGTTTAACTAAAGCTCCAAAACCCAGTAAAAAAAAAATTAAATAGCATTGAGGAATATGGTCACTTAGTACACAACTGGTTGACTTGGGTTTGGTCAAATTTACATGTCTGCCATATTTGTAAGGCTGAAACAGAGTAAAATATTCCAGCCACTTCTATGATAGGAAAATGTTATTTTAATGACTATAGGACACGCTGATAATTATACTGTAAAAACAATAGAAAATGTGAATGGAGCACTGGTTTTTCTAAACAGTTAATTTGATCTCAACATATCCTGATCCCTTTTAAAGAAGGTTTCCCCACTAGAAAAGTTTTTTATTACCATGTGCAGCTATTAAATCACAAAGTGCAATCTGTTTATACCTTTACCTATCCTACACAGTAACTAACGTGTAGCATAGTATGCACCCCCTTCCAGGCCATGCGCATCAGTGTAGTGAGAGTTTAAACAACCACAGACTTAGGGTGGATTGGTGACCAAGCTGTATTGCTTAACAGCAGTGGAAAAAGAGTGAGGTCACTGACCTGGAAGTGTTCCTCCAGAGGTTGCTACGGGTTCCTTGAGCAATGTGAAATTTCTGCCTCTCAGATAAGATCTCACTGACACTATTGATCTCTTTAGCTATCTGTAAGGGGGATTCTTCCCAATGACCACAAGTGGAGCATTCTTTCCACTGACCATCACACTAATGTGTCATGAGTTGGAGATATAGTAATTTTTAGCAGGGGTTCCCTGAGATTGGAAAGCCATTTTAAAGGTTCCTCGGGTTCCTCTGTGTTGAAAAGGTTGAGAAAGGCTTATGTATTTCAACATTTAGAGTCAGTGAAACTTTATATTTTGAATGAAAACTGGCATGTTGGTCAAAACCTACCAGCCAATGGGCTCTAATTTTCCAAGTTTCATATCTGGATGGCTCCCCAACTCAGTGCCTTCAGTTGGTGGTATTTCACTTTCTAAATGGCCATGAATCTGATAAGGCCAGGTGTTCCCTGATTTTGAGGCCCTCCCCTTACTGCAAGCTTGCCCATCTAACCTGAAACATGAGAGGGAGGTTGCACAACAATGTCATGTGATAGGAGGGTGCTATCCTGCCCAGAAGCCTGGAGAAGCAGCCTGTTATGCTGGCTGCAAAGGGTTATAAAAAAGTATTAATTTTCTGGGAAGGATTATCAATTAACTACCTGATTTATGGCTCTTTATCCTGTTCTTTGTACTGCAGAGATAAGATTCAGGGACCCGTTTGGTAAAATCAGTGTTCCATCTCTAGGCCTTATTTCTAGAATCTGTGCCTTTTACATGGACCAAAATGTGCTAGAACCAAAAATCAAATGTACCTTCTCTGTTTCTATGGACCACTACATTTGTACGTACTCTGTAACATCGTTTAGTTCAATTTTCTTTTTTAACCGAGACCTAACACTAATCAGAGATTTGTTACAGTTACGGCAGCTTTTATAGAAGTCTCAGCAAAAAAAAAAGATGGAAAACTTTTTTTTTTTTTTCTAAAGCAGCAATACTAATTATTATTTAAGTAATTCAATTATCTCAACCAATAAAAATCATCAATGTAAACATGATTGGCTGTGGTTGTTTTTATTGTATATGACGCAAAAACAGAAATGTTGTATAAATTAGTTGTCATTGCTGTAGGACAATAAAGTGCTTTATATAGAAAATTTGCTTCTGTTTTGGATTCAATACTATGATATACAGCACACACACATTCTAGATTTTAAAGTAGATATAAACCCAAAGGGTTCATTTACTAAAGGCAAATGTGGGTCAGATTTATCACTTGGAGAGCTGGGGTCATAAATAAGTAAGGTATGGAGAGCAGAGGTTAGGGGTAAGTAATGTGCAAAGAACATAGTTCAGGAGTAAGTAATGGATGGAGAGCAGAGGTCAGTAAGTAAAGGATAGAGGAGTCATAAGTAAGTAACCAACAGAATGTGGAGGTAAAGAGTATTTGATAGTCCTTCATGACCAGCAGGGTGGCTGTGTGGGGAGGAAAGCTTGTCCTTGATTATTGAGAAAGCAGACCCTGAGGCAAGCCCTTGGCGCCTCACAGATGCCTCACCCAACCCAAAATGGTGCTACTGGACTCCATAGCCGAAATCTAGAAAAGGAAAACCAGCCCGCTGCACAAATGTTGCTTACAATTGGATACAGAGTCCAGAAGAGCCGTTTACGGTAGCCAAGGCACCCATGAAGTTTAATGATTACCCTGCACTGAATCGCAGCTGGGGACATTTGTTCCTCGGGGACTGATCCGTCAAAACAGGGGCTGTAACTTTAACACCTTCACTAAGCTAAAGGAAAAAATAAGTGAACAGCCTGCATGTTAAAGCTGTGGTAAAGTCCGCTTTCTGATTTTTAACTTCAGCCCAGTAGTGTATTTAGGTTTTGTGCCACCCTAGGCCTGACTATACTCGTGAACCCCCTAATTTAAATATGACCCACCCCTTCCTGTCAAGGTCACACCCCTTGCTGTTTAAGACCCGCCCTAAATTTTTGAGTGGGGACACTAGTTCTAAGGGCCTGGGGGGGGGGACAATGGATTCCCTTAATTTGCATAGATTTCCTCTCACTTCCTGTTTGGCTATGGGGCAGGAAGTGAAGAGAAATCTCTGCAATGGGACAGGGATCATAAAAAATAAACTGACAGGGGCTATAAACCTCCCTTATTCTATCCAAAATGAAAAAAAAAGTGTTGCCTATAGTTCTACGTTAAGCACAAATTTCTGTAATTTTATGAAGAGGACTAAGAAAATATAACCATGCCAATGGTGGAGGAGAAAACATATAGCACAGTGAGGAAGGTTTGTGGTCCAGGACGATAGGACAGTCAAAATTAGAAGCGGCTCCCCCCCTACAGTTGCGGAATGCTGGCCGCCCGCATACTGGAAGCAGTGTGGCTGCTTTATGGGGGCGCTAGACTAATTTGCCTCTCAGCCCAGTCCGCCCCATAAGACTGGTGCTACACTAACAGTGTAGCGCAAGGCGGTGGGGACTCTTTCCATGCTGCCCCCCCTGCAAAGTGCTGCCCTAGGCCTGGGCCTTGTCGGCCTAGGCCAGTATACAGCGTTGGGTAAGCCTATTATAAAGCTTACCTGTAGGTAAAATGTATATCTTCTAAATATAGACCGTTTAGGAGATATTTGCTCTTTTGGAAGTCGGTGACATCACCGTGCATGCGCTCTGAAGAAACGGGACGGGTATGTGCTGTAATGTGGATGTGACTCTGCACGGGAGTGATGTCATCGCAGCTCAGCCATTCAAGCTGCTGGAGCCCGCAAAGGAAGACCGGGTGAAGATGGAAGCCCTGTCAGCTGTGACAGCGCACCACTGGAGGGCTTGGTTCTAAGGTAAGTTTTTATATTGTGCTAGTATGCGATACATATACATTATGCCATTGTCTTGGATTTTTTTTTTAATGCTGCGTTTTACTACCACTTTAATGCACTGTGTATCATAAACAATTGCCATTTGTTTTTGTTTTGTTTTTAAACTAAAATACTACTTTCACATTTTTTACATTTCAGTGATGCTGATCTCTTACAGCCTCTTTGCAGACACTTCTAGTCTATATGCACTCAAGCAATTGCTGCATTTTTTACAATAGTGAACTAAGCCTGAATAGTGTGTTGAAAATCATCACTTGTAGTCTCCACTGAAAGCATACAGTATGTGACAGGGTGACAACTTGGGAGCACAATTGCAGATAGGGACAGAACATTGTCACCCTTTAGCAGAAAGTGCCTGAACAAACATCTTCTTGGCTGGATCACCATGTACAGTTTAAATAAAACCTGCAGATTTTTCAGGGGAGAGCACAGCAGCAACCAGTCTTATGAAGTGGATATACTTCTCTCTTGCCTGCTGCCTGCCGTGGCCTGTTGCCCAGATTCTGACCTCTCATTACTCACACCCTGTCTTCACAGCACAACCATCCTGTTCCCATGACCCCTTGATGGTGCAATACTGAGGATCGTGACCTAATGTCTGCTTGCAGCAAAGTAGCTCGGGGGCCACTAGGGTCAAAGGCCCATCACCCTTGCAGGTTGACCTGGTGAAGACCAGGTTGTCATTTTGACTCAGGGTATCACAGGTAACAGAAGTTAATTTTTAATATAAGATGTTATCCTGACAAGGTATTTCCAGAGCTCCATGGGACAGAGAGATCATAGCATAGTTATCTCCTTGTAGACAAGATGTCTGTCATTAAACCTCAGACACAGCCATATGGAGGGAGCAATAGATTGTGACGAATCACTGTTTCCACTTATTGGGTTTTAACTACCTAAGGAGTAGAGAGTGTTCACTTTACAAATTAAATGTTTATTATTGTATAAAAAGTGGAACTGTGTTGACATCAATCATCCATTCAATCATCCATTCCTGTGAAAGCTAAAACTGTATTCTATATATTTTCCTTTCTAAATATAGCACCCTCCTAGTGTAGAGTAGGCTGCTAGGTAAATTTAGTTAGCCCCACTGTAATAGAGGAGCAGGGATTGATTATTTAGGCCTTCTCAGTGAGTCCTTCAGGAGGAGACCCTGCTACAGGATCTTAGAAGAAGTCTTCAGAAAGACACTGAGGTCCCAGCTAGGCTTAGCTGGGGGGCCTATTTGCAAATTTGCCAGGGTTCAAGTCATGTCTGGAGAAGCTCACTGGAGAGAGCCAGGAGGGAGTTGGTGGGAAAGAGTCCACCTGTCCTATGGTGGTGTTAGTCTGTATCGCCTGCACTAGGAAGAGCCTGGAGGATATCAGCAGGAGGCAACCGATAATCCTGTGGCTAAGTGAGTAAGCAACCCCATTGCTGAGGAGTCAGTGACTGTGTTTAGCTGTTAAACTCTGGAAGGGATACAGGTTACCATCAGCATAGAGATCCTATGGGACATTCCTTTTTATACTGTGCAGCCAGAAAATGAGTCCTCAAGTTATACAGTTCTAAAGTTTTCTGAGGTATCCCATGCTCTCTCTCCCTATCCCAGTTCATCCTTCCCAATAAAAAAAAATCCTAAAAAGAAACCCTTAAACTGTTCTTTGGAGCCAGTGGAGGACTAAGGAAACTGCTTGGTGCCTAGGTGTGTGTGAAATAGGACTTAATTCACTAGTAGCACTACACAAGTGATTGCATATTTAAAGAATGCAGCTTCATCTAATTAGACTTGAAACTTGAAGAACTTCTACTATTGTAGTGAATCAGGCCCTTTTACTTTTGTATTTAAATGTCAACTTGAACTATTGTACTCGGTAAACAATAGGCTTTTTATAAGAGGTGTAAAGGATGAACAGCACCACAGGTAAAAAGTGGACTAAAACATTGCCTACTGGCTACAATCTACACAAACTAACTATTAATTTGCATATAAAATGAAGCAAAATATGGAAAACTACAATTTTTAACACATAGATATATACAGTATATTTATTAATTAATTTTTTTCAAGTTACCAATGGGGTAAGTACACATAAAGACACACAAATCTTAGGGATTGAGTTCCTAAAGACAAATAAAATGTTCACACTCAGAGGAGGGGGGGCATGGCCAGCCAGAGCCCATGATGGATGCTGAGCTCTGAGGCTCTGATCATCGGAACGGGCACTAGCAACTTACAGCACAGACCTATGGCGCACCACTAATACCAGCAAGCACCGGATCTCTCCCTCATCAGCGGCAGCATGCAGCTAAACAAAAAGTAGACACGTTGATCCAGAAACTCACTGCCTTCATGTTCCAGCCTACGGAACAGGGCAGGCAAGATGGCGCTGATCCTGCAAATTCACTAGCCGCCTCCGCTGCTACCAAGTCATTGCAGCCCTTGGCAGCAGCAGAGCTACAAGACAGGTCCACGGAGGTGCAAATAACAGGGGCCAGCTCCTCTGATTCTCCCCCTGGCACCCCGATCATCAATAGCCCAGCCAAAGCACAGATGAAGATGGATTCTCCTGCACTCAACTAACATGAGGTGAGTCATCCTCCCTTCTCCCCTAAGTCCCATAATGCACAAAATGATGCTATAGCCCTGTTCCCCACTGCAAATCGCCAGTGATAGACACAACCCTCAAAGATATGCTGATGTCCCTGAGAAGCACTCTGCAGTCAGACATGCTTTCGCTCATGCAGCAATTCAGACAGGATGTCACTTCCCTGGGGGAAAGAGTGTCTCATATTGAAATGAAAATGGAGGACTGTGCATCTACTGTTAATAATATTATTGATGACCACTCTGCTCATAATAAGGAGCATACTTGGCTTAAAGATAAATTGGTGGACCTTGAGGACAGGTCTCGCCGCAGCAATGTGAAAATCAGAGGGCTAGCTTAAGATCTACAGGCTCAAGATCTTTCTCCCTATGTTAGAGACCTTATCAAAGCACTTCTGCCTGAGCTTAAAAATATTGAGATCATTGACTGCATTCACAGGCTTCCCAAACCCCCACAGCTTCTGGATTTAATATCCAGGGACGTCATCTTAAATATTCATTTTTTTTTTAATGTTAAAAGTCAACTCATACAAAAAGCTTGCACCGTGGGATCTTTGCCTGAGCCCTACACTCACTTGCAGTTGTATGCTCACCTGTCACAACACACGCTACATCGCCAAAGACAACTTAATACGATTACGAAGGCCCTAAGCAGCCATAAGATTCCCTACCATGGGTCAATCATGCAAAGTTATTCAGTACATTCTGAGGCTCCAAACATATAATCTCATCTCTTCAGGTGGATTTGCACCAACTTCATACTTGGGGCATCATAGCTGAGCCTGCTACAACCCCATATGCACAATCAGATAGAGGTGCTCTGTACCCAAGTCATCCACTGCCTCAACGCAATGATCACAGGTCTAAACCTCGCTGAGCCAGCGCCACAGTCACAACACGTTACAATGCCCACTCCGATGCTCCCTAGCCATCGGTTGTACTGGACTCATTGCACCCTCTTATACTTCCTGAGCGAAAGGTGCCCGTTTCAAAGGAAGTGGTTAACACTTTTAGGTTAACTCGGTTTAAGTTTTCTGTTTTTGGTTTTCTTTGTTTTCTGTCACTCTATGTAAAAATGCCATAGCAGCTACTAGCGGTACTTACATCAACATCTCAGTTACGTTTAACCTCTTCAACACCTACTAATGACCACATACTGATCAATTGCAACGATCAACTGTACCAACAATCTCAGTCTGTGGAGCACAGCACTACTCAAGAACCCATAGACAACTCTTGGCAATCTCATATCCAGGGCTTTTTTTTCTCAGAGAATAGGTACAGGTACTCCCCTCTTCTGGGTCAGCCCTTGTCTCCGCCCCCTGTCCACCACCTAGCAATGTCCCTTGGTTCCACCCCCTACCTACCTTTCAGTACCGCCCTTTTAAAGAATACAAAATGTATTTTCTGGTACTAAGTAGTTTCCATGAAATTTGCTAATGAAAGGCAGTAAAATAGGTCCTCTGCAGCCAGCAATAATAGACCCCCATCCAGCAACAATAGATCCTCCAGCAACAATAGATCAATCCCAGCAGCAATAAACCCCTCAGCAGCAATAGATCTGCCCAGAAGCAATAGATCCCCCCAGCAACAATAGATTTCCCAGCAACAATAGACCCCCAGCCACAAAAGAACACTCCAATCTGCAATAGATCCCCCAGCAACAACAGACCCCCCAGCAACAATAGAAACTCCCAGCTACAATAGAACCCCCAGTAACAATAGACCCCCACAACAAAATACCTCTCAGCAACAATACTGTAGAACCTTCTCAGCAACAATAGGCCCCAACAGCAACAATAGATCTCACAGAAGCCAGCATTAATAGACCCTTTCCTCAACAGCAGATTTCTCCCATCAACAACTTCCCCCAGCAACATAAAATTCCCCTAAGCAATAATAGATTCCCCTCACCTGCAGCAAGAGACCTCCCCAGCAACAATAGATCCCCTCACCGGCAGCAATTGACCTCCCAGCAACAATAGATCTCCCCAGCAACAATAGATCCACCAGCAACAATATATCCCAAAGCACCCCTTGGCATTATATACATTCAGTGCTGGAGGTGCCAGAACTGCATTCCCCTGCATTCCCGCTGAAAAAAAGCCCTGCTCATATCCAATCTCACCTCCTCATATCCCTCATACTTTAAGGACTTCCTTCACCAAACACTCTACAGATCACACATCATGACCATCTAACTCCTAACTATTAAACCACACGGCTAAGTTAGCCACATCCCAATGCGACATTCTCTGCACACAAGAGACACACTTTAACCACCAACCAACTTATACTAATAAAAATTTCCCACACACGTTTACAGCAAATGCACCAGCAAAGAAAAGGGGCGCCCTTCTTCCCTTCAAACATACAAGCTCCTTCTAACTTACAACTTGTATTACAGACGCAGAGGATCTTTATCTTATTCTCGTGTGCACATTAAAAGACTCACCCTACACCATCGTCCAACGTATATGCCCCCCAATACGCATCAAATACGTTTCTTGAGAAAGCTCTACAAAAAGATTTCTAAAATCTGACATGGCTCTCTTATCTGGTGCGGAGACTTTAACTTTACTCCAGACCCACAACTCAATTCCTCACATCTGTCCAAACAAGGAAAGCCAAACTTAAGTCCTCTATTGCAAGACTTTCAACTATACAACATATGGCATTGCCAGCATGCCACAGAATGCGACTATACTTTCCTAACATCCTGCCACAACTCCTATTTCCATATTGACCTTTTTCTTGTGGACAAGCAGCTTCTATAGAACATATCTGACTCTGGCATTTTGACAGCTACTGGTCTGATCATGTTCCAATTCACATCAGCATAGAAGACAGCCCGAAAAACCAACCCTATGGAGAATGAACACACATCTGCTCCAATCGGCTCCTTATGCAGCAAAACTTCAACAAAGCCTTAAAGAATTCTTTGCCATCAATTCCAACTCTGTATCAGATCCTGCTACCTTGTGGGCCACTCACAAAGCGTATATGCGTGGTCGGTTCTAAGACGAAAAGAGAGAGGCAGAGGCACATTGAAATCCTAACCTCAGAAATTCAGAACAAAAATCTTTTAAATAAAAGTAACCCCCATCCTCTTAAAACTAAACTGGGCCAACTGCGGCTAGAGCTTAGAACACTATTATTAGATTTGAAATATACCAAAAGCGCTTAAGAATTAATTTCTATGATTCAGGGAATAAGGCGGGCAAACTATTAGCCAATCTAATCAAAGGTCACCACCTCAAATCCCATATTCTCTTCTTACACCATCCAGTCAATAAAGAATGCTTATCTAATCCACAAGATATTGCGGATGCACAGCTTCCTATACAACCTTAAAGAGGATACTTCTCACTCCCAACCAGACATAACTGATATCCAAGGGGTCTTTAACACAGTTAAGCTACCTAACCTGTCAGCAACCCAGTTAGAAAGTTTTTAGTTGTATTGAGATCAGCAAAGCTATAGATTATCTTCCAAACAACAAAGCCCCAGGCCCAGATGGTTTCATGGGGGAATATTTTAAACAATTTAAACAAACTTTATTAATTCCACTAGCTGGGTTCTTCTATGCTGCTGCCACCTTGGAGTCTTTTCCAAAAGATATTTTGGAGGAGAATTTAAGAAACAGCATTTTTGCTTGCAGATTATTGGGTGATGAAAGTCAGCAGAGCTTCACCTCGTTCGCTAAGCTTTGGGGAAAATTCCGTTGCAAAGTGAATCTTCCTTTACAAATTAAATAGTCTACAGTATGTGCCTTTAGACAGAGGTAGATGATGGCCACTTTAAGTATCAAAATACTAGAGGAGGTATTATCCCTGAATTAACAGTCTAATATACAAAAGTGAATGTGGGACTTTGTATAAACCTCCATAAGTAATTACACATTTTATATAAAAACTTTATATGTTGGGTAAACTTTGCCACAGGCACGAAGTGAAACATCGTGACCGTAACATGTAAGCACCCCCATCCGTTGCCTATTGCAGCTTAAGGGGGGGGGGGGGTAGGGTTTCTCAACCATGCATTTTTGCCACCTCCAGCCGCACATTTAAACAATAAAGAAGAAAAAAAAAATAACTAGAAAAAAAGAAAAAATAACCACGCTTACTAAACAAAAAAATTTACTTAATACTACACCAATTATTCAAGCAGCATCTGCATTTATCATGCATCTATAGTCACGCTGAATGAGTGTTTACACCCATATATAACAAACCATATATATATAACAAACAATAAGTGACATCCGTGTGCCAGTTAAAAAATTTAAAAAACATATGAATATAAAGTTCTTGTCAACGTGTCTGCAATAATGCCACCATCCGTCACCCGGAATGTGAAGTCATCTGGAGCACCACCACTTTTTCAGACAGAATACTCGCTTACCAACTCACAGAGACCTCCTATCACAGAAGGTCAATAGCGCTTGTGGTTACTCACCCAGCCAGGGCCTTTTGATGCTGCCTGAAGAAGCCATAGATGAAGACCATTTAAGTAGTGTTTCCATACTGTGGAGGGGGGTGGGGTGACCTCTAATGGAGGAATGCAGTACTGCAGATGAGGGGAGCACACCTTGACTTCAGGGGTAGGGAGCCCCATCGGGAAAGAGGCTCAGAGCAGGGCAGGTGACACAGAGCTATGTCAGTCTGAGAGGCCACCATACAGACAGGACTTCATCGAGGACCCAGTAGAAGTGTAGTGGTATTTTGACAGAGACTCTGTTCACACAAAGACATATAAAGCAGTCAGAGTAAAGTCCAGCTTTAAGAATGCTTCCATATTTCAAAGTGTACAGTTGACACTTTCTGCACTGTAAAAGAGAAGTCAAACCCCTCAAATCCATGCGTCCGGCACCCTGCATGTAGATTAGGGGGCCGGACGCATGGATTAGGGGGTTTTGACTTCTCTTTTACAGTGCTGAAAGTATCAACTGTACACTTTTTTTTTTTTTTAGAAGCACACGATTAGAACCTCAGGTTCTAATTGGCTTCAAAAAAGGGTGGGGTCGGGGCACCCGAGCCCACCCAGTTGTGTGACAATAGTGAATGAATATTCGCTATTGTCTTCCTAAATCTCCTCCCGACCAATTAGGAAGCGGGTCCTGAGACCCGTTACCTAATTGGCCGAGAGGAGAAGCGATCAGATTGGGCGGCGAAGCTCAGGAGGAGAGGAGATGCAGGGTGAAGCCGCCGCCCGGAGGAAGTGCTGCCTGCGACCTAGATGGGGTAAGTGCGGGGCTGGTGAACGACCGGGGGGGTGCCTGTTTGCTGCCCCCCCTCCTGAAAAAAATACCACCAGCTGCCACTGAAATGGATTAGTATGAGATATCACAGACCATCAATCTAAGAGGCCTTCCATGCGAGAGACAGCTGTATGGCTATGGACCTTGCTGAGAACTGGATTGAAATTATGCTGAAACTTCTACTTCTGTAGCCAATCATCTGTGTTTAAGGTATACCATCTACAGCAGGGATATGCAATTAGCGGACCTCCAGCTGTTGCAAAACTACAAGTCCCATCATGCCTTTGCCTCTGGGTGTCATGCTTGTGGCTGTCAGAGTCTTGCTATGCCTCATGGGACTTGTAGTTCTGCAACAACTGGAGGTCCGCTAATTGCATATTCCTGATCTACAGTATAACTGCCACACGGGGTGTATTTTTTAACTTATGCTATTAAAATGTACCCGAAACTGCAAAACTTTTTTTGAAGTTTTGGATAGAGTGGAGAGCGATTGCAACCCCTGTCAGTTTTTATTTATATTGTCAGTGTCTCCATTAATGAGATTCTCCCTCTCTATTTGTCCTGTTTACCATTATCATTGAAAGTGAAAGTAAAAGAAAATGTCATATTTTGGGTTGTCCCCAGAAAAGTAATAGAGAGGAAATCTTCCAATAGGGACACTAGTTATGGTTACCTGGGGGTAGGGTTGCCCACATGTGCATATATTCTTTATATACAGTTAGGTCCATATATATTTGGACACAGGCACAATTTTCATACTTTTGGCGCTGTATGCCACCAGAATAAAATTAAAATGAAACCATCCAAATGAATTTGAAGTGCAGACGTTTAGCTTTAATTCAAGGGGTTGAACATAAATATCAAGTACAAATTTTAGGAACTGCAACAGTTTTTATACACAGTCTCCCCATTTTCAGGGGCTCAAATGTAATTGGACGAATGAATATGATAATAAATAAAATGTTTATTTTTAATATTTTGTTGAGAATCCTTTACTGTTAGTGACTGCCTGAAGTCTGAAACCAATAGACATTAGCAAATACTGGGTTTCTTCCTTTCTGATACTTTGCCAGGCTCTAACTGCAGCTGTCCTCAGTTGTTCTTTGTTTCTGGGCCTTTCTGCCTTTAGTTTTGCCTTCAGCAAGTGAAATGTTCAATCGGGTTGAGATCAGGTGATTGACTCAGCCATTGCAGAATATTCCACTTCTTTTCCTTCAAAAGCTCCTGGGTTGCTTTTGCAGTGTGTTTTGGATCATTGTTCATCTGCACTGTGAAGCGCCGTCCAATCAACTTTGCTGCAGTTGGCTGAAGCTGGGTTGACAGTATATCTCTAAACACGGCAGAATTCATCCGGCTGCTTCTGTCTTCTGTCACATAAATAATAAACACCAATGACCCAGTGCCACTGGAAGTCATGCATGCCCATGCCATCACACTATGTGCTTTAGATCATGATCTGTTCCAAGACTTCTCCACACTTTTTTCTCCCTGTCATTCTGGTACAGATTAATCTTAGTTTCATCCATCCAAAGAATGCTTTTCCAGAACTGGTGTGGCTTTTTTAGATGTTTTTTGGCAAAGTCTAATCTGGCTTTGCTATTCTTCAGGCTTATGAATGATTTAAACCTTGTGGTGAACCCTCTGTATTTGCTCTCGTGAAGTCTTCTCTTGATTGTAGACTTTGACAATGATATGCCCACCTCCTAGAGAGTGTCCTTCACTTAAATGTTGTGAATGGGTTTTTCTTTACCATAGAGAGGATCCTGTGATCATCCACCAATGCTTTTTTCCATGGACGTCCAGGTCTTTTTATATTGCTGAGCTCACTAGTGCGTTCTTCTTTCCTCAGGATGTACCAAACTGTTGATTTGGCCACTGCTAATTGATGCTATCTCTGATGGATTTTTTTAGTTTTTGAAACCTTACAATGGCCTGTTTTCACTTGCATGGACGGCTCCTTTGAACGCATGATGTAGGTTCACAGCAATAGATTTCAAATGCAAATACCATACTTAGAATCAACTCCAGACCTTTTACCTGTGTAATTGATGAAGAAATAATGAAGGAATAGCCCACACCTGGCCATGAAACAGCTTTTGATTAAATTGTCCAATTACTTTTGGTCCCTTAAAAAAGGGGAAATGGCTGTTCTTAAGAGCTGTAATTCCTAAACCCTTCCTATGTTTTGAATGTACATTCCCTCAAATTAAACCTGAGAGTGTACACTTTCAGCCCATATCCATTACATAATTATAACTTGAATATGTTTTGGTAAATACCTGAAAAAATCTAAATACCTAGATACCTGTGTCCAAATATATATGAACCTAACTGTATATTTATATATATATATATATATATATATATATATATATATATATATATATATATATATATATATATATATATATATATATATTCAGTTATTGCACCTTTTAATGCTTCCCGTGTTGTGATTATAGAACTATAAGATTGTATTTTGCTATAGATGTTTATGGTCAACTCCTCCTGAAGAAGCGACCCCTGTTGCGAAACATGTAGAGGATCACGTTTGGACCTACATCTTTTTTCCCCATATATTTGTGGGGTTTACCTGTTCTCTGTTTGTATCACTTGTTACAGTATGCAATAACCATTTTATATATTGTTGTATCCAATGTCCTTCATTTTTGTTCTTTTTCAAAAAATTATTACTTTTATACTTACTCTGTCCAAATCCTTGGGTACCAAGATATTCCACAACAATATTTGTTGTCGTGGGGCAATTTTTGGAGTAGCCCCTGACACATCCATTATTCATCATTCCTAGGATAAGAGTTTGGTTTAGATCAGTGGTCTCCAAACTCCATGGCGTCATCAATGACAATGTCCTTGAAGGATAATGATGTCCTTGGTGACGCCCTGGAGTAAGGGTGAAACGCGTTGATGCATTTCTAGTTTTACAACCACTGACGCCACTTCTGGCCTCCTTGGAACACATGCCGGGCCACGGCAAACCCGGATGAGTTCATTCTTTGTCCCATGCCTGTTTTTGTCAGCAATCTCGTAAGTGGAGCTTATGATTGCGCAATAAAATAGTTTTTTGAACAGTACTTCACTATGAGAATTTATTTGTTTTTATCGAGCCTGGTGGTTATTTTGGTCACCCCCAAGATCCTTCATATTTGGAGATCCTACTGAGGAGTCCCAGAGTTCCATCTGTTAACACCAGATCACAGCGTGTTTGACCCTCAGACTGCAACGCTGAGGGTCCATTGTTTCTGGTGAGTGGGGATACAAGAGGTGAAAGTGGCACATGGCACAGTCAATTTATATGAAGCACTTCAGAACTTTCTATTAATTTATTAATTTGGAGCACTTCAGCACGTTGTAAGAGATTGTATATGAAGCACTTTTTACCGATTTGGAACACTTTAGCACGTTGCAAGAGACTGCATTTCACTTTGACAATTCTATTTGTTGTTGTCTATCATATCGCAACTGCAAGTGCTGTTATATATATATATATATATATATATATATATATATATATATATATATATATATATATATATACACACATCTTTTTTGTATAATAAAAAAGATGGTTATAGACCACAGACAATATACAAGAGATGGTCAGAGACTGCGGACATGGTTACTTTGCATTGTGTGAGTCCAGCTGAAATTTAGATGCCCGTTTGAATGTAGCTGAACCCTGCTTGGACCAAACCCAGGTGCATTTAGCTTATCGTTATTAGGAATAGTAATAATAGTAGCTGTAGTAGTGGTTGTAGGCGTAGTAGTGGAAGCATTGGCCATGAGGTGGCAGCAAAGCTGCATTAAGAGAATTAAAATGTGCTTTCTTTTCTATGACCAAAATGTATACATATAATTATTTTTACTATTATTATTATCATCTTGTGATATTCCCACAATTTATTTATGAGATTGCATAAACATATGCATCTTTATTAAAAAAAGGTTGTTCTTATCTGTATATCGTATAGAGCTATATTATTTTGTATTTTGAATTCATTTTTAGACAAGTCCTCCTATGAACACTAGATGGCAGTATAGCATGAGATTAAAATTATTTGGAATACAATTTGAAGTGATACAATGATTGAATTTAATCTTTTGCATTTCTATTCAAGGCACTTTAAACAATGTGATTTATCTGTAGGACTAATTATCACTTACACTGATTACATATAATAATACTTTAATTATAAATAATACAAAACTGTGAAGATTGTATACTCTTAAAGATGCTGAACAGGTGGGCATATGTTAGTTAAATAGGAACAAAGTAATTCTGGGAAGGTTTATTTGTCACCTGTGTGACTCAGTAGGGGATTTTCTATAATATTTAAAGGGGGCCGCTGTCTTTCACGTAAGGCTCAGTTCCAGGCAGATGAAACATCATTTAGTCCAGTTATGCATTTTTTGCTGAACTTCAGGCAGATAAACACAGCTTTATATTCACAAATAAATCATTAAATATGTTGTTTTTTTCTTTGTTGTTGTTTTTTTTTTTGCACAATACATGAATGAAAAATAAAACAACAAAGAAAGTTGTCCACAGACACATAAAGTACAGGTCAACAGCCTGTGTTTTTAAATGCAAGCAGCCTAAGCACCTGGATTTGCCTTGGTATAGGTACCTTGCATTCCCTGTACAGCAGAGTTCAGACTTGGTGTCAGAACCTGGATCACCTGCTGGTGGCACTGTGGTTCCCTGGGTGGAGAGTTGTGTCCACCAGCTAGTGTCTACCAGCCACCTGATGCTGGCTGCTGGGAGACACCCACTGGTGGACATTGGAACTAAAACCGCCTGCCCAGGGAACCACAGTGCCACCTGCAGGTGATACAGGTCCTGACACTAAGAGAGGGAGAAGCAGCACAAGGAGCCAGTTCAGTAGTGCTGAAGTGCTAGGAGCATACTGATTGGAGGAGAAAGCAATGTGACAGAGAGAAAAGCTCATCACTGTGCTGCTTTTTCTTTCACTGTCCAGCCTCTGACCAAAGATAGAAAGGAGACCTAAGTGTTACTGAACTGCAGTAGAGATGAATCAGCTCTCCTACCCTGTCATACAGGGTTATGACAGAAGTCTACTGTGCTGCACTGCGCAGGGGCAGGCAGGAGAGGAAGCATTTTACTTCTAGGTGTAAACAAACAGAAGCTACAGTCATCAGATCTAGGCAAGTCTGCATAAGTGGAGAGAAAAGGGGGGGTCATTTAGGTCAGGGTGCAGGGGCAAAATGAATAAGTGCACTTTAATTTAGGTCCTCTGGAGCAGGGGTCCCCAACCCCTGGGCAGCAGACCGGTGCCGGTCCGTGATGCCTCTGCTTGCCCGTGGCACCACTGACAGAGCAGCCTTCACAGCCCAGCTGCAGAGAGATGACATTATCTCTCACTGCCCGTCCTGCATCACCGCTGTTCCGCCCTTACAGCAGGGCCGCCAAGACTGCTCCTGACAGAGTTACAGCCGCAGGTGAGCAGAGAGATATTACATCATCTCTCCCTGCCCGCCCTCACTCTGGAATAGGACTAGTAAATGCGCACGTGCAAGTTTACCCGCTCGGATGCTGCTGGGGAAAGGCTGCCAGAAGCAGTGTTTCACTGCTGGAAAAAAAAAACCTTAGAAATTGCCTTTACATATTAAAAAAATTAAAGTGACGGGCTGTTACTGGTATTTTTTGGTGGCACGCTGCAGTGACATTCTACATCTGGTGGCAGGATAGTGGGAAGCTGCATCTGGTGGCAGACGACGTGGCAAGTGATATGCTACATCTGGTGGCAGCTTATGGTAGCAAGTGATAAGCTGCATCTGGGTGGCAGGTGACAGTGGCAAGTGACAAGCTGCATCTGGTGGCATAGGACAGTGGCAAGTAACACGCTGCATCTGGTGACAGGCAACGGTGGCAAGGAACAAGTTGCATCCGGTGGCAGACGACAGTGGCAAGTGACATGCCGCATCTGGTGGCAGACGACATGGCAAGTGACAAGCTGCATCTGGTGAGAGGTGATGGTAGCAAGTAACCAGCTGCATCTGGGTGGCAGGTGACGGTGGCAAGTGACAAGCTGCATCTGGTGGCACAGGGTAGTGGCAAGTAACAGTGATGATGGCAAGTGACAAGCTGCATCTGGTGGCAGATGATAGTGGCAAGTAACACGCTGCATCTGGTGGCAGGCGACGGTGGCAAGTGACAGGTTGCATCTGGTGACAGGTGACAGTGGCAAGTGACAGTCTGTATCAGGTGACAGGTGACGTGGCAAATGGCACAATGCATCTGGTGGCAGATGAAGGTGGCAAGTAACACGCTGCATCCGGTGGCAGGCAATGGTGCCAAGTCACGCTGCATCTGGTGGCAGGCAACGGTTGCAAGTGACAGGTTGCATCCGGTGACAGTGGCAAGTGACACTCTGTATCTGGTGACAGGTGATGGTGGCAAGTGACAGGTTGCATCTGGTGACAGGTGACAGTGGCAAGTGACACTCTGTATCTGGTGACAGGTGATGGTGGCAAGTGACACGTTGCATCTGGTGACAGTGACAAGCTGCTTCTGGTGGCAGGCGACAGTGGCAAGTGACACACTGCCTCTGGTGACAGATGACAGTGGCAAGTGACAAGTTGCATCTGGTGGCAGATGACAGTGGCAAGTGACAAGCTGCATCTGGTGGCAGACGATGGTGGCAAGTAACATGCTGCACCTGGTGGCAGGCAACGGTGGCAAGTCACGCTGCATCTGGTGGCAGGCGACGATGGCAAGTGATACTCTGTATCTGGTGACAAGCGACTGTGGCAAGTGACACGTTGCATCTGGTGGCAGACGATGGTGGCAAGTAACACACTGTATCTGGTGGCAGATGACAGTGGCAAGTGACAAGCTGCATCTGGTGGCAGACAACGGTGCCAAGTGAGAAGTTGCATCTAGTGGCAGATGACAGTGGCAAGTGACAAGCTGCATCTGGTGGCAAATGAAAGTGGCAAGTGACAAGCTGTATCTGGTGGCAGACAACGGTGGCAAGTGAGAAGTTGCATCTAGTGGCAGATGACAGTGGCAAGTGACAAGCTGCATCTGGTGGCAGATGACAGTGGCAAGTGACAAGCTGTATCTGGTGGCAGATGACGGTGGCAAGTAACACACTGCATCTCTTGGCAGGCGATGGTGGCACATTCAGGGCTGCCACTGATTCAGCATTATGATGAGTTTATATTACAATGTAATAATAGAAATAATTAGCTACAATCATCCTAACCCCATATCATCCATAGTGTAGTGATGATTGAAGCGCTAACATCGGCTATTGCCCCGACAAATCACCCGCGGCTGTGGCTCTATCTGATGCTCCTAAATGTTCATGATGTCATTTCCCTGCCTCTCTATCTCATCCAATCATAGAAAGACTTATAATTATTGAAAAAATTTGAACGTTCTGTAAATGTCGGCTGTGCCACACGGGCGACCCCCTGTGTTCACCATGGCAGCCGCTCGATTCAAGACCCGTGTCTTGTACAGTGATTTCCAGCTTCCACAGGGATCCAGCAGGTATACAATATGTATGCTTACATTGAGCCAAGCTGGACCTAACAGGAAGTGTCAGGGAATCCCTATAAAGTGAAGTTCAGAGTTAGATAACTGTCATAGGAAGAGGTGTCACGGTTGGAAGATTTCTGCACATCCCCGGTTTCAGTGACAAACTTTGGATTTCTTTCCTTCTGTCCCCAGTGGCAATGGTCACAAGACAATTAGATAGAGTGAGTCCCCCCACTGGGGGATTGACAAAATTGGGGGATTGACAAAAATGGGGGATTGATTAAAGGCCGGGCACAGGTTCTAACCCATTTGCACTACAAGCAAACTAAAAGAAAAGTGGGCAATATATGTATTATAACTGCCAGGCTATCCAATATTCTCCCAAACAACATTGATTATGTTTAATCCTCACGCTGCTACCATTAGTAAATAGATAGGAAAGTATATTATATTTACTTGTTTTAACCGCTTCAGCCCCGGAAGGATTTACCCCCTTCCTGACCAGAGCACTTTTTGCGATTCGGCACTGCGTCGCTTTAACTGACAATTGCGCGGTCGTGCGACGTGGCTCCCAAACAAAATTGATGTCCTTTTTTTTCCCACAAATAGAGCTTTCTTTTGATGGAATTTAATCACCTCTGCGATTTTTATTTTTTGCGCTATAAACAAAATAAGAGCGACAATTTTGAAAAAAACGCATTATTTTTTACATTTTGCTATAATAAATATCCCCAAAAGCTTTTAAAAAACATTTTTTTCCCTCAGTTTAGGCCGATACGTATTCTACATATTTTTGGTAAAAAAAAAAATCGCAATAAGTGTTTATTGATTGGTTTGCGCAAAAGTTATAGCGTTTACTAAATAGGGGATAGTTTTATGGCATTTTTATTAATCTTTTTTTTTTTTACTAGTAATGGCGGCGATCATCGATTTTTATTGTGACTGCGACGTTATGGCGGACACATCGGACATTTTTGACACATTTTTGGGACCATTGTCATTTATACAGCAATCAGTGCTATAAAAATGCACTGATTACTGTGTAAATGACACTGGCAGTAAAGGAGTTAACCACTAGGGGGCGGGGAGGGGTTAATCAGTACTAGGGGAGTGTTTTCTAACTGTAGGGGGGAGGGGCTGTATGTGTCACTAGACTGATCACTGCTCCCGATGAAAGGAAGCAGTGATCAGTGACACTTGTCACTAGGCAGAATGGGGAGATGCTGTTTACATCAGCATCTCCCCGTTCGTCCTCGCTGTGAGGCGATCGCGGGTATCCCTGCGGCGATCGAGTCCGTGGGACCCACGACCCTACTCACGGAGCTCCTGGCCGGCGCGCGCACGCAATGGCACGGCGGGGAATTCAAATGGACGTACGGGTACTTCGATTTGCCCAGCCGTGCCATTCTGCCGACGTATATCGTCGGGAGCCGGTCGGGAAGCGGTTAAAGTTTTGGGTTTTTTTTACATTTCTTCAGTTACTTCCTGGTTTCTTGCCTAGGCAAATGATGTCATACATTCCAGGAGTCTTCAGGAAACGGAGGAGAGGAGAAGGGTTTTTTTTTCCACTAAGCACACTCTCCTGCATGCATGCCTGAGCTAAGGGCAGAAGGATTCCAGGAAGTAAATTGTACATAAATCATTTTCCCTTACTCAAGAGGGCTAAAGCCAGAAATGCTAGGGGGGTGTTTTCTCAACAAAATAAAGCATGGAGACATGGATGGATGGATGGGGGGGGGGGGGGGGGTGCTTTGAATATTAAAAAAAAAGAATTAAATAGTGTTTTGGTTTGTGGTGTTTAGATGCAGTGAAGATCCACTTTAAAGGGTAACTCCACTTTCTTGGAAAGAAAAAAAAAAAAAGCAAATAAAAAATAATAATATAGTGTATACATTTGTGACACAAGTCATATTGTAATTGAATGTTATTAAAAATGACCTTTTCCTTTTTAATCTATATTAATCACCACTATGCACTATTAGAATTTTATGTGCAATTAAAACAAATACATTGAGGTTTATTTGCACTATTTTTACACCACACTGCATAGTGGTGATTGATATAGATGTATCTCCAATTAGAGATTATATTTGATAGTTTGAGGTTCATACTGCAGCTGCAATAGGGATTATTTTTCCAATTTTATATGAACTTCCCACCCGGCCTATAGCAGAATGACAGCCGGGAAGTGTTTTTGTTATCCTGACGAGGCGTCATATGATGTCCCGCAGGATAACATGGCGGCGCGTGCTGTGATCGTGGTGATCGGAGGTGCTGTGTGTCAGTCTGACACACCGCATCTCTGATCGTAGTAAGGAGCCTCTGACAGAGGCATTTTACCATGTGATCAGCTGTGACCAATCACAGCTAATCATCGCGTGAACCAGGAAGTGCCGATAAACGACATTCCTCGGTTCGCGCTGACAGGGAGAGCCAATCGGGGGCTCTACATGTCACAGAGGGGGTTTGTGCTGATAATCAGCACATTGATTATCAGCACAGCCCTATCAGATGTGCCCATCAGCTGCCAATCAGTGCCCATAAGCTGTCAGTCATTGCCCCATCAATAAGGTCTGTCAGTGCCAATCAGTACCCACCACAGTGCCAATCAGTGCCTGTCACTGTCAATCAGTGCCCAGCAGTAACACCTGTCAGTACCGCATCATCAGTGCTGCCCATCAGTGCCATCTATTAGTGTCCATCAGTGCCACCTGTCAGTGCCGCCAATCAGTGCCTATCAGTGCTGCATATCAGTGCCGGCTATCAGTGCCCATCAATTCTACATATCAGTGCCCATCAGTGCCAACTCATCAGTCCCGCCTTATCAGTGCCCGTCAGTGAAGGAGAAAACAAAATTTTATGACAGAAACTAAAAAAAAAAAAAAAACTAAAAAAAAAAAAAAAAAAAAATTTCGGCCTTTTTTAGTTTGTTTAGCAAAAAATCAAAAAACCCCAGTGGTGATCAAATACCACCAAAAGAAAGCCCTAATTGTGGGAAGAAAATGATAAAAATTAAGTTTGGGTACTGTGTTGTATGACCGCGCAATTGTCATTCAAAATGTGTCAGTGCTGAAAGCTGAAAATTGTCTTGGGCAGGAAGTGCCCGGTATTGAAGTGGTTATATATATATATATATATATATATATAGTATCTCACAAAAGTAAGTACACCCCTCTCCCATTTTTGTAAATATTTTATTCTATCTTTTCATGTGACAACACTGAAGAAATGACACTTTTGCTACAATGTAAAGTAGTGAGTGTTCAGCTCGTATAACAGTGTACATTTGCTGTCCCCTCAAAATAACTCAACACACAGCCAATAATGTCTAAACCGCTGGCAACAAAAGTGAGTACACCCCTAAGTGAAAATGTCCAAATTGGGTGCAAAGTGTCAAATATTTTGTGTGGCCACCATTATTTTCCAACACTGCCTTAACCCTCTTGGGCATGGAAATTCACCAGAGCTTCACAGGTTGCCACTGTAGTCCTCTTCCACTCCTCCATGACGACATCACAGAGCTGGTGGATGTTGGAGACCTTGTGCTCCTCCACCTTCCATTTGAGGATGCCCCACAGATGCTCAATAGGGTTTAGGTCTGAAGACATGCTTGGCCAGTCCATCACCTTTACCCTCAGCTTCTTTAGCAAAGTAGTGGTCATCTTGGAGGTGTGTTTGGGGTCATTATCATGTTGGAATACTGCCCTGCGGCCCAGTCTCTGAAGGGAGGGAATCATGCTCTGCTTCAGTATGTCACAGTACATGTTGGCATTCATGGTTCTCTCAATGAACTGTAGCTCCCCAGTGCCGGCAGCACTCATGCAGCCCCAGACCATGACACTCCCACCACCATGCTTGACTGTAGGCAAGACACACTTGTCTTTGTACTCCTCACCTGGTTACCGCCACACGCGCTTGACACCATCTGAACCAAATAAGTTTATCTTGGTCTCATCAGACCACAGGACATGGTTCCAGTAATCCATGTCCTAAGTCTGCTTGTCTTCAGCAAACTGTTTGCGTGCTTTCTTGTGCATCATCTTTATAAGAGGCTTCCTTCTGGGACGATAGCCATGCAGACAAATTTGATGCAGTGTGTGGTGTATGGTTTGAGCACTGACAGGCTGATCCCCCACCCCTTCAACCTCTGCAGCAATTCTGGCAGCACTCATAGGTCTATTTCTCAAAGAGAACCTCTGGATATGACGCTGAGCACGTGCATGCAACTTTTTTGGTCAACCATGACGAGGCCTGTTCTGAGTGGAACCTGTCCTGTTAAACCACAGTATGACTTTGGCCAACGTACTGCAGCTCAGTTTCAGGGTCTTGGCAATCTTCTTTTAGCCTAGGCCATCTTTATGTAGAGCAACAATTCTTTTTTTCAGATCCTCATAGAGTTCTTTGCCATGAGGTGCCATGTTGAACTTCCAGTGACCAGTATGAGAGAGTGAGAGCGATAACACCAAATTTAACACACCTACTCCCCATTCACACCTGAAACCTTGTAACACTGCCAAGTCACATCACACCGGGGAGGGGAAATGGCTACTTGGGCCCAATTTGGACATTTTTTCTTAGGGGTGTACTCACTTTTGTTGCCAGTGGTTTAGACATTAATGGCTGTGTGTTGAGCTATTTTGAGGGGACAGCAAATTTAAACTGTTATACAAGCTGTACACTCACTACTTTACATTGTAGCAAAGTGTCATTTCTTCAGTGTCGTCACATGAAAAGATATAATAAAATATTTACAAAAATGTGAGGGGTGTACTCACTTTTGTGAGATACTGTGTGTATATATATATATATATATATATATATATATATATATATATATATATATATCCTCACTGGCCACTTTATTAATCACATGCAGCAACTCAATGTATTTAGGTATCTAGACGTGGTGAAGATGAGGAACAAAGGGGATTTAAGTAACTTTGAACGTGGCATGGTTGTTGGTGCCAGACAGACTGGTCTGAGTATTTCAAAAACTGCTGATCTACTGGGATTTTCACACACAGCCACCTCTCGGGTTTACAGAGAATGGTCCAAAGAAGAGAAAATATCCAGTGAGCGCCAGTTCTGTGGTAGAAAATGCCTTGTTGATGTCAGAGGAGAATGGGCAGACTGGTTTGAGATGATAGAAAGGCAACAGTAACTCAAATACCCACTCGTTACATCCAAGGTATGCAGAATACTAGGGGTGCTGAAATTAATCGTTGCATCGATGCATCACGATTCGGGTGTCCCCGATGCGGCATTGATGCATAGGGACCGGAAAATCGATTGCGGGTGATGTCATGGCGACTAACCCCACCCCTCCCAGGAAAGCACTCGGAGCGTATTTTTAAAATTACTTTCTTTTAATAAATTCTGTGTTACAAAGGATGATGTGCCCCGCTGTATGTGCTTTTTTAAAAACTATGTCACTTCATACCGAATTTCACTGTAGTACGATATATCCAGCTCATGTGACTCCCGTTCCGTCCCGCCCCCCTCTCTTCTCTCCTCTCTGCTCTCCTGAGCCCTGACGTCAGTGGGGAATTCTCAGTCCCGCCCGCCTCTCTTCTGATACGATAGCTATAGTCAGCGGGCGGGGCTGAGAATTCCCTGCTGACATCAGGACTCAGGAGACATGAGACGTGAGAGGAGAGCAGAGAGAGGAGAGGGGCAGGACTGGGCGGGATGGGACGGGAGTCACATGAGCGAGATATATCGTACTACAGTGAAATTCGGTATGAAGTGACTTAGTTTTTTAAAAAGCACACACAGTACATCGGGGCACATCATCCATTGTAACACAGAATTTATTAAAAGAAAGTAATTTTAACAACAGTAACCTTACACCTCTCGCTCTGTGCTGACAGGTCCCTGGCTATCCTGTGCACGTTCCACTGTTAACTCCTAGTGTGCTGGAAGGTGCAAACAGGAATGCCAAGGAACTGTCAGCACCAGTGGTGGCCCGTGCATTGTGTGGGGGGGTTAGTGATGGCTGCATTTAATGGGCACAAGTGGCTGCGTTTAATGGGCACAAGTGGCTGCGTTTGACGGGCACAAGTGGCTGTGTTTGACGGGCACACATGGCTGCTTTTGACGGGCACAGGTGGCTGCGTTTGACGGGCACAGGTGGCTGCATTTGACGGGCACAGGTGGCTGCATTTGACGGGCACAGGTGGCGCATTTGACGGGCACAGGTGGCTGCGTTTGACGGGCACAAGTGGCTGCGTTTGACGGGCACACGTGGCTGCGTTTGATGGGCACAAGTGGCGCATTTGACGGGCACAGGTGGCTGTGTTTGACGGGCACAAGTGGCTGCGTTTGTCGGGAACAGGTGGCTGCGTTTGACAGGAACAGGTGGCTGCATTTGACGGGCACAAGTGGCTGCGTTTGACGGGCACAGGTGGCTGCATTTGACGGGCACAAGTGGCTGCGTTTGACGAGAACAGGTGGCTGCGTTTGACAGGAACAGGTGGCTGCATTTGACGGGCACAAGTGGCTGCGTTTGACGGGCACAGGTGGCTGCGTTTGACGCGCACAAGTGGCTGTGTTTGACGGGCACAAGTGGCTGCGTTTGATGGGCAGAGTGGCTGCATTTGATGGGGGAGGTTCAGTATTTTTCAGTTTGTTTGCGCCTCCCAAAAATTTTGAGCACCAGCTGCCACAGGTCAGCACAGAGACAGTACAGGTAACCTCACAGGGCTGTTTGTCATCTGTGGATTGTATTCCCTCCTGGCCTCCCAGCAGCCGTGTGTGTGTGTGAATGCCTGTACCCTGTAGTGCACCGGATTAGTGCACTTTTTAAGGGAGTAGGTTATTTTTAATTCAAAGAGGAGTTCCAGTAATTTTTTTGTTTATTAAAAGTCAGCAGCTACAAAAAAAAGTGCATCTTCTGACTTTTAATAAAAAGACACTCACCTGTCCCACAATCCAGCGACGTGGCCACCCAAACCCTCCATTCTCTCCCCCGCCTGTCCACAGCGCTGACAATACTACTGTGGGCATGCGGCTGGGACAGCTCGCAGCTTCACAGCCGGGTGCGCATGTCTCACTGCGCTTTCCTGCATAGCCGGGCAATCTTTTAGGAACTGTGATGTGTCCCAGAAGATTGCAGGGTGGAAGGGCCGCCTAGGCGGCCCAAGCGGAAGTGGGAGCTCGTCGGTAATCGTGATGCATCGTGATGCATCGCGGAATCGAATCGAGTCGAATAATTGACCAGATATTCATAATCGAATTGTGAGACCAGTGAAGATGCGCACCTCTACAGAATACCATCTCTGAACGCATAACACATCGGACCTTGAAGCAGATGGGATACAGCAGCAGAAGACCACACCGGGGGCCACTCCTGTCAGCTAAGAACAGGAAACTGAGGCTACAATTTGCACAGGCTCACCAAAATTGGACAATAGAATATTGGAAAAACATTCCCTGGTCTGATGAGTCTCGATTTCAGCTGCAACATTCAGATAGTAGGGTCAGAATTTGGCGTGAACAGCATATGAAAGAATGGATCCATCCTACCTTGTATCAATGCTTCAGGCTGGCGGTGGTGGTGTAATGGTGTGGGGGGGGGGGGGGATATTTTCTTGGCACACTTTGGGCCCCTTAGTACCAATTGAGCATCGTTTAAAGGCCACGGCCTACCTGAGTATTGTTGCTGACCATGTCCATCCCTTTATGACTACAGTGTCCCCATCTTCTGATGGCTCCTTTCAGCAGGATAATGCACCATGTCACAAAGCTCCAATCATCTCACCACTGGACAATGAGGTCACTGTACTCCAATGGCCTCCACACTCACCAGATCTCAATCCAATAGAGAACCTTTGGGATGTGGTTGAACAGGAGATTCACATCATGGATGTGCAGCCAACAAATCTGCAGCAACTACGTGATGCTATCATGTCAATTTTATGGTTTAATATACTAAGAGCTTGGAGTTGGGGCACCGTATGTAGTTTTATTGCAATAAAAACCTGACATTCTATCCAATACTAAAAAAAAAAGTTTGGCCTTTAGGTATACCTTAATATATAGTATGTTCCATTATAGAATTAGGAGCTCACAGCAGTGTGCCCTCCCAGTTCCAGATCTTCACTGTCATTGACAGCACTTATCTGACGCTATTCATTGGGAAACACTGTATTTGGTTCCCAGTTCTGTGATCACTATTAGAGGCAATTACAGTTCTAAAGTTAATGAATGCATACTAACGCTAAAGTTCATCTAGGTATCAAAGTTTCATGAAGGGGTTAAGCTCACCATACATTACCAAAAATAAAACCAAAAACAATTGAATCCTTGTGCCTGGTAAGTGGTTATTGCAAGGAATATGGCAAAACAAAAATACACCTAACTCAGGACACAGATATTTCTCAAGTTATTCTGGGAAACCTCAAGAACCAACTTTGTTTTTTGGGGGTTTTTTTTATTTTTTTGCTTGAAAACTGGCTGCACAAGTCCAATGAAATGTCACATACTGTATTTCATCAGAAGAAGTCAGGGTAACATACCTCGCAAAGTATGCAGCCTCCAGGACATCTTCTGCCCCTCCTTCTCGAGGTCACTTCATGTAACAATATGTGTTTCTTTATGACAAGTTCTTTGTAACATTGATGAATCATTACACTTCAGCCAGAAGTTATGCCTCAAGCACTATTCAGAACACTTATTGTGTTTACTCAGAACAGCGACACAACACAATTAGAGTTTGTGAGAAAAAGTGAAACAAGGTTAATTTATTCAACATCTCAAGTGTCTGATCACCTTCTGTGGGACATCTCACGTATGGTCTTCTAGCCTACAATAGGGTCTCCCTTTGTCCTGAATCTCGGGAAAAACCCAACCTGCAGGGTTAGAGGTGTTTCCGCATTAGTATGTGTTACAAACTAAACATAAATTGATACATTGTAGTTAATCATGGTGGTTCTCTGATGCTTTAAAAGGGTTGTAAATCTTCGTGTTTTTCCACCTTAATGCATCCTATGCATTAAGGTAAAAAAAACACCTTGCAGTCACCGGCCCCCCAGCCCCCCGGTTTTACTTACCTGAGCTCCTTCATCTCTTCGGCAGGGACCTCTCTCCACGGGTTCCCGGCTCTTGATTGGATAGATTGATAGCAGCGCAGCCATTGGCTCCCGCTGCTGTCAATCAAATCTAATGACGCGGGCGCCGGAGGGCGGGGCCGAGTCCGGCATTTGTGTCTATGGGTGCAAATGCTGGACTCAGGAGCGCGCCCGCAAGGTAACCCCCTCGGGAGAGTGCTTCTCCTAGGAGGTTATCTGATGTGGGGAGGAGCCGCGAGAGCCGCCGGGGGACCCCAGAAGAGGATGATCGGGACCACTCTGTGCAAAAAGAGCTGCTCAGTGGAGGTAAGTATGACATGTTTGTTATTTAAAAAAATAAAAAAAGATCCTTTACAATCAATTTAAGACCCCTTCCACACTCGGCCCGCATAAGCGCTAAAGCGCCGCTCGTTTTAGCGGCGCTTTACTGATGTTTAAGCGGCGCTTTTCGGCTGCTAGCGGGGGCACTTTTAACCCCAAACAAGGGGTTAAAAGCGCCCATGTTGTGGCACTTCCGAAGTGCTTTTCCGGCGCATTCATTTCAATGGGAAGGGCGTTTTGGGAGCACTAAATTACGCGTTCCCAAACTGCCCCAAAGATGCTGCTTGCAGGACTTTTCCTAACATCCCTTAAGCGCACCGCCCGAGTGTGAAAAGACACACTGAAATGAATGGGAGGCGGTTTTCAGGCGCTATTTAGAGGCTATTTTTAGCGCTAAAATGTCTGAAAATCTGCCTCAGTGTGAAAGGGGACTGAAGGTGAGAGGTAGGCTCAACTTGGGTTGGAGAAGTAAAGAAGCTTTCTGCTTCTTTACTTCTCCAACCCAAGTTGAACTTTGGATTGCGAGCTTAATATGTTCCAGAAACATGCTTGTAATCCAAAGCACTCGTATATATAAAAGCGAATTTCCCCATAAGAAATAATAGAAACTCAGATGATTCATTCCACAGTCATTTATTCATAAGTCCTTCAGTTTATAGTTCATATAAAAAGATTATAGCAATGTGACCAAGTTGTTTAAACATAAAATGTCCATCCACAAATGGAAGCCCCCACAAGGGGATTAAAAGCAAAAATCAGCAGGAGCTACAGAGTATAAAAGAGAAGAGAGGCGCCTCTAAGTGTAGCAATATGGTTACATTTAATGAAGGTACAACATTTTTGCAACTTACTTGGTTGATGATTAAAAGAGGCACATCTAAGTATGCAGGCATCCAGGGTATCCAGGGGTAAAGCTGTTAACATAGATCATCCTCCGCAACACCGTCTCTCACCGCTATCAGTCTGCAATCATGACCGGGAAGACTACCCTGCAGTAGAGCCATCTGAAAGTGAGGCTTGAAGCGCTTGTGGAACACAGCGTGGAAGAGATGACATCAATGGCGGTGCGGAGGATGGTCTATGTGGACAGCTTTACCCCAGATGCCTGCGTACTAAGGTGTGTCTGTTTCAATCATCAACCATGTAAGTTGCTAACTGTTGTACCTTCATTAAATGTAACCATATTGCTACACTTAGAGGCGCCTCTCTTCTCTTTTATACTCAGTTGTGACGTGACGCTACTTTTATATCAAGACATCGCTTGTTTATTAAGTCAACATTTATAAACAAATTTTGCTTGTCTTGCAAAACACTCTGAAACCAAGTAATAATAACAAGTGGAAATACCACCGCGCAAATGACAAAGAAATCTTTTGTAATTAAATAATAACAACAATAGGAGCAGCACGTTGTAACAAAGGAAATGTGAAAAAAATAATTGAATAAATTAATAGGAACTGCGCTCTCTATGGATATGATAAAAGTACAAGTGCAAAAAAGTGCTAAAAGTGCATAAACCTGTGACCATAAACACAACAGATTATAACTTGTATCATGTATCATGTGTAAGCTTCTTAGCTAAAGAGTCCAAGTTGAGGAATCAAAAAACAAACACAAAAATCAAAAGACTAAAAAATCAAAAATCAAAAAGTCAAGGATCACACTATAAATGAAATCGCAGGACTTTTCCTAACTGCTTCACTGAGATGCAGGGGACGCTTAAGTACACCTGTGTCAGCGAGGCCTCAATCTCCCTAGTTGGGGGCTCTGGTCTGTCTTCCTTATAGTAGCAATGGTAAACCATGCCTGCCCAATGTGTGTTGACACAGCAGCTTGTAGTCTCCACTAGGGGTGTATGTGATAGGGTGACACCCTAAAACAGGAACTGTCTGAACATCGGAGTTTCAAAACAGGATCAACAGGTATTATATTAATAGAACCTACTAATTTAAAAATATTGAAACCGCTTTTGAAAGGGCATTAAAATAGTTGAAGCTTTAACCACTTCAATACCAGGCACTTATACCCCCTTCTTGCCCAGGCCAATTTTCAGCTTTCAGCGCTGCCGCATTTTGAATGATAATTGCGTGGTCATGCTACACTGTACCCAAACACATTTTTTATCATTTTGTTAATAGAGCTTTCTTTTGGTGGTATTTTATCACTGCTGGGGTTTTTATTTTTTGCGCAACAAATAAAAAAAGACCGAAAATTTTGAAAAAAAAAAAAAGTTTTTCTTTGTTTCTGTTATAAAATTTTGTAAACAAGTATGTTTTCTCCTTCACTAATGGGCACTGATGAGGTGGCACCAATGAGGTGGCACTGATGGGCACTGATAGGCTGCACTGATGTGTACTTATGGGTGGCACTGATAGGTGGCTCAGATGGGCACTGATAGGTGGCACTGATGGACACTGATAGATGGCACTGCTGGGCATCACTTATGAGGAGACATCTGGCAGGCATTAGTAGTGGGCACTGACTGGCACCATTTGTGGGCACTGATTGGCATATTTTGGGCACTGTGTGGCATCCCTAGTGGATGGCATACCTGGTCATCCATGTGTGGTGGGCATCCCTGTGGTCCTGGTGGCATCCCTAGTGGTCCAGTGTGGGCATCCGCACGGGGGCTGCGCTGATAAACAACCAATGGAGCCGACCGATTGGCTCTCCTCTACTCGCGTCTATCAGACGTAGGTGAGGAAAAGCCGATAAACGGCTCTCCCTATTTACTCTGTGACCAGCTGTGATTGGGCACAGCTGATCACGTGGTAAAGAACCTCCCTCAGAGGCTCTTTACCAAGATCAGTGTAGCAGTGTGTCAGACTGACACGCCGCACCACCGATCGCCGCGCTGCACGCCCCCCACGGCTGCAGTTATTCTGAAAGATGTCATCGTCCAGTCAGGATAACTGAACCACCGCCCGGCCGTCATTTTGCCATAGGCCAGGCGGGAAGTGGTTAATGAGATTTTAGTGATTGGGTTTAGCTCAACTTTAAAGAAATCCCATCACTATCTTAAAGAATTGCAGATGAAGGTTCATTAAAAATAAAGTATTTTGCTTATTTGCAGTGTTTTTCTTTTCTACAATTTTTTATTCACTTACAATGTGCCTTTAAATGTTCTAGAAAACGTTACTACTCGAGGAATAGTCAATTCTCCAACACAGCCCCCTCCGTCATTGCATGTCATAGCCCTCACCTCTTCTGGGAGTGGCTAATTACTCTTTATGCTGACCCAGCTCCTCCACCCATTCCTGGTGGTTCCTCCAAGAGTGGCTAGGGGTTCCTTGAGCTGTGGCTAACTGACCTCCCATCTGATGGGGCCTACATAGTTCCAGGCCCAACTCCACTTGCCAGAGCCAGCAGCATGACTGCAAGGATGTCCTTTTGGCCAACCCTGTAAGGGGGGCATTCTTGTAATTTTACCCCTATGGACTAATCTTTCTAAGGGTTCCCTAAGACCTGGAAATTTTTTTAAGGCTACCTCTGGGGTAATAAGTTTGAAAAAGGCTGCTATAGAGTATCACTTGAGTGATAGTTCTGAGTTTGCTGGGACTGCTGGCATCACATCCAAGATGGTGGTACCCAGTAGCAGTCTGTGGACTTTTGGATGTCTACACAAGGTGTTTACAAGCAGATGAAATGCATAAAACATGTTAGGTGCACATCTAATGGGAAGATGTTTGCTGAAATGAATGGCCTGGCCTTGGGATCTCTACTTATTGGTGTTCTGTCTGTTTTTGCTTTTTGAACTATGGTAGAATGCCCAAGAGTGTGTCTAACAAGGGCGTATCTGTAGCTTTTAAATGTTTGGCCCTGAAAAGTATCCTTCTTTCCCATGGTGGAGAGCTGGGAATTATCATTACAGACACAAAAAGAATTTTCACTTAATTCTCAGAAAGTGCAGAAAACACTATTGATCTGTTGGTACAATAGAGCGAAAAGCGATGGACTGCTCCGGGTTTACATGACCACTTTTTTTTACTAAATAAGGACAAGATTGCACTTCTATTTGCATTATACAGAAGCAATCCCAAATGAACGGGAGCTCTGATTAATTTGCATGCCTAATGGAAACATTTAATTCAAGGTCACATTCATTGCAAATATTTTTATTGATTCATTGTTGAAATAAAGTTACTGAGCTGACTCATGCAGCAGTGGCTGTTACATATACCGTCTATTTCTGATAGCTGCTTCCAGGAATAAACTCTGTTTGACTATACCTGCTTTGTAATTACCTTGATGACCTGAGCACAATTAGGCTGTGGAATTAAGTGCACAGGTGTGGGTGGATATCTGTATGACTTTGTAAAAGTCATCATAAAATCTTGAGACGTCGTATTTATTAAACTGTAACCACGATAGCAAAAAACTGGCTGTAGATCAGGCTTTTAAAGTACCAAGTTCGATGACATGAACAGCAAGTCGATATAAAAACAAAAAAATGGGACGCACTAGCCTTGTGCGTGAACCAAAACACAATTCATTTAGAAATGAAAAGTAATATAATCATAAACAATATAGAACATCAAGCCCATCTCAAATATCCAACAGATCAACCAGAACTGGTAGTGCACCTACAGATGGACCAAGAGAATGTCCCAGGGTACTGCAGACGCTAAAGTGCAACCCGGTAAAGAGAGAATAACAGGAGAGTCATCATGACCAAGGAAGGAACAGGTCAGAGAAGGGTTAAAAAATGCTGCAGTTTAGAGTAGTAGGGGTGTAGTCGTACCTGATTGAAGGCTGAGGGTCAAATGGGCAGGGTGGAGCTGCATGGCCACCATTTGGCACTTTTGTCACAGCAGCTTGCGGGTCAGAGGTTAATCATATTGTTAAAGAATCGGGGGCCTATCTAGGGTATGGCGCTTCCACCTGCTTGGTTGTTGGGGGTTCTCCCAGGAGCTTGTTCCCCTGGGGGAAAGTCTAAAATGTGTGAGTCGCAACATCTTCGAACTGGATGGGGATCGGCTGAGGACATGGTCGGTTATAGTCATAAAGTGTGCCTTAAGGACACCCAAAGACCCTCTTTCTCCTGGTTGCATTGTTGAATTTGCAGTGTTAAAATTGTTCCATTTCTGTTATTTATTCATTTGTTAATAAAATGGCTTCAGAGGCCGTTTAAATCCAGGTCATGCAGTTTTGTGTCTTTATTATAGGTTCGAGGACTGAAGGTTGAAGAATCCTCTAGACATGTGTTTCAAGGGTGCCCCCTCTTTAAACTGATGTATATGGCTTACTGCAAGTCGATGTAAATCCTAGTCGAATGACATTTAGTTTGCTAAAGCACCATGGGGTTTATTTACTAAAACTGAAGAGCAAAAAAATCTTGTGCGGCTCTGCATAGATTAGCTTTTAGTTTGTTTTTTTTTTGGTCAAGTCAAAGCTTAATTGAACAAGGTGAAGATAGAAGCTGATTGGCTACCATGCACAGCTGCGCTAGATTTTGCACTCTCCAGTAGGGATGAGCCGAACACCCCCCGGTTCGGTTCGCACCAGAATGGGACTCGAACGTTCGAAATCAAAAGTGCTCATTTTAAAGGCTAATTTGCATGGTATTGTCCTAAAAAGGGTTTGGGGACCCGGGTCCTACCCCAGGGGACATGTATCAATGCAAAAAAAACTTTTAAAAACGTTTTTTTCGGGAGCAGTGATTTTAATGATGCTTAAAGTAAAAAAAAAAAAGTGAAATATTCCTTTAAATATCGTACCTGGGGGGTGTCTATAGTATGCCTGTAAAGTGACGCGTGTTTCCCATGTTTAGAACAGTCCCTGCACCAAATGTCATTTTTAAAGGAAAAAATCTCATTTAAAACTGCTTGCGGGTTTAATGTCATGTCGGGTCATGGCAATATGGATGAAAATCAGTGAGACAAACGGCATGGGTACCCCCCAGTCCATTACCAGGCCCTTTGGGTCTTGTATGGATATTAAGGGGAACCCCGCACCCAAATTAAAATAAGGAAAGGTGTGGGGCCACCAGGCCCTATATACTCTGAACAGCAGTATACAGGCGGTGCAAACAAGACAGGGACTGTAGGTTTGTTGTTAAGTAGAATCTCTTTGTAATTTTGAACGGGTACATTTTTAACGCGTTTAGCTCCAGCCAAAAAATCTTTTTTAAGCTTTTTGAAAAACATAGGGAAGGGTTATCACCCCTGTGACATTTGTTTTGCTGTCTTTCCTCCTCTTCAGAAGATTTCACCTCACTTTTTTGTCCCAATGAAAAATGTTTTTTGAAAATTTGGGTTTTTTTGTGGAACAAGGATTGGAAAGCATCAGTGGAAAGGAGAAATTGTTTTCCCATATTAACTCTTACAGGAGAGAATTTCCCTTCCTAGGGGTAGATTTCATCTCACTTCCTGTTGTCTCCTTCCGTTTGCAAGTAGGAGTCGTTTGTAAGTTAGATGTTTGAAAGTAGGGTCCTGCCCTATATACTCAGCAGAAATTTGGGCCTTAGGTGTTGCTGTGGCCACAACACTGTAAGCCCTCACAGGGCCCTGCTGTGAAATATTAGATCAAGAATTGTAATTACACGCCCCTGTTAGACAGGGGCAGAAAAATTGGGCCTTAGGCACTGGTGCTGGTGCCACAACACTGCAACCCCTCACAGACACTCTAGTTGGAACGCAGGAACGAGCCCTGCTGCAAAGTATTGCATCAAAAATTGTAATTACACGCCCCTGTTAGACAGGGGCAGAAAAATTGGGCCTTAGGCACTGGTGCTGGTGCCACAACACTGCAACCCCTCACAGACACTCTAGTTGGAACGCAGGAACGAGCCCTGCTGCAAAGTATTGCATCAAAAATTGTAATTACACGCCCCTGTTAGACAGGGGCAGAAAAATTGGGCCTTAGGCACTGGTGCTGGTGCCACAACACTGCAACCCCTCACAGACACTCTAGTTGGAATGCAGGAACGAGCCCTGCTGCAAAGTATTACATCAAAAATTGTAATTACACGCCCCTGTTAAACAGGGGCTGAAAAATTGTGCCTTAGGCACTGGTGGTGGCGCCCAGAACCAAAAATGTTCTTACAAGCTATCAGCATGATGATTGAGGAGGAAGAGGATAATTACTCAGGGATAGTCACTCAGCATCAGCATAGGCAGTCTTTGAAGGGATCTGAGATTTCAAAAAAAATTATTCGGTTACATCAGCATCAGGTGCTTAGTAGCTGGTGGTGATCCAAGACTGATTCATTTTTATGAAGGTCAGCCGATCGACCGAGTCGGTGGACAGACGCACCCTGTGATCGGTTACCACGCCTCCAGCAGCACTGAATGTGCGTTCTGAAAGAACGCTGGATGCAGGACAGGTCAGTAGCTCAATTGCATACTGTGCAAGCTCTGGCCAGTGATCCATCCTCAAGACCCAGTAACCCAGAGGATTTTCGGTGGGAAAGGTGTCCAAGTCTGATCTTGCCCCTAGGTATTCCTGCACCATGTAAAACAGACGCTGGCGATGGTTGCTGGAACCGATCATACCTTGGGGCTGCGGACCAAAAAATTGTCTGAACGCATCGGTCAGACGGCCACCTTCTCCACCGCTCCTTCTTTGACTGACCGAAGCCTCAGCAACACGTTGTCCAGAAACAGGAGTTTGTAACCTCCCAGTCTCTGGGAACGCGTTGCACAGACCTTTCTGCAAGGCCTCCCGAAGATGTTTCATCCTCTGCTCCCTCTGCGATGGCAAGATAAGGTCCGCAACCTTACCCTTGTAACGTGGATCAAGGAGGGTTGCCAGCCAGTATTGGTCCTTCTCCTTGATACCACGAATACGAGGATCCTTACGCAGGCTTTTCAGGATCAGGGAGGCCATGCAGCGTAGGTTTGCTGAGGCATTCGGTCCGGAGTCCTCTGGGTCACTAAGGACAACAACGTCCGCAGCCACCTCCTCCCAGCCACGTACAAGTCCATGTGTTCCTTGGGACTGATCCCTTAAAGACTGCTGCTGATGCTGAGTGCCAGGCTCCACCTCCATACTGACACAATCTTCCTCCTCCTCCTCCTCGTCCTCTTCCTGTGTGATCGGCGGGCACGCAGGAACACTGTCTGGATAAAGGGGGCCTTGAGAGCTAAGGAATTCCTCCTCTTCCTGCCTCTGTTCTGCCTCAAGTGCCCTGTCCATTATTCCACGCAGCGTGTGCTCCAACAGGTGGACAAGGGGGACAGTGTCACTGATGCATGCACTGTCAGTGCTCACCATCCTCGTGGCCTCCTCGAATGGTGACAGGACAGTGCATGCATCCCTGATCATGGCCCACTGGCGTGGGGAAAAAAAACCAAGCTCCCCTGACCCTGTCCTGGTGCCATAGTCGCACAGGTACTCATTGATGGCCCTCTGCTGCGTGTGCAGCCGCTGCAGCATGGCCAACGTTGAGTTCCACCTGGTGGGCATGTCACAGATTAGGCGGTTCTTGGGCAGGTTAAACTCCTTTTGGAGGTCCGTCAGCCGAGCACTGGCATTATATGACCGGCAGAAATGCACACAGACTTTCCTGGCCTGCCTCAGGACATCCTGTAAGCCCGGGTACCTGCCCAAGAACCGCTGCACCACCAAGTTAAGGACGTGAGCCAAACAGGGCAAATGGGTCATTTGTCCCTGTCGGAGGGCAGAGAGGAGGTTGGTGCCATTGTCGCAAACCACCATTCCTGCCTTAAGTTGGCGTGGCGTCAACCACCTCTGAACCTGCCCCTGCAGAGCTGACAGAACCTCTGCCCCAGTGTGGCTCCTGTCCCCCAAGCACACCAGCTCAAGCACCGCATGGCATCTTTTGGCCTGCGTACTTGCGTAGCCCCTTGAACGCCTACGGAGCACCGCTGGTTCCGAGGAAGAGGCCATGGAGGAAGAAGAAGAGGAGGGGGTGGAGGAGAGAGGTGTGTCACAATCAGCATTTTGGAGGCGTGGTGGCGGAACAACCTCCAACACTACCGCACCTTGTCCTGCATCCTTCCCAGCTGCCAGCAGAGTCACCCAATGCGCCGTGAAACTTAGGTAACGTCCCTGTCCATGCCTGCTGGACCATGAGTCAGCGGTAATATGCACCTTACCGCTGACCGCCCTGTCCAACGAGGCATTGACATTGCCTTCCACATGCCGGTAGAGAGCCGGAATCGCCTTCCGTGAGAAAAAGTGGCGTTTGGGTACCTGCCACTGAGGAACCGCACATTCCACAAACTCACGGAAGGGGGCAGAGTCTACCAACTGAAAAGGCAGCAGTTGAAGTGCTAGCAATTTTGCCAAGCTAGCATTCAACCGCTGGGCATGTGGATGGTTGGGAGCAAGCTTCTTTCGGCGGTACAGCAGCTGGGGCAGGGAAATTTGCCTGGTACAATCTGACGTCGGTGTACCAAAAGCAGATTGCCCACAAGTACTTGGCTGTGACACACCTAATTCTACACCTTCATTCCTCTCACTGCAGGTCTCAGAGAGGACTGAAGGTCTAGTGGGGTTGGAAATCTCAGCTGATGAGGAGCAAGGAGAGATCCTCTTTGTTCTTTGGTGTGGGTCTTTTAGATACGCTTGCCAACGAACTGCATGGCAGGTCAACATATGTCTGGTCAAGCATGTGGTACCCAAGCGGGAGATGTTTTGGCCACGCGAGATACGCTTGAGACATATGTTGCAAATAGCAGCGGTGCGATCTGATGCACTCGTCTCAAAAAAGGCCCACACCAAAGAACTTTTTGAATAACGCGCAGAGACTGCAGCGCCCTGCACATGTGGAGCTTTGGGGTGTGATGCAGTCAATGTGCTGCCCTTAGGCTGGCCCCTGGAGGGCATCCTGCCTCGTTGGTGATGTGCCGCCTCCTCCTCCTCCTCCTCCTCCTCCTCTCTCCTATCAGGCACCCACGTTGAGTCAGTGACCTCATCATCCCCTCCCTCCTCATCACTGGAGCAAACCTGGCAGTATGCTGCAGCAGGGGGAGCATGACTGCCAGATTGCTGTCCTTCTTGGGCACCCCCTCTGTCCGTGCTCATGTTACTGCCTTCATCGAGCTCAGTATCATCATCAGAGCCTTCCAAACGCTGGGCATCCTCCTGGAGCATGTACCCAACACTGTGGTCAAACAGTTCGAGGGAATCCTCATGAGGACATGGTGGAGCTAGGGAAGGAGTCACTGATGACATTGAGCTGAGGGAAGAGGCCGCTGCTTTGCCAGACAAAGCACCCTGGGCATGGGTGAGAGAGGATGAGGAGGATGAGGACGGCTTGGTCATCCACTCGACCAAGTCTTCCGCATGTTGCGGCTCAACACGGCCAGCTGCCGAAAAAAAGGCCAAGCGTGTCCCATGGCCACGTGCTGATGAGGATGCACCGTCTCCACGACCAGCACTAGACACAGAGCCTGCTTGCCCTCTCTTATTGGCTTGTGACTGTCTGCCTCTCCTTCTTGGCCTTCCAGACATACTAATGGCCTGTAGCTGCACTAAGCTGGGATAGAACACCTGTAATTTTCTTCAGGTAGCTTTATATACTGTAACCAGACAAGCCTGCCTGTCAGTAGGAAGATAACAGGAACGGATCTAGCTGAACACTGTGAGCAGGACGCACTGCACTAAATGTAAATAGCAGGAACGGATCTAGCTGAACACTGTGAGCAGGACACACTGCACTAAATGTAAATAGCAGGAACGGATCTAGCTGAACACTGTGAGCAGGACGCACTGCACTAAATGTAAATAGCAGGAACGGATCTAGCTGAACACTGTGAGCAGGACGCACTGCACTAAATGTAAATAGCAGGAACGGATCTAGCTGAACACTGTGAGCAGGACGCACTGCACTAAATGTAAATAGTCTAGAAGATAACAGGAACGGATCTAGCTGAACACTGTGAGCAGGACGCACTGCACTAAATGTAAATAGCAGGAACGGATCTAGCTGAACACTGTGAGCAGGACGCACTGCACTAAATGTAAATAGCAGGAACGGATCTAGCTGAACACTGTGAGCAGGACGCACTGCACTAAATGTAAATTGCAGGAACGGATCTAGCTGAACACTGTGAGCAGGACGCACTGCACTAAATGTAAATAGCAGGAACGGATCTAGCTGAACACTGTGAGCAGGACGCACTGCACTAAATGTAAATAGCAGGAACGGATCTAGCTGAACACTGTGAGCAGGACGCACTGCAATAAATGTAAATAGCAGGAACGGATCTAGCTGAACACTGTGAGCAGGACGCACTGCACTAAATGTAAATAGCAGGAACGGATCTAGCTGAACACTGTGAGCAGGACGCACTGCACTAAATGTAAATAGCAGGAACGGATCTAGCTGAACACTGTGAGCAGGACGCACTGCACTAAATGTAAATAGCAGGAATGGATCTAGCTGAACACTGTGAGCAGGACGCACTGCACTAAATGTAAATAACAGGAACGGATCTAGCTGAACACTGTGAGCAGGACGCACTGCACTAAATGTAAATAGTCTAGATAGAAGATAACAGGAACGGATCTAGCTAAACTGAATACAGTGTATATATATATATATGCAACACCTGGGATGCATATATATACACAATACACTGTAAGTGCAGCTAACTGACTGACTGTTCTGCCTAATCTATCTAACTCAAATCAAATGACACTGTCTCTCTCTCTCTCTTTCTCTTAGCACACCGGAACACACACTACACAGGGCCGCCGTGCAGGCGGCCTTATATAGTGTGGGGCGTGTACTAAATCCCCTGAGCCATAATTGGCCAAAGCCACCCGCAATTCGGCGAACGGGCGAACAGCCGATGTTCGAGTCGAACATGGGTTCGACTCGAACACAAAGCTCATCCCTACTCTCCAGTTTTAGTAAATCAACCCTATGTATCACAATCAACTGTCCATTTTTCAAATTAAACACTTGTTTTCACTTTTTTTTATCCATTGTCGGCAATGGCTGCATGGCTTTTCTTATAGGGTGGGTTCTCATGGTGACAACAGTGGACTGTGTTATATGTGATGAAAAGGCCATTTATAGTCTCCTATGGAAGTCTATGGGACAGGGTGAAAATGCAAGAGTGCAATAGGGAAACAGGGACAGAGCATTGCTACCCTATAACAGAAAGTGAATGATCAAGGACCCTCACGGTGGCATCATCAGGTATTATTTTAATGTAGGCTGCAGATTTATAAATATTTAAAAAATATTACTTCAAAATGTTAAAACTTATATGAGATTTTAGTGATTGAGTTTACATATGCAAGGCTGACTGTTTAGAGTATTGTCTGGATACAGAAATCAGTGTCATCAGGTGCTAGGCGCCTTTTAGTTATAGTCCTTCTTTAGTGATGTCATGGGTGAGTTGGTGCCATATATAAGCCAAGTTGGGAGGAGCTCTAGTGCAGTTGGGGCATTGATCCAGAGACCCCCACAATCAGGCAGATGTAGCCAGCAAGCGAAGGCCCTGGACAGGGCTGGAGGCCATGAAGAAGAAGAGCTGGCTGTAGACTTCCTAAACCTTAGGGAGGTAGGGTCTAGAATGGGTTGCAAAAAGGCCATTTAGGCTAGGCCGTTGGGGATATAAGAGTTAATGGCCAAAAAATGTCAGGAGGAGGCCTCTTGCATGGAGTGGGCACAAGATGGTAGAGAGTTAAAGCCTCAAGTGGGAGGGTCGCTGCTCTTGCAGGAGAGGAAGCGGGGCAGAGTCTTGTGCTGTTGGTGCCCCAGGTGTAGCCATTTGTAAGCCCCCCTTACAACCTTCTATTGGAAATGCCAGTTGGTTGTCTTGCTGATGTAATGGGGTGACAGAGGCAGTTTACAAGTGTTGCCAGCTGGAGGAGCAGGCTGTATGATCCTATGTGTGCTCTTCTCAAACCCTTCCTCTCCACTGTCCTGCCGGCTATCACAGCAGCTGTGTGTGTGTGCTCTCCACCCACTCCTTCTACTCCCCCTCACCTCTTGGCAGCAGTGGCAGTAGCCCGTGAGCAGCAAGGGGGCTGATGACACAACAGTTGCAGGAGACTCTGGGATACGTAGTCCTGGGAGGAGCACTGTACCATGGAGGTGAATGGGGCTGCAGACCACACTACCCAAAGATCTGAGCACACATAGTAAGGAAGAGAGTAGAGTTTTCCTGGGCTGAGGACCGAGAGGTTTTCTCTTACTGTGAGGGGGACCGGAATGCGCACATCTATATTCCTGAGTGAACGCTAACTTGACCCAAGCCTGAGCCAAAAATGTAAGCACTGTCAACCAGTGTGCTGAAGACCGGAGTTGCTCCAAACAAACCCAGAAATGAGTGGACATCTGAATAGCTGGACCAATGTTGCTTTATAGCTGGGACTGGTGAGAGGGCATTTCTGCCATTGAGCAATCGCTGCTATTATAGACTGAGTACTTAGGAACTGGCCACCTACAGTGGGGACGGAAAGTATTCAGACCCCCTTAAATTTTTCACTCTTTGTTATATTTCAGCCATTTGCTAAAATCATTTAAGTTAATTTTTTTCCCTCATTATTGTACACACAGCACCCCATATTGACAGAAAAACAGAATTGTTGACATTTTTGCAGATTTATTAAAAAAAAAAAAACTGAAATATCACATGGTCCTAAGTATTCAGACCCTTTGCTGTAACACTCATATATTTAACTCAGGTGCTGTCCATTTCTTCTGATCATCCTTGAGATGGTTCTACACCTTCATTTGAGTCCAGCTGTGTTTGATTATACTGATTGAACTTGATTAGGAAAGACACACCCGTCTATATAAGACCTTACAGCTCACAGTGCATGTCAGAGCAAATGAGAATCATGAGGTCAAAGGAACTGCTTGAAGAGCTCAGAGACAGAATTGTGGCAAGGCACAGATCTAACCAAGGTTACAAAAAAATTTCTGCTGCACCTAAGGTTCCTAAGAGCACAGTGGACTCCATAATCCTTAAATGGAAGACATTTGGGATGACCAGAACCCTTCCCAGAGCTGGCCGTTCGGCCAAACTGAGCTATCGGGGGAGAAGGGCCTTGGGGAGAGGGGTAAAAAAGAACCCAAAGATCACTGTGTCTGAGCTCCAGAGATGCAGTCGGGAGAAAGTTGTAGAGTTGTTGAAAAGTTGTGGCCCGACGAAAGCCTCTCCTCAGTGCAAGACACATGAAAGCCTGCATGGAGTTTGCTAAAAAAAAAACACCTGAAGGACTCCAAGATGGTGAGAGATAAGATTCTCTGGTCTGATGAGACCAAGATAGAACTTTTTGGACTTAATTCTAAGCAGTATGTGTGGAGAAAACCAGGTACTGCTCATCACCTGTCCAATACAGTCCCAACAGTGAAGCATTGTGGTGGCAGCATCATGCTGTGAAGGTGTTTTTCAGCTGCAGGGACAGGACGACTGGTTGCAATTGAGGGAAAGATGAATGCGGCCAAGTACAGGGATATCCTGGATGAAAACCTTCTCCAGAGTGCTCAGGACCTCAGACTGGGCCGAAGGTTTACCTTCCAACAAGACAATAACCCTAAGCACACCGCTAAAATAACGAAGGAGTGGCTTCATAACAACTCCGTGACTGTTCATGAATGGCCCAGCCAGAGCCCTGACTTAAACCCAATTGAGCATCTATGGAGAGACCTAAAAATGTCTGTCCACCAACGTTTACCATCCAACCTGACAGAACTGGAGAGGATCTGCAAGGAGAAATGGCAGAGGATCCCCAAATCCAGGTGTGAAAAACTTGTTGCATCTTTCCCAAAAAGACTCATGGCTGTATTAGATCAAAAGGGTGCTTCTACTAAATACTGAGCAAAGGGTCTGAATACTTAGGACCATGTGATATTTCAGTTTTTCTTTTTTAATAAATCTGCAAAAATGTCAACAATTCTGTGTTTTTCTGTCAATATGGGGTGCTGTGCGTACATTAATGAGGAAAAAAATGAACTTAAATGATTTTAGAAAATGGCTGCAATATAACAGAGTGAAAAATGTAAGGGGGTCTGAATACTTTCCGTCCCCACTGTATATAGCAGCCTTACCAACTGCATGCAAACTTTACCTGGACTGAATTTTGTGCACCACCATAAAGACTGGGCCACAGAATTAGCTGGCTGAAGAACTGGTGCTAAGGACTACTAACTCAGATAGCTGCTTCACAAGAACTTTGCCCGTTGTCCATAGTAGGAGGTACCACTTTAGGGAGTTTTAAAATACATTGTTGCCATTCATATAGAGTGCACTGTAAAGTGGTTATAGCCTAGAAGATATTGCAGCATCAATAACAATGACTAACAATATAAGGGAACACACTGGCCACTAGTGTAAGGGGGTACGTTGGGCACTATAAACCAATTTAAGAGAACATATTGAGCACTAACTACCAATTTAGGGGTGCAAATTGACCACTAATGTAAGGGACACACTCACTACCAATGTAAGGGGCACACACTGTGGCCTGACAACCAGTGTGATAGGACACACTGAGTGTTGATCACAAGTGTAAAGGGGCACACTGAGTATAAGTGTACGTGGACACAATCAACATCAGTGAAAAGGGTCATGCTGAGCACCAAAATATACAATTTTGTATATTACATAATCCTAACCCCTGTACTTTTATACACTATGCTGTATGTTACAGAATCTTGGCCACTGTACTCGCTATATACTGTACTCGCTATACAAAAGCCCTTACCACTTCACTCTATACATTATTAATGTACCTTATACAGTCCTGAACATTGAACTTTATACATAGGCCCAACTGCTGTACTCTAAACAAAATATTGTCCTGACTGCTGCACTGTATATGCTATATTGTGCATTACATACTCCTTACCTAGGTGTTTATTTTCGCTGCTTTCAATGTAGCTCCTAATTATTTTAATGAATAAAGCAGGATCAAACTAAGGCTGGCCATACATGAGTCTTTCTTTGTTTTGTTCAACCAGCAGGTTGAATACTCCCAGCTGTGGTATTGTATTCTGACAGCAGTGATCCTTCCCCGCTGTCAGAATACATTGATCAGTATTGCCGGATATAGCCAGTACCACTGATTGTTTGGGAAAAACCTGACAGGCTGAATGTACACAAGTATTGTGTATAACCAGCCTGCCCATACATGGATCAAAATTGAGCAGATCCTTGCTGAACCAGGCACATTTTGATCTATGTATGGCCGCCTAAAATGTTAGCTCTCTGTGTATATTCTGTGTGCAGAAAATAATTTTTGAAAATAGTCCTTTGTGCTGAGGTTTATGTCTTTCTTTGAGAGTTTCACTTGTGACACAGTAGTAAGGCATATTTTGCAGTTACCAGGCATTGGGCATATGTGTGTTGTAGATACAGTGAGTATGCATGCTGCAGAGTTACTTTCTTGCATGCCCCATGTCTGTTACAGTCCTAGCAAAGCCACTGCAGATAAGGATGCTCTGCGGTTGGACATTATAGATCAGACAACCTAAGCATCTACATTTATCTGACCTTAAGCACTTCCTAATGATGTTCATCATCTGAAGTCTATGGCATGCCTCAAATATCTCTTGTGTAAGTTAGTGAGCTTAATCAACTGAGGGTTGTTAAGCACTAACTAGTAACCCCCCCCCCCCCCCCCCCACTGTGATTAGGCTTGGAGAATTGAACTCTTCACAGAGAATTTCTTCAATAACCCTTACCAAATTCTTTATTTTTAGTTTTTGCATACTATGGTACAGTCCGTTGTAGGTAATAATTAGACCAGTACAAATGCTATTCATAAGCTAGTTTTTGGTTTCCAAAACCACAGTGTTGGTTTAGCAAAGCATAATCCATTTCCTGCAATGTCTTAAGCTTTAGCACGATTTTTTCTGGAAATGATAAAACCTCAAATATGGATTTTTCTTCCATGCTAATGGTGTTGTGGTTGGCACCAAATGCTGCATCAAAATTCTATACAGTGCAAGGTCTATGATGTGGAATGCAGCCCAGGCTGTAATATAAAAACCCGTTGGGTTCCAGGAGTAGATTCCTATATACTGTAGCGTGGGTTTGTCTGACCAGGGACATGCAGTTCCAGCTTACAATTTTTAAATTTATTTTACATAATCATTCTATTGCCTTTCCAATGCGATATGTTAACAGTTGTGCTGCTGATCCTTTTTTATCTGATGTTACTATATGCAAAACTGTTGAAAAAGGACTACAAGGCACTACCACTCCTTTAACCACATATTTGTAAATTTCATCAAGTGGAATATCTGGATTCAGGTAGAACTGTTGATTCACCCACTCTGCCTGATCACCAGCCCTCTAAACACCTTTGGCAGAAATCACATGATCAACCATTTGATCATGTGATTGGCATAGAGAAAAAAAATGAGTTGTGGATTCCAAGAGAAGGGTAAGTTTTTGACATAATCTTCACTCAATAGTAACAAAGTAAGAAAAAAGAAGCCGAGTCCCCTACCCTCCCTTACATTTCCACCTAACTTGTGCTTCTGATGGGGCTGGGGCGGAGCTGGGAAGCACAAAATTTAGGGTTTGTAGGAGGACCAGAGGAGGGATGGAGCCAGCTGCTGGAGTCTGCTGAATGCTGGGACCAGGAAAGACAGAAATGAGGGGGTGCTGCAGCTTCACAGAGAGGTCAGGATCTGTAGGAGGAATTCTGTCCTCCTCTACGCTGCCAACTGCTGAGACAAGAGGGTGCTGCTGCTGGAGTAGAGGTTCAAGGGCCACATGAAATAGCCTGGTGGGCTGGATTCAGCCTTCGGGCCTTGTGTTTGACACATGTGCTATAATGTATCCTGATCACCAATAGGGATTAGCTCAGTTCAGCCTGCAGGAAACAGTCACATGATAGCAGGCAAGAAATCAACTGTGCCCATGGAATTCCACACCCTGCAGCTGCACATAACAAAATGATGGAATAGCTGGTGACATTCATGACCTAATATGGTGACATGGTCATATTCAGACAATGTCATTGACCTAATATGCCCCTGTCCCCATAATAAGTAAATGATGTCACCAGAATCCCTGCCTCTTTGTTACGTGTGGTTGAGGAGATTGCATAGACACAGCTGATTTGGCCGGCAGCCTCCTATTCCGTTACTGTTTCTTGCAGGTTTATCCTCAATGACAAATGTCATTGGGAAAGAAAGTGAAGGGCACAGATTGTTATAGTAATGCCTGTGGATGTCTTGTACAATAAACAAGGATTTTAGTGACCCTTTCAGAGCGTGGCAGTTCTCCACCACCACATTGAGTTTATAAGTGTAGACAGCTTGGCTTATTTCCAGCACCCGGTGTTCGAGCAGCAGCGAAGAGGAGCGGCTTGGAATGGAGAGCTACTTGTCAATGTCATCCACACTCTCAGTTGATAAAACCAGAAAGAAAAGTTTCACATTTTTGCTGCTCTGAAGGCAAAGAAACCTGCAAGCAGTTTAAGCTTAATCTACTTCTCTTCCAGTTTTATGCTTCTGCCACTTGTCTTCTTAAGCCCCGTACACACGATCGGACTTTCCAACGGGAAATGTTCGGTGACAGGCTGTTGTCGGTAAATCCGACCATGTGTACGCTCCATCGGACAATTGTTGACAGACTTTCCGCCAACAAATGTTGGTTTGCAGGTTTTCAAATTTTCCGTGGACAAATGTGTGTTGTCGGATTTTCCGAGCGTGTGTACACAAGTCCGTCGGACAAAAGTCCAAAGTACAAACATGCATGCTCGAAAGCAAGGACGAGCCAGAAGCAGTCGGTCTTCTAAATAACATGTAATGTGAATAATCAATCGTAGGGTATGGTACGAACGTTACTAATCGGTGTGTGGGATGCGAGTGATGCGAACCATTGTGTTGCTGGTGCGACTAGGTTCAGTTAGGAGTGTGATGCATGTAGCTGCTGACACGAAATGAATAACGAAGGTAGGGTATGGTACGAACCACTAAGATCAGTGTGTGGGATGCGAGTGAAGCATAGCATTTTGTGCTCCCAAGGCGACTTAGGCTGGAGTCAGCGTGATGCGTATGGCATGAAGTGATATGGACCGGTGAGTGAGACAACGAATCGTTAGTAGGTTATTGGGGTGAGCGGTATGAATTGGTGCAGGATGTGTCCGATGCGAACCGTAGTGCCGCTGATGCGACTAGGTACAAATTGGACTGTGATAAGTGTGACATGCATCCCTTGTGAATCGGAGAAGAAACAGGGAAAGGCCTGTGACTACTGCATACTGGAGGCCTACGAACGATTTGTAAGCTCCACGGCAGAACCAAGCAAGGAATGGGGAACAAAACGAGAAACAAGCTGGTTGAACGTGATATGACAAGGGGGGGTTAACGAATCCTACTTGTGACAGCGAGCAAGACTTTGAACGACAAACCACGAATAAGCAACCGCAATGTACTGTATTCGGAACAACAGACTCACGGACACCCAGCGAGCTGAAGAGTCGGCCTGGTGACATAATCGCGCACTGGAACCGACAAAGAACAAGGGCGAGGGGCCAGCTTAAATACCCACCGGGCTCCTCCCATAAATTCAGGCCACCACACTGGCCTTCTAATATATATATATATATATATATATATATATATATATATATATGTATAATATATATAATATATTATATATTATATATAATTATATAATAATATATATAATATATAATATATAAACATTATATTGTCAAAAGTATTGGTGTTATAAAAGTTTTAAATGTTTATTGTGTGACTATTAGAAAAACTATTTTAAAAACAATAACCCTGAGACTGATTTTTAATACTGACTTCTGAGCACGTTGTATTAACTTGCTGTATCGTTTGCTTTAACTAACACCATAGTAAGTTGTAGGATGATTAGGCTCGACCATATATGGTAGAACAAGACTGTACAGGAAACACTAATTAGCCAAATAAAGTACCATTTTGTACCAGGCACGCTATCTGTGTTTCCTCAGCCAATAGAAGCGTTATAGCTATATTATTGTAAAGAATGTCTTGTGCTTGCTTATGCTGCTGCTGTGACCCTAATGTGCCGTTATAAGGAAATAAGAAATGTATGCATCGCAAAGACCCCAAGTCCATTCAGTATTGTGCCAAGTGGGAGAGAAAGTTTGGATTCAATGGTAAACTAACTGTGAAAGGGTGTCAGGAGTTGGTGGATAAGCTTAAATTGTTAGGACCCAAAGATCAAAAAAGGTATGGGTTGGAAATGGCAGAGTACTGGCTTCAGCACGCTAGAATTAGAGTAGAAGGAAGGAGAACAAAGGAGAAATGCCAAGCCCAATTGCCCCTAGTGGACAAAGAGGATGATCTCATTTGTTATACCCAGAGACCACCTCCCTATAATGGTCCTCTCCCTCAGGTGCAAGCCACTGCCCAGAGTACAACCCTCTCTGTGACATCCACCCCTGTCAAAGGAACCGCCTCTGAACAAAACCCCAACTCCACTCCAATCTCTCCAGACAGTAGTACAGTCCTGGAGATAAACAGATCGATCCTTGAAACCTTAACTGATGCCATAACCCATGCATTGGTGCCCCAGCAGGAGCCAAGAGACCAAGTAAACCTCCTATTAGGTATGGTGTAGATGATGGTTAGGAATACCCCTTGATAGAGGTCCTGAACCCAAGAGGAGGACAGAATAATGCACTTGGCCAGCCATATCCCTTGGCTACGACTGTTTTTCAACCATGGACGTACAGTGACATAAAAAAAGGCAACATAACACATAAAACATCCAAAATTAGGTCCAAATGAATTCATTGAAAACATAGAGGGATTACGGAACAGTTATAAGTTGAACGGAGTGGAGGTAGAGAGAACCCTGAGGAGAGTACTAGGATCAGATTGGGCCTCGGTAAAAAGGGACTGGGACCCCTGCGCCCTAGCAAATGGACAGGGGCGAGGGGATCCATTGCCTCCAGATAGCCCAGACTTAGGAAACAGGTTAACTGCCTTACTGAACAGATGCCAGCTTAGATGGGTAAAACGGACTGATTGGCAAAAAATAAATATGACAGTACAGGAAGACAAGGAGAGTGTTAGTGACTACCTAAATAAACTACGAGAGGTTTTTAAAGTATTCTCCGGGCTCCCCGAAGCTGAGGATGTGAATAGTGCATATCAGCAACAGCTAAAGATAGCTTTTGGTAATGGATTGAAACAGGATCATAAGGATTACATTGTTAAAAACATGCTTACTTACCGAACTGCATCAGTTTTAGATGGTTTTCAATATGCTAAGCATTCTGAGAAGTATTTGAAAACAAGGGCAATAAGAATGTGAAAGTAAAGGTTTTTGTGCAAGGTGATGTAGGAGATGAGGATGTAGAAGAGTACACTGCCGAGGCAGAACCAGAGGAGCCTCACAGAGGGAGAGGCACAGGTGGTTTTAGAGAAAGAAACAAGTCGGGAGGAACAGGAAGGGGTAGAGGACAATGGAGGAATAAAGAATGGGTAGAAAGAAGGGAATGTTGGGATTGTGGAAAACAGGGGCATTTGGCCAGGGACTGCCCTGACGGGCCAGGCCCTCACAAATCGGATTGACTAGAAACAGTATGTGTGAGCCACCTGGAAAAGATAGGGTACATTGAAAACTTACCACAGGTGGAGTTAATGGTTGAGAGAAAATGTGTACAGTTTTTGGTGGACTCCGGGGCCTCTAGGACCTTCATTCACTCTGCAGATGTGCCTCATATTGATCAATCTACAAAATCTATTTTGGTACAAGAAGTGGAAAATTGGTGAGGGAATCACTGTCTGAATATGTCACCATTGAGAAGCCAGAGACAGGGGTCAAGACCACAACCAGAGTGATCTTGTCTACTGTCTGCCCTGTGAATCTCTTGGGTAGAGACCTAATGTCAGCCATGCGCATGTCAGTCAGTGCACAAAATAATGGGTTTGCATCCTGGGTAGGACAGGGACCCATGAACCCAATAGAAGAAACACATTATTATTACTCCTTAAATTTGTATATGAAAGACAAGGAGACAGTTGATACTGTTGACAAAATGAATAATTATGCTGAAACCGTGATGGAAGGTAGGACAGTGGATTTACAGACACCAAATAGGGCTCACTGCACAATATATTTTAAGAGAACACCAGGGCCTGATAGGTATTATGCCTCCAGATTTTTCTCAAAGAAGGAAGTTACCCTGCAATTAACCAATGTTTACTGGAGTGTTGAGGGGTTTTGTGTATCGGCATGTTGTATACTTCCCGAGGAACAGGTTCTGTTGAAGGAAATCACCCCACATCTATCATTGGCTAAACCCAAAAGCCGAGATTGGAAGGATGTGGAAGGGTTTATGAAGGAATGCCAAGACCTAAGAGATTGGGCTCCTGTGGGCCTACCTGATCTATAGAAAAGTAAGTCGACAGGTTATTTCTTTCACAAACCCTTGGGACACGAAATCATTACAACACCCTCGACACACATGTGGGCTGCAGGAACTGAATGATACTTGACACAAGATGGTCACCTGTTAGATGGGCTCCCAGAGGCACTGTGGACTAGAGGTCCAGCAGATGTGGGACTCATGAAAGGAGTCCAACCAGTAACCATCACTCCAAAATCACACCACAGACCTCACCTAAGACAATACCCCCTTTAGAAGGAAGCAGAGGAGGGCATAGCCCCTGTAGTAGATGAACTTTTAAAAACTGGGGTGATTATTCCGTGTCCTGACAGTCCTTGCAATACCCCCCTTTTTCCTGTTAAGAAGGCTCTGCCTTCCACAGGCTGGAGAATGGTACAAGATCTCCAACTGTTAACCACTTCAGCCCCGGAAGATTTTACCCCCTTCCTGACCAGAGCGTTTTTTGCGACTCGGCACTGCGTCACTTTAACTGACAATTGCGCGGTCATGCGACGTGTCTCCCAAACAAAATTGATGTCTTTTTTTCCCCACAAATAGAGCTTTCTTTTGGTGGTATTTGATCGCCTCTGCGATTTTTATTTTTTGCGCTATAAACAAAATAAAAGCGACTATTTTGAAAAAAGCGCATTATTTTTTACATTTTGCTATAATAAATATCCCCCAAAAATATATAAAAAAACATTTTTTTCCTCAGTTTAGGCCGATCGTATTTTTCTACATATTTTTGGTAAAAAAAATCGCAATAAGCGTTTATTGATTGGTTTGCGCGAAAGTTATAGCGTTTACAAAATAGGGGATAGTTTTATGGCATTTTTATTAATAATTTTTTTTTACTAGTAATGGCGGCGATCAGCGATTTTTATTGTGACTGTGACATTATGGCGGACATGTCGGACATTTTTGACACATTTTTGGGACTATTGTCATTTATACAGCAATCAGTGCTATAAAAATGCACTGATTCCTGTGTAAATGACACTGGCAGTGAAGGGGTTAACCACTAGGGGGCAGGGAGGGGTTACGTCAGTACTAGGGAGTGATTACTAACTGTAGGGGGGAGGGGCTGTGGGTGTCACTACACCGATCACTGCTCCCGATGACCATAGGTGTGCGCATTCTCTTGCATTAGGGTGTGCACCCCAAAGCTCAAATACAAATGCATGTGTATATGTACTGATGGTGTCAGTAGGGCAGTGGACAGTGTCAGTAGTTTTATTTTTATTCTTTTAAAATTATTTTATTTTGTAACATTTTTTTTGGGGATGAAATATCAGTGCTCTAAACAGGGGGGGGATATGCACCACACAAGGCGATTAGGGTGTGCCCAGGCACACCTGGCACACCCTGTGCGCACGCCTATGCCGATGACAGGGAGCAGAGATCAGTGACACTTGTCACTAGGCAGAACGGGGAGATGCTGTTTACATCAGCATCTCCCCGTTCATCCTCTCCATGAGGCAATCGCGGGACGTACCTGTAAGTCCATTTGCCCAGCCGTGCCATTGTGCCGACGTACATCGGCGTGCACCGGTCGGGAAGGGGTTAACCAGGCAGTTATACCAAGAGCTCCTGGGGTACCAGATCCACACACACTATTGAATGATTTTATCCAGGGAATGAATTATTTTCTGTGATTGATATCAGTAATGCCTTCTTTAGCATCCCGGGGCACCCCGACCATCAATTTTGTTTTGCCTTCACCTACGGGGGGAAGAAGCTATACCTTTACCAGATTGCCCCAGGGCTATTGTGAGTCCCCTACAATCTTTTCACAAGCAATGTCCTCAAACTTGGCTCAATTTGTACCCCCAGGGGGAAGCCAGCTTCTCCTCAATGTAGAGGACATCTTAGTGGCGTCTCCCTCAGAGGAGGTTTGTAGGGCTGACACTATAGCTCTGTTGTATTTCCTCCATGACCAAGAGCATAAGGTAAATAGAACTAAACTCCAGTTGTGGCAACAGCAGGTCAAATACTTGGGGTATAATATCTCAAAAGAAGGTCTGCACCTGGATGAGGAGAGAATTCGAGCCCTTCTCCAGGTGCCGAAATCAAAGACAAAGAAACAAATGATGTCCTTTCTGGGTATGACAAATTTTTGTAGAGCCTGGATTCCCGGATATTCCATGCTGACGGCCTCGTTGGTTCAGGCAATACATGGGAGCCCTATGGCCCCCCCAGGATGCTATAAAATGGAGTGAGGAAACAGAGACAGCCTTTACTGACCTAAAACAAGTCTCAAGGGAAGGTCACATGACATCAGTGCTTACACAGTCACATGGCAGGCGCCAAAGGCCGATTGCTTACTATTCTTCAAAATTAGACAGTGTAACTAGAGCACTTCCACCCTGTGTACACCCTGTGTACAGGCAGTGGTAGCTGCAGCGGAAGCAGTTAGGGCCTCAGCATCTATAGTGCTATATCACCCGTTGACACTCAAGGTACCACATGCAGTGTCTGTTATCCTTTTACAACAAAAGATATCACATTTGAGCCCAGCACGACACCTTTGACACCATGACAATACTTTTGACACAACCTCACTTAACAATACAGAGGTGTACTACATTAAACCCATCCACACTACTACCACTTCCTACTGACGGTCATAAACATGACTGTACTGCTGCCATCGCTGAAAAGGTCCTGCCACGAAATTATTTGAAAGATGTACCGTTATCTAACCCTGACATGACACTTTTTGTTGATGGTTCCAGTAAGAAAAATCCAGATGGCACAAATGCAACTGGATATGCAGTAGTGACACAGGATGAAATTTTGGAAGCTAGGCCATTACCAAAACATTATTCAGCACAAGTAGCAGAACTTGTAGCACTGACAAGAGCATGCATACTATCAGAAGGAAAATCCGTAACCATATACACTGACAGTCAATATGCCTTTTCAACAGTATATGTTTTTGCACAACAATGGAAAAACAGGGGGATGGTCACCTCCAGTGGTAAACCAATTTCACACATGGACTTCATACTAGAACTCCTAGACGCAATACAGTTACCAAAAGAGCTTGCAATCTGCAAATGTCAAGCACACACAAAATATACAGACCCCATCTCAAAGGGCAGATGAAGCGGCCAAAATAGCGACACAAGAAACACATCAAATAATGATGGAACAGGAAATCATAGAGATAGATCATACAGTCTTTACTGATATGCAGCAGAAAGCACCCCCCCCCCCCCCCCCGGGGAGAAACAATATTAGAAAACAAAGGGTTGCACAATAATAGATAACATTTGCACATCACCTGAAGGAAAACCGGTATTGCCAACATCCTTATTTAGGTATGCAGCAGTATTGACACATGTGTCAAATAGGGGGATGACTGAGATGTTAAATAAGGTATGTACAGCCTATGGCTTCACAAACTACTCAAAAAAGTTTTGCTCTCAATGTATTATATGTGCAAGACACAATGCTCAGGGAGGCTTAAGACCACAGAAAGGGAAGTTCCCCACACCGCAATATCCATTCCAACACATTTGCATGGATTTTATTGAATTAGACAAATGTGAAAGGAAGAAATATTGTTTGTTAATCATAGACGCCCTGACCAAATGGGTGGAGGTATTCCCGACAGGAAGTGTAGAAGCACAGGCTGTAGCCAAAGCATTACTAAGAGATATAATTCCTAGATTTGGAATCCCTGAAAAGATCTACAGCGATAATGGACCCCATTTTGTAAATAAAACTATACAACATTTGACAGAAGTGATGGGTATCCAAGTAAAAAACCATTGCGCCTACCACCCCAATCAGCTGGATTGGTGGAGAGACACATTGGAATCCTAAAAAATAAGCTGAGAAAAGCTATGGAAGAAACAGGTAAAAATTGGATGTACTGTTTGCCATTGGCTGTGACTAGTATGCATATTACACCCACAAAAGAATATTTGAGCCCATTTGAAATGATACATGGAAGGCCATATAGAATACCCTTACTACCAAATGAAACACCAGTTGAAGAATCTGAACGTACTCTAGCAGAATATATGTCTAATCTGTTGAAACAGAAACAAATTAATGAAGTCTGTTCTATTCCAGAAGGTCCAATCCAAGGAGAAGAGAAAATCCATATTGGAGACTGGGTCCTGGTAAAAGTAATAAAAAGAAAACACTGGCACTCACCTAAGTGGGAGGAACCGTTCCAGGTTCTCACCATTCCCACGGCTATAAGGATAGCAGAGAGGTCTACCTGGATTCACCAGTCAAATTGTAAAAAGGTTTTACAGGCAGAGTAGGGCCAGTTGGCTACAAGAGGTTCCGAAAATCCGGCTACAAAGGGAGGTCTCGCACAAGGTGGGACTTGTCTCAAACCGGTGAAGTCTCCCTCCCCTTGCAACTCCCCTACCCTATCCGCTGGAACTCTGTAGCTGGTTAGGATGAAAGGGACAGTAATTATCCTTGGGTTACTGGTGACTCTAGGGGAGGCATCCATAAGAGGGGTAGATGTTATGGAAGAGCAGAGGAACCTTTGGATTGGGAAAGAACAGGAAAAGCATTGAATCTAACCTTTATAGGGGGAATAACTAGCACTATACTGGTAGACTTCTGTCACATTGCAGATTGTGGTGATACTGGGGCTATAGGACTTCCATGGGCAGATAAATAGATTTGCTCGCTCTGGAATAGTGCAGGATGTCAAGTGTGGGAACAGGCCCTGTGGACCACAGTGCATCAAGATTGGGGGTATAATCTACCAGGGCCTAAAAAGAGTGGAATAAAGGAAAGACTCATAATTCCAAAAGCGGCCAACTCCCCCTGCACACATAGTAAGAACTGTAACCAATTATTAATAACATTAAAGGAGCCGAGGAAGGAAGATCAGCGGTTGTACTCTATGGAAGCATGGGTGTCAGGAACTGACCCCTCAGGCAAATTTTTCCTTGAGGTATTACCACACAATAAAACTAGACAACAGGAAAAGGTAGACATGGAAGGGATAGAAGAAGGCCATATTAAAATAGAAGTTCTGAGTAAAACTATAAGATTAACTAACCTAACAATGGAAGATGCCATAGCTTTGGAGATGGGTTACCAAGAAAAAAATGAGTGGTTAGAATGGTTGAGGTACACGGTTAAAACTCAAAAAAAGGAAAAATGTTTAGTTTGTGCCGGAGCCAGATCACATTTAGCAACGGTCCCTTTTCCTCTAGATCACAATACAGATCCAGAAGGTTTAAAATGTATGTTGCAATTGTATAATAAGAGCTATAAACCTGAAACAAATTCTACCTGTCACACGTTGAGTTTGTTGTTACCCTCAGTACAGTGACCTCAGATACCTCCGGCGGTTACTGCTTATCCGGGCAACTTTACTTGTTTTGCACTCCCAGGGAACCGTAGAGGGGTGGATCTTGGGTCACTACCACATGACTACTGTGTGGAGAGGATTAACACGGGCCACAGTGACTGGGTTGAACCTGACAGTCAGAGAGCTGATGTCTGGTGGATGTGTGGGGATAACAAACTGCGAGCTAGGATACCGGCCAATGCCCAAGGGGATTGCGCTATTGTCCAGCTGGTTATGCCCCTCAGGATCCTGTCAGAACACCCGTGGACTAAGAGTCACCAACGGTATCAGAGGGACACCTCTCCCATGTGGTTATTTGACTCTCAGATCTACATAGATGAGATTGGGGTTCCTCGCGGGGTGCCGGATGAGTTTAAGGCCAGGAATCAGGTGACAGCTGGGTTTGAGTCTCTTCTCTGGTGGGTGGCTATAAATAAAAATGTTGACTGGATTAACTATATATTCTATAACCAACAACGATTTGTAAACTATACTAGGCACGCTGTGAAGGGCCTAGCAGAACAGTTGGCCCCCACATCTCTAATGGCATGGCAGAACCGAATGGCCCTAGATATGGTCCTAGCTGAAAGAGGAGGAGTATGCAAAATGTTTGGTAGCATGTGTTGCACCTTTATCCCCAACAATACAGCTCCTGGAGGGACCGTGACCAGAGCCTTGAAAGGACTGACTGCTCTATCGAATGAATTAGCGGAAAACTCAGGGATTAATGATCCATTCACAAACTGGCTTGAAGGATGGTTCGGTAAGTGGACTGGACTTATCACATCATGTTTGATCTCAATTGCTGTGGCTTTGGCTGTTTTGGTCACTTGCGGATGCTGCTGAATTCCCTGTATTCGAGGACTTTCACAAAAACTGATTGAAACCGCAGACTCAAGAACAATGTATCAAGCCCTTCCTACCTCTGAGGAGACCTATGTGGACATTGAAGCTCAACTTAATGACATACAGTCCAAAAGTGTATAACACAGGAACTATCATCGAAATGTGTTGAGATAAAACAGTCACACAAGAGGAGGGAATGTTAGAAAAGTTTTAAAAATGTATTGTGTGACTATTAGAATAACTATTTGAAATTGTGATTCTTACTGCATCTTTTGGCTTGTAAGCATCATCCTTTTGTGTGACACATCTGAAATAAATTGTTTGCTTTTCAATACATCTGGAGTTCGACTGATCACAAGAGTAATCCTAACAATTGGGATGCCTGCCTTTACACACACATGAACTTTAATGGCATCCCACTCTAAGTCCATAGGGTTCAATATTGAGTTGGCCCACCCTTTGCAGCTATAACAGCTTCAACTCTTCTGGGAGCTGTCCACAAGGTTTAGGAGTGTGTCTATGGGAATGTTTGACCATTCTTCCAAAAGCACATTTGTGAGGTCAGGCACACTGATGTTGGACGAGAAGGCCTGGCTCGTAGTCTCTGCTCTAATTCATCCCAAAGCTGTTCTATCGGTCAGTCAAGTTCCTCCACCTCCAACTCGCTTATCCATGTCTTTATAGACCTTGCTTTGTACACTGGTCCAAATCATTTGGTGGAGGGGGGATTATGGTGTGGGGTTGTCTTTCAGGGGTTGGACTTGGGCCCTTAGTTCCAGTGAAGGGAGCTCCTAAGACGTGAGCATACCAAGACATTTTGGACAATTTCATGCTTCCAACTTTGTGGGAACAGTTTGAGGATGATCCCTTCCTGTTCAAACATGACTGCACACCAGTGCACAAAGCAAGGTCCATAAAGACATGGATGAGCGAGTTTGGGGTGGAGGAATTTGACTGGCCTACACCTCAACCCAATAGAACACCTTTGGGATGAATCAGACCCAGAAGAGTTGAAGCTGCTAGAGCTGCAAAGGGTGGGCCAACTCAATATTGAACTCCATAGGCGTGTAAAGGCAGGGGTCCCGATACTTTTGATAAAATAGTGTGTATATAATAAGCTCATTTTTATATTTATTTAGTTTTTTTACACTTTTTTCATTACTGTTGCTTATCATTTTTCAAATGAAGAAAACTAAAATTTGCCCATGGGACTTTAAATGGGGTGATCATAATGGTCAAAACCAGTAATGGGAGTAAATTAATTTATTTGCGTAAAGATTAAAACATAGACATGAATAATAGCCCATTGAACAGCATAGTGCAAATTGTAAACAGCCATACACATGGTAGTATGGAATGGTAGTAATACAAAAAATGCATATACATCTATATACTCGACGTGTTTCGTGAGATCAGCTCACTTCTTCAGGAGTTGATGTCTGCTTGTACACAATGTCTAGAAGGTAAATAGCAATGAGATGAGACATACAGTATTGATTGTGGTCAGATAAAAGACGGGGCTTAAGTGGGCATCCCATACTTACATCGGGAGATTGAATCCAAGGGCTAATTCCCACATGGCGGCAGCGGAGGGCACTCCAACCGGGAGCTGAAGGAGCATGACCCAGCACACCCAGACAGAGACCAGGCCGAGGGCAAGCATGGTGAGAAAGTGAGTGGAAGGAGAGTGTCATTGGAGGTCCCCCATTGGCCATATGCAGCGTGACAACTGTAACAAAGGAACAGTTTTCAGACTACTTTTTCTATTTTTCACCACATGACCAGGAGCCTGTTCTTCTGGCTTCCAATCACAACCAGTGACCAGGAGCTTGTCCTTTTGGCTTCCAATCACAGCCAGTGACCAGCAGCTTGTCCTTCTGGTTTCCAATCACAACCAGTGACCAGGAGCTGTTGGTTACAGCTCGGTCAGTGTGCAGTGAGCGCACTCTCAGCACTAAACCTTGAAGCCCCATGGACATAAATGAATGGCAGTTGGTTGTCAAGGGTCACCCACTCTGCCACTGCCTATATGCATTATACAGTGGTTGAGGATTAATTGACATTTTTAGTGATTGGGTTCTCATAAACTTAAATGAACTGGTGGTGATTTAATTGCAAAACTCAACAGATGAAAAAGCTGCATATGTATCCAACATATAGCAATATCAAAACTAAATCTGGTGTCCTCACTGAGCCAGTCACAACAAATTTCACAATTTCTGGAGATGGCCACCACCCTGGTAATGTGTTTGTTAAAGTTATGTCACCTGGCTGATGACTGACTGATGTAGTAACAAACATTACATCACAACTCCGAGAATTCAAGTTGTTACTTGTATCTCAGTGGAGTGTTGAAAGGACAGGACCTCACCAACAAGCATGGCTTACCCAGATAAACTGGTCCATTGTCTGAGATATTGAAAAGGATTACACTGTGTATGTACAGGGCAATGCATCGATCAGCTTGTTTGTCCAACTCTATAAGGGATAGTATAATTTGATTTGGAAAATAGGGTGGTGAAAGTCATTGGAGCACTGCCCCTGTTCCAAGTAAGCTTTGAATTAAAAGTACTACAGTATGTAGGAAGCTAAACTGTAGCTTCATTTCTTCTGGTTTTGGATAGGGAATAGAAGGGTTAGAACCCCTGCCTCCTTTTATACAATACAGACAGGAAAAAACTGACTGTCATTTTAAAACCCAGCTCTAGGAATTAGACCCCCTTCCCTTTGAAGAGCCTGCCCTATTTACCTTACCCCGTCTGCAGCAGGCTTCACCTCTCTTCCCCTCTGGTTATTAACTCTGGATTGTACGTGGAGGAGGCAGGTCAGCCGAATGTACATTAGCCAGGAGTGGTTGTATGAGTGGAGGGAGCCTACTGGAGCAAAGAGGTGACATAAGTGCAGTTCCGGGACAAGAGGTGGGCAGAAGGGGCAGATGCCCTGGCCATTGTGGTATCATGTGAGGTGGTGGGGGGGCACCACAAGGAGGTTGGGGGGAGGAGATTTGTGTTGGGAGGGGGAATTTGGGGGGTTGCAGGGGATAAGAATTGTTCTAGGAGGGGAAATTTGGGAAGGTGCGCTAGGAGTGGTGATTTGAGGGGGATTCGTGTTGGGATGGCGGAAGAAGATTTGTGCTAGGAGGGGAATTTTGGGGAGTTTGTGCTAGAAAGGGTAATATGGCGGGGGGGGGAGGGGATGATTGGGGGTATTTGTGCTAGAAAAGGTAATATGGTGGGGAAAGGGGATCATTTGGGGGTATTTGTGCTAGGAGGGGAAATTTGGGGAAGATTTGTGCTAGGATGGGGGATTGGGGAGAATTTGTGCTGGGAGGGGGGAAATTTGAGGGGTAGAGGATTTGCACTGGGGGGGAATTTTTTTTCAGGGCAGGGGAGTGGATTTGTACTGGGGGCATATGGGGAATGAGAGGATTTGAGCTGTTTGTTGCCTCACAACCTGGAATTAACATGGATTGTTTGAGGATTTGCATAATTTAATTTACAGAACATGCCCACAACTTTGAAGATGTTTTTATTTTATTCTGAAGCATACAACAAATAGGACAAAATAACAGAAAAAGTCAATGTGCATAACTATTCACCCCCCTAAAGTCAATACTTTGTAGAGCCACCTTTTGCAGCGATCACAGCTCCAAATCGCTTTGGATAAGTCTCTATGAGCTTGCCACATCTTACTACTGGGATTTTTGCCCATTCCTCCTTGCAAAACTGCTCCAGCTCCTTCAAGTTGGATGGTTTGCACTTGTGAACAGCAATCTTTAAGTCTGACCACAGATTTTCTATTGGATTGAGGTCTCGGCTTTGACTAGGCCATTCCAACACATTTACATGTTTCCCCTTAAACCACTCAAGTGTTGCTTTAGCAGTGTGTTTGAGGCCATTGTTCTGCTGGAAGGTGAACCTCTGTCCTACCCTCAAATCACACACAGAGTGGTACAGGTTTTGCTGAAGAATGTACCTGTTTTTAGCACCATCCATCTTTCCCTCAACTCTGACCAGTTTCCCAGTCCCGACTGCTGAAAAGTACCGTATTTATCAGCGTATAACACGCAACGGCGTATAACACGCACCCCAATTTAGGAGGGAATTTGAAGGAAAAAAAAATTTTTAGGAGGGAACTTGAAGGGAAAAAAACTTACATTTAAATGCCCATCATTGCAGCCTTCTCAGTGCAGCCTTGCCCCAGTGCAGCCTTGTCAGTGCAGCCATGTCAGTGCAGCCTTCCCCAGTGCAGCCTTGTCAGTGCAGCCATGTCAGTGCAGCCATGTCAGTGCAGCCATGTCAGTGCAGCCTTGCCCCAGTGCAGCCTTGCCCCAGTGCAGCCATGTCAGTGCAGCCATGTCAGTGCAGCCTTGCTAGTGCAGCCATGTCAGTGCAGCCTTGCCCGTGCAGCCTTGCCAGTGCAGCCATGTCAGTGCAGCCATGTCAGTGCAGCCTTCCCCAGTGTCCATTCCAGCCTTGCCCCAGTCCAGCTTTGCCCCAGTCCAGCATTGCCCCAGTCCAGCCTTGCCCCAGTGCAGCCTTGCTGAAGCCTCTGAGCTTCAAAATCGCCGACCGCGATTTGAAAATGGCGCCGCCGGCGCCGAAATACACAGAGCCGGTCCTCGGCTCTTCTCGGCGGCTCTCGTTCACTTTCGGCTCCACTCGGACGGTGAGCGGAGCTATCCGAAACTAGCCGAGTATACTCGGCTAGTTTCGGGCGGCGCTCGAGTGAAACCGAAAGTGGCCGAGAAGAGCCGAGGACCGGCACTGTGTATTTCGGCACCGGCGGCGCCATTTTCAAATCGCGGTCGGCGATTTTTTAGTTCTGACAGGTCAGGATCGCAGGGGATCGGCGTATAACACGCACCCACGATTTTCCCCTGATTTTAAGGGGAAAAAAGTGCGTGTTATACGCCGATAAATACGGTAGTTGTTTTTTGCTGAAAGTAATGGCTTTCTTCTGCCACTCTGCCATAAAGCCCAACTCTATGGCACGTATGGCTTATTGTCGTCCTGTGTACAGATACTCCAGTCTCTGCTGTGGAACTCTGCAGCTCCTCCAGGGTCACCTTAGGTCTCTGTGCTGCCTCTCTGATTAATGCCCTCCTTGCCCGGTCCATGAGGTTTGTTGTGCGGCCGTCTTTTGGCAGGTTTGCTGTTGTGCCATGTTCTTTCAATTTGGTTATGATAGATTTGATGGTGCTCATAGGGATCATCAAAGATTTGGATATTTTTTTATAACCTAACCCTGACTTGGACTTCTCAACAACATTGCCCCTTACTTGTTTGGAGAGTTCCTTGGTCTTCATGGCAGTGTTTGGTTAGTGGTGCCTCTTGCTTAGGTGTTGCAGCCTCTGGGGCCTTTCAAAAAGGTGTGTATATGTAATCACAGATCATGTAACACTTAGATTGCACACAGATGGACATCATTTCACAAGTTACGTGACTTCTGAAGGTAATATATGGGCTTCATAACAAAGGGGGGGGGGGGGCACATGCCAATTATCAGTTTTTTATTTCTGAAAAATAGTTTTATGTATATATTTTTCTAATTTTACTTCACCAACTTAGACTATTGTGTTCTGATCCATCACATATAATTCAGATTAAAAAAACATTGAACTAAAGGCTGTAATAGTTAGTCTGGTTAAAAAAAGACACAAGTCCATCCAGTTCAACCAATGGTGGTTAAGCGCATGGTTCATTAGGTGATCTCTTCAATCTGCCAATCATTAATTTGCCTCCCAGGCAGCAAATCAATCAACAATATATTGTATATAAATTTGTTCTATATATGACCAACATTAACAAGCAGTTAACCCTTACAGTGCTTTGGGGGGGAGGGGGGGGGCTACTGCATGGATAGATTTTGGCTTTAAGTCTTTCTTGCTCTGTCCTGTCACATGGACAGGAAATAAGGGAAAATCCCCCCAATTGACACACATACAGTAATAAAAACCTGCCAAAAGTTTAACTCTTTCCTACCCTATCCAAAACAAAAAAAAAGAAATGAAAAAAAAGGGGGGCTGAATATAGGTTTGTGAAGACATGAAAATCATTAGTCAGCCCCACAAGTACAGCAATAGAGAAAGTGATTTCAAATCCCATCCTGAGTAATCCTCCCGAGCGTGGCCTCCCTGAACTGATCATTCTGAAATATTGCGGCATGACTCCAGAACCTCCCAGGAACCCAGGGCTTCATAACCTCTTATCTCTGCTATCAAGAGGAAATGTATCACTTTATAGCAAATAATTTTCCCATGTTAATTAATAGCAGGCATTAAGTAATTTCAGCTAATTACATAGTGGTATCAGTAAATCAATTATGGCTTATGGCACAAGGCAGCAAGCTAGTGCCTGAAATACACAGAGTCTCTCATTAGGATTTGGCTTAAAAAATCAGTACGTCATCTAGCTGGGAACAGATATTAGCCCTTTTTATGTTTACTTTATTGTTAGCGTAGACTGATTAGAGCAGAACGGGGCCCCAGACACTGTGGCAGTTTTGCCCCCCCATCACTTCCATTGACATTGATAAGTATTGCGATAGGCACAGAGAATGATACCATTTATACTGTCTATCCTGGGATGTCCCTATAAGACACAAACTGCCACCTCCTCCTCCCTTGTGAAATGACAGGCAAGTGTACAGATTTCACCAATTTCACTATCCCCTTGGTTTATTGCAAGAGAATAGAGGCTATAGCTGTGGAACCCTGGACATCAGCTAGGCCCTATTAGGGAGGAGCTCAGGAGTGTTTGGATCCTAGTTCGAACCCACTTGAGCTAGCCCACCAGTAATCTGTCCCTGCATACCACTAGTCATATGCAGCCAAGGCAACCTCCACAGCCACATGTATACAAAGGGCATGGGGGGGAAGGGGTTGGGGAATGCCTTGGCCACTTATGATGACCTCTGCAGTGATATCTCAGGTGGGTTCAGACTAGGATCCCAACACACCTGAGGTCCTTCCTAATCCCTAGATCTACAAAAAAGTGACCTCTGGGGGTTGCTGAGCAATGATTCTGCCCCATTATCATGCATCTTGAGCAGCAAGACCTGAGCAGCAAGAATTTTGTCACCCAAAGGAGATGTAAGACTGGTGCGAACCGTAGCCAGAATACGATCAGGAGGAATCACCGGAACTGGAACCGACTCCAACTTGGAAGTGGAGGAAAATTGTTGTGACAAGGCGTCAGCCCTTACAGTCTTAGTACCGGGTAAGAATGAGACAATATAATTAAAACTCGACAAGAAAAGAGCCCATTGCGCCCTTCTGGGAGAGAGGCACTTAGCCTCAGACAAGAATGTGAGATTCCTATGGTCAGTAAGGATGAGAACCGGCACAGTGGTACCTTCAAGGAGATGTCTCCATTCTTTCAGGGCTAAAATGATCGCCAACAGCTCTCTGTCACCAATCTCGTAATTGCACTCTGCAGGTGACAATTTCATGGAAAAGTATTCACATGGATGCAGAGCGCTCTCAGAGTTAGGACGTTGAGACAGAAGGGCACCAACTCCAGTTTCAGAAGCATCAACTTCTAGGATAAAAGGCAACGTAGGATCAGGATGTGCCAACACAGGAGCAGAAACAAAGGCAGCCTAGAGACTCTCAAAGGCCTTAATGGACTCCGGAGACCAACTCTGTGGTTTACCTTCCTTTCTGGTCATATCAGTCAGGGGCTTGACCAGAGACGAGAAATTAAGAATAAACTTCCAATAATAGTTGGCAAAGCCCAGGAAACGCTGCAGAGGACGTATACCAATGGGTCGGGGCCACTGTAGGACTGCCAAAAGTTTCTCTGGGTCCATCGAAAAGCCAGCAGTGGAAATGACTAGCCCAGGAATTTAACACAATGGAAGAGAGGAGATGCCGCTCCCAAATGTAAGAAAACCAGAGATAAACGTAGTATTACAGCAAGCAGGATCAGAGCCAGAAGAAACATCAGCCAAGCAAGTCTTCAACGGGAACGCAGGAGAAAGTCTCTGTGATGTTGACAAAGGCGAAGGCAGAGATCAAGTGAGCTGGAGGACTTTAAGTAGGCAGGACTGACGAGCAGAATCAACAACAGCTGGGTAACTGTGGAGAGAGATGGGAGCTGGCAATTAGCCAACAGCTGAGCGGCCAGCTCAGAGAAGGAAGGGCTGAGCCCAGCCCTGACACCTTATGAATAATTAAATATGGCTCTTTACAAGAAAGAGCCGCCAATTCTGATACCCTTCTTGCAGAAGAAATGGCTACAAGAAAAATTAGCTTCCTTGTCAAAAGGACCAAGGGAATATGTTGTATTGCCTCAAAAGGCTATTTCTGTAATGCCGACAGAACTAAATTCAAGTCCCAAGGGTTCAGGGGAGCTCTAACCGGTGGATTAAGCCGCGTTACCCCCTGTATAAAGCTTCAGACTAAAGAATGCGAAGCAAGCGGACGTTGAAACAATACCGACAAGGCCGAGACCTGGCCCTTGATAGTACTCAAAGCCAGCTTCATCTCTTACCCCGTTTGCAGAAAAGCAAGGATTCTCCCTATGACATACTTTCTGGGATGCCAACCCCTGGATTCACACCAGGAGACATATGCCTTCCAGACTCTATAATGCGAAGCAAGCGGACGTTGAAACAATACCGACAAGGCCGAGACCTGGCCCTTGATAGTACTCAAAGCCAGCTTCATCTCTTACCCCGTTTGCAGAAAAGCAAGGATTCTCCCTATGACATACTTTCTGGGATGCCAACCCCTGGATTCACACCAGGAGACATATGCCTTCCAGACTCTATAATAAATGACTCTGGAAGCTGGCCTTCTTGTATTAATTAAGGTAGAAATTACTGAGCCTGAAAGCCCACAATTCTTCAGAATGTGGGTTTCAATAGCAAAACCATTAAATTTAGCGTTTGTAAGGTAGGATGGAACACTGGTCCCTGCGATAGCAGGTCTGGACGTGGTGGTGGGGTCCATGGGGGCCCTACCGCCATCTTTAATATTTCTGTATACCAAGATCTTCTGGGCCACGCTGGGGCCACCAGAAGCACTGACTTCTTTTCCCGCTTGATCTTGCGAAGAAGTCGTGGTAGCAGCAGAATAGGAGGGAATGCATAAATCAGTGAGATCTGATCCCATGGAGTTACCAACGCATCTGTCCTGCATGCAAGTGGATCCCTTGTTCTTGTCACAAAGTTTTTGATCTTGTTGTTGAACCTGGACGCAAACATATCTATATCCGGGATTCCCCATCTTTGGCATATAGGCAGGAAGATGTCGGGGTGAAGGGACCATTCCCCTGGGAACAACTGCTGGCGACTTAAGTAGTCCGCCTGCCAGTTCTATATCTCTGGAATAAAGGTTGCTGATATGCACGGCACATGCTTTTCTGCCCAGATTAGGATCTGGTTTACCTCTCCCTGGGCTGCACGACTCCTGGTGCCCCCTTGCTGATTGATATAAGCCACTGCTGTGGCATTGTCAGATTGGATCCTGACAGGACAACCCTGCAACCTGAATGTCCAGGCCTTTTGGGCTAGGTACACCGCCCAAATCTCTAGAATGTGGATGGGTAAGGTCCTCTCAGTTTTGGACCCTTTCTCCTGGACAGTCGTCTCTTCCAGAACTGCTCCCCAACCCGAAAGGCTGGCATCTGTTGTTACCACCTTCCAGGTAACTGATAAAGGATTTCCCTTTCCGCAGATTCTCGATGCACTATTGGCGACAAGAGCATCGGAAAATCTAGCGCCTGGACTTTCTTGTTCTAGGTAGACAGGATACTGTTTTGCAGCAGTCTTGAATGAAACTGAGCATAGGGAACAGCTTCTAATGAAGCCACCATTTTACTCAACAACCTCATACAAAGGCGAATAGAAGGACCCTTCTTTGCCATGACTATCTGAACCAGCTCCTTTATGGAGCTGATTTTTGCCTGGGGTAAAAACACCCTCTTCTGGGTTTTATCTATAACCAGACCCAAGTACTCTAGTCTTCTTACTAGTTTTGAGGAAGAAGACTTCTCTAGGTTGAGGACCCAACCTAGGTATTCCAGGTAGTTGACTGTGGTGACCAAGCTTTGGTCTAAGGGGGCTACCGACTGGTCTATTAAGAGCAGGTCGTCTAGGTATGCTATAATCATTATACCCTGGGCCCTTAATCTGGCCAGAGGAGGAACCTGGATCTTTGTAAACACCCGAGGTGCAGTAGCTAGACCGAAAGAGCTACAAACTGAAATTTTCCACTTCGAAACGCAGATATTTCTGATGAGTGGGGAAAAAAGGTACATGCAGGTATGCATCTTTGATGTCTATTGATGCCAGAAGTTCTCCTCCTTGTAGGATGGAGACTACTGATCTGATTGATTCCATGCGAAAAGATCACATTTTTAGGAACCGATTTAGATCTTTGAGATCTAGGATGGGTCTGACATCTCCATTTGGCTTTGGCACCGTGAAAGGGTTTGAATAAAACCCCAACCCCTGCTCTTCCATGGGAACCACCATGATTACTTTTTGCGACAAAAGTCGCTCCAATGCTTAAAAGAGAGACTTCTTTTTCTCTGGGTCTTTGGGAACATTTGATCTGAGGAAACAAGGAGAGGGGACATCTTAGGAACTCTAGTTTGTAACCTAGAGTTAATTTGGAGACCACCCATCTGTCCTGAAAATCCTCCTGCCAGATCCTTGAGAACTGTAGCAGTCTTCCCCCCACTCGAACAAGCGGGGGCGCCCCTTCATAAAGAGGCTTTAGCGTTCTGTCTTGTAGATTTCCTCCCCCAGGACTTCTTTTGTCCCTGGGGTTGACTCTGAGCTTTACCTCTTGAACCTGACGGTGGAGGCCGTCGCGACTGCCTAGAGGCTGATGCCCCTGGTACTGGAGAAAGAGCCTGTTTAAATGAGGGATATTTACTCCTTTTCTTAACTGGCAAAAGGGTACTTTTCCCACTTTAGATTTTTTGTATATAACTGTCCAAATCATGCCCAAACAGCCTTACACCACAGTAGGGGAAACCAGCCAGGAGCTTTTTGCATGGCGTTTCGACTGACCAATTTTTCAACCACAAGATTCTACGCATATGCACCAACCCAAGCGTAAGGCGAAAGGTCTGAAGGATAGAATCTCTGATTGCGTTAACTACAAAACACAAAACCGCTGGCAGGTTGGCTAACTCCCAGGCCTGCTGTTCAGGGAAAACCTTGAGCACCTGCTTCAAGTGATCTCTCAAGGAGTGACATACCCCAATTGCTGCCACTGCAGGTTGAGCTACTAAACCTGCCAGGGAAAAAATATTTTTTAACAGGAATTCCAATTTTTTATCGGTTGGATCCTTAAAGCGGTTGTATAGTCAATGTTTTTACTTTTACCTACAGGTAAGCCTATAATAAGGCTTACCTGTAGGTAAAAAAATATCTCCTAAACCTGTATGGTTTAGGAGATATTCCCCTTGCTATGAGCCGCTGACTGCAGCGGCGCAGGGGATTCTCGGCTGAAGGCCCGGCAGATGCCGGACCTTGCCGGGAGAAAAATCTAACGCGCGCATGCGCGGGAGTGATGACATCGCGGCTCCAGCCACTCACAGCGATGGAGCCGCGATACCCGGAAGACATGCCGAGGCAACATGTCAGCTACCTTGGCGTGGACCAGGTAAGATACCGACGCGTCATTCTAAGGTAAGTATTTCATAATGAGCTAGTATGCGGTGCATACTAGCTCATTATGCCTTTTGCCTTACAGGGGTATAAAAAAAAAGTGTCAGCAGGTATACAACCGCTTTAAGCATTTGAGTGTTGTCAAAAGGACAAGTCAAACTTTTGTTCACAGAGGATATAGCGGCGTCAATTGCCGGTATACCCCATATCTTTGTGAATTTTTCCTCCATGGGACAAAGTGTTTAAAACTTTTTAGGAGGGAAAAAATGTTGATCTGGGTGATCCCACTCAGAATAAATAAGCTTTTCCAGCAAGGAATGAACAGGAAAATCATGTGCAGCTTGAGGAGGCTTCAGTGAACCCAAACAAGACGTGGGCTTTCAACCGACTCAGTTACGGGTAACTTAAATGTGGAGTGGACCATTTCAGTAAGAGATTGCACCAGTAATTTCTCAGCCTGTGAAGCTGAAGAGGGTCCTTCCCCACTTAATTCCTCAGAAGAGGAGTCATCAGTCTCATCTTCTGAGGGGGATTCGTCTCCCCTTTCCCAGAGTTCCTCTGTTTGAGGGTCCTGGGTGGTAGAAGGGGACCTAACGCATTTTCTTCCACTTTGTGAAGATGCGATTAAGGCCATCAATCTTTCCTCTAATCCACTTATGGTTGAGGAAAAAAATCTCCTGAGCAATCATACAGGGGCAGAAATGCCAGAAGCAGTTGCAGCCCCTGACCCCGACAGCTCACTCTGACCAGCCTCCCTAGGTCTTTCAGGGGGAGATGGCGTTGCAGAGGGGGGTCCTCAGAGCCTGAGGGAGATCCCTTTGAGCCCCTATTTTTTGGTGTATTTGTACCTCCCCTTCTGCCCATAGTGCTAAGCACAAATGCAGAGGTACTATCAGAAATGCACCCACTGCTGAGCAAAATAGTTCAGCAAATGCCGCTGCTATCAAGGCTCAGTCTGATGCTAAAAAAATGTTGCCTGGGAATGCCTGTGTCACTCACACTCACATGCCATCCATCTGCTCTGTGTCCCTCCTTGAGCTGTGTGCACATGCAAAAAAGTGCACCTTTATAGCCTTGTATAGGCGCTAGTGCTTCGCCTCCCCTCCTCCGACCACCCTCCTCATCTTTTTAAAAAAAAGACAGATTTTACCGCATGAGCCGAGGGCTCCGATCTGATCGGACCGCACATGGCGGGGAGGCTGGGGCGGAGGAGAGAGGAGGGCCAGTGGATGAAGAGCCGCCGTAATGGTGGCGGCAGGAGGCGGTGCGGCATATCGCCAACTAACACATGGCCTCTAGCCTGAAGGAAGCTGTGGGGGGACATTCCTGGAAAGAAAACCCCTCCTTCCCACATCCTACCTGGAGCATGGGCTCAGGAGGAAGCGTGCGGCTTGTGACACAGAGACGAGACTGACAAACATGGAATCAGGTACATGCTCTTGACAGCCCCCGGTGGCGACTTTAGGCATAGCAACATTTACTTAAAGAAGAAAACCCACAAGAATTAGAAAAATTCCTTAAGAATCTCCCTTACCTTATCCAGCTGCAGGGTTCTGTGGTAACAGACCCAATCTTCAACGCTCACGGTGGGCTCCGTTAAAAAACCTTCAGGAACCGGGGCCCCTTGTTATCGGAGGATCCACACTCCTGGGCCTGTAAAGCACCCCGCCGGGAAAATATGGCTGAAAAAAACAAGTACTGGATCCCGGGGTCCAGCTCTCTAAAAAGAGAAATGTTACAGGCAAAACCTCATTTCTTCGGACACGAGGCCCGGGTACTATTCAATTTGGCCTGGAAAAGGCACTTTGAATGGATCTGGTTGCGTGGCCTGCCCCAGCAAAGATTTCTCCAGCGGAGCTCAGCACAGCACATCTTTACTCGTGACCTACACCTTAGACACTGGCGAAAAAACTGAGGTACTCCCAGTAAGGTTAGGGGTTATATAGGGGGCTAAACTCCCTGTCTAGGGTGTGCCAGTGTCCATCACCTAGTGGTGCCTATATAACCCATTCAGTAAATACTGTGGCTCTGTTTCCCGTGATGTACGAAAAAAGAAAACAAAACCCCTAGACTGGTTATTGGAGTAACGAGCGAAAGTGTATGTGCACCTGGCTGTGGGAAATATCTTGTGCCTGGCTGCGGAGCAAAATGTGGGGAAGACCCGGGCAACATGCCAGCGTGATATATTAACAACAGCCTTTCTCAACCAGGGTTCCCGGGAACCCTAGGGTTCTTCCAAAGGTTGCTAGGGGTTCCTTAAAAAACAAGCAATTTCTTCTACGGTATCACTGACACCAATCATTTTTCCAAAAATCTGATGTATATGTAAGTGGGCATTTTTCCTACTGACCACTAGAGATGAGCCAAACACCCCCTAGTTCGGTTCGCACCAGAACATCCGAACGTGCAAAAAAGTTTGTTCGAACACGCAAACACCGTTAAAGCCTATGGGACACGAATGCAAAAAATCAAAAGTTCCCATTTTAAAGGCATATATGCAAGTTATTGCCCTAAAAAGTGTTTGGGGACCCGGGTCCTGCTCCAGGGGACATGTATCAATGCAAAAAAAGTTTTAAAAACTGACATTTTTTCAGGAGCAGTGATTTTAAGAATGCTTAAAGTGAAACAATAAAAATGAAATATTCCTTTAAATATCGTGCCTGGGGGTGTCTATAGTATGCCTGTAAAGTGGCGCATTTTTCCCGCGTTTAGAACAATACCACGGCTAAATGACATTTCTAAAGGAGAAAAGTAATTTAACACTGCTTACGGCTGTAATGTATTCTCGGGTCCCGGCAATATAGATGAAAATCATTGAGAAAAACAGCATGGGTGTCCCCCCTCCCAGCCCATTACCAGGCTCTTTGGGTCTGGTATGGATATTAAGAGAACCCTGCACCCAAATTATTTTAAAAAATGGCGTGGGGGGGGGACCCCAGGCACTATATACTCTGAACAGAAGTATATATACTATACGGCCTGCCCTTTATACTCTGCAGAAAATTGGGCCTTAGGTGTTGGTGGTGCCAGAACACTGTAACCCCTCACAGTTACTCTTGTTGTGTGCAGGAACAGGCCCTGCTGTTAAATATTATTTCAAACATTGTAATTACATGCCCCTGTTAAACAGTGGCAGAAAAATTTGGCCTTGGGTGGTGATGCCACAACACTGTAACCCCTCACAGATACTCTTGTTGGGTGCAGGAATGGGCCTTGCTGTGAAATATTTGATCAAAAATTGTAATTACATGCCCCTGTTAAACAGGGGCAGAAAACCTGGGCCTTAGGCAGTGGTGGTGGTGCCCTAAACCAAAAACATTGTTGGAAGCTAGCATCATCAAGATTGAGGAGGAATAGGATAGTCACTCAGCGTAGGCAGTCTTCAAGGGATCCCACATCCACAGAAAAATCAATCAGTTACATCAGCATCAGGTGCTAGATAGCTGCTGCTGATCCAAGACTGATTCATTTTTATGAATGTGAGGCTATCAACGGAGTTTGTGGACAGGCGCACTCTATGATCTGTTACAAACCCTCCAGCAGCACTGAATGTGCGTTCAGAAAGAACGCTGGATGCAGGACAGCCCAGTAGCTCAATTGCATATTGAGCAAGTTCTGGCCAGTGGTCCATTCTCAAGACCCAGTAACCCAGTGGATGGTTTGTTGGAAAGGTCTCCAAGTCTGCTCTTGCCCCAAGATATTCATGCACCATGTAATGCAGATGCTGGCGATGGTTGCTTGGCTTGAACTGATCATACCTTGTCTAACGGCATTGGTCAGCCGGCCACTTTCTCCACCGCTCTTCCTCTGACTGTATGAAGCCTCAGCAACACATTGTCCAGCACCAGGAAATTGTAACCTCCCAGGGTCTGGAAACACATTGCACAAACCTTTCTTCATGGCCTCCTGAAGATGTTTCATCCTCTGCTCCCTCTGCTTAGGCAGAATGAGTTCTGCAACCTAACCCTTGTAAGGTGGATCAAGAAGGGTTGCCAGTAATGATCCCTCTCCTTGATACCACGAATCCTAGGGTCCTTTCGCAGGCTTTGAAGAATCAGGGAGGCCATGCAGCGTAAGTTTGCAGACGCATTCAATTGTGAGACCTCTGGGTCACTGAGGATGACGTTGTCAGTAACTACCTTCTCCCAACCACATACAACTCTTCTGGGGACTGAAAACCATCCCTTGAAGACTGCTGCTGAGTGTTATCCTCTGCATCCATGCTGACATAATCCTCCTCCTCCTCCTCCTCTTCTTCCTGTGTGTTTGTCGGGCCCACTGGAATGCTATCTGGATAAAGGGGGCCTTGAGAGGTAAGGAAGTCCTCCTCTTCCTCCCGCTGTTCTGCCTCAAGTGCCCTGTCCATTATTCGACGAAGCGTTTGCTGCAACAGGAAGACTCGAGGGACAGTGTCACTGATGCATGTATTGTTGATGCTCACCATACTTGTGGCCTCCTCAAATGGTGACAGGACAGTGCATGCATCCTTGATCAGTAAAAAAGTGGCGAAAAAAAGCCGAGCTCCCCTGACCCTGTCCTGGTGCCATACTCACACAGGTACTCATTGATGGACCTCTGCTGCAAATGCAGCCGCTGCAGCATTGACAACGTTGAGTTCCACCTGGTGGGCATGTCACAAATGAGGCGGTTGGTGGGCAGGTTGCATTCCCTTTGAATGTCAGCCAGCCGAGCACTGGCATTGTACGACCGGCGGAAATGACCACAGACTTTTCTGGCCTGCCTCAGGTGATCCTGTAAGCCTGGGTACCTGCTCAAGAACTGCTGCACCACCAAATTCAGGACGTGTGCCAAACATGGGACATGGGTCAAGTGTCCCTGTCGGAGAGCGGAGAAAAGGTTGGTGCCATTGTCGCATACAACCATTCCTGGCTGAAGCTGGCGTGGCGTCAACCACCTCTGAGCATGCCCCTGCAGAGCTGACAAAATATCTGCCCCAGTGTAGCTCCTGTCCCCTAAGCAGACCAAATCAAGCACCGCATGGCATCTTTTTTCTTGAGTGCTTGTGTAGGCCCTTGATTGCTTACGGAGCACCGCTTGTTCAGAGGAGAAATCTGCAGAAGAGGAGGGGGTGGAGGAGAGCTGTGGCAGAATCACCACTAGAATTTTGGAGGTGTGGTGGCAGAACAAGCTCCAACAATACTGAACCCTGCCCTGCATCCTTCCCAGCAGCCAGCAGAGTTACCCAGTGAAGGAAAGGAAACGTCCCTGCCCATGCCTGCTAGACCATGAGTCAGCGGTAATATGCACCTTACTGCTGACCGCCCTGTTCAACAATGCCAAAACATTGCCTTTCACATTCCGGTAGAGAGCCGAAATGGCGTTTTGGAATCTGCCACTGAGTTACAGCACATTCCACAAATTCACGAAAGGGGGCAGAGTCTACCATCTGAAATGGCAGCAGTTGCAATGCTAGCAATTTGGCCACGCTAGCATTCAGACGCTGAGCATGTGGATGGCTGGGACCGAATTTCTTATGGTTTAGCAACTGGGGTAGGGAAATTTGCCTGCTAAAATCAGATGGAGGTGTACTGATAGCATATTGGCTGCAAGTACTTGGGAAACCTATTGCTATACCTTCATTCCTCTCAGTACAGGTTTTTGAGAGGACTGGAGGTATAGTGGGGTTGGAGATCCCAGATGAGGAGCAAGGAGAAGTCCACCTTTTTCTTTGATGTGGGTCTTTCAAGTGCTGTTGCCAACGGACTGCATGGGAGGTCGTCATATGTCTGGTCAAGCATGTGGTGCTCAAACGGCTGCTGTTCTGGCCACGCTTAATCCTCTTCAGGCATAGGTTGCAAACAGCAAGGGTGCGATCTGCTACACATGTGTCAAAAAACGCCCACACCAAGGAACTTTTCAAAATCAGCAGGGAGTTAGCAGTGCCCTGCACCTGCGGAGCTCTGCGGTGTGATGCAGTAGGGTGGCTGCCCTTAAGCTGCCCCCTAGAGGACATTCTGCCTCATTGGAGTTGTGCCTCCTCCTCTCTTCTATCAGGCACCCAAGTAGAGTTAGTCACCTCATCATCCCCTCCCTCCTCGTCACTGGAGCAAACTTGGCAGTATGCTGTGGCTGGGGGAACATGACTGCCAGTTTCTTGTCCTTCTTGGGCACCCCCTCTCTTTAGACTCACATTACTCCCTTCCTCAACCTAGGAACCAACATTGGAGCCTTCTTATTGCTGCGCATCCTCCATCAGCATGTACCCAACACTGTGGTCGAATAGTTCGGGGGACTCCTCCGTGCATGATGGTGGGGCTACGGAAGGAGTGACTGTGGACAAGGAGCTGGTGGAATAGGCCGCTTTGGCAGCTGCATTGGAAGGCAAACTACTCTGAGCCTGGGTGACAGTGGATGAGGAGGATGAGGACGGCTTTGTTATCCACTTCACCAACTCTTCTGCGTGTTCTGGCTCAATAACACAGCCAGCAGCAGAAAAAAAAGGCAAGCGTGCCCCACGAACACCTGCAGAGGATGCACCATGTCAACGACCAGCACTGTTGACTGTAGACACAGAGCCTGCTTGCCCTCTTTTAATGGCCTGTGAGCGTCTGCCTCTCCTTGGTGGGCTTCTGGACATGATGTATATTTTGTTTTGCAACACCACACTGCACTGTATTGTGTACTGTGTACACCACCAGAAAAGTAGTAGCAACTGCACTACGACTGCACTGTATTGTGTACTGTTTACACCACCAGAAGTGTAGTAGCAACTGCACTATGGCTGCACTGTATTGTGTAATGTGTACACCACCAGAAAAGTAGTAGCAACTGCACTATGGCCGCACTGTATTGTGTACTGGGTACACCACCAGAAAAATAGTAGCAACTGCACTACGGCTGCACTGTATTGTGTACTGTGTACATCACCAGAAGTGTAGTAGCAACTGCACTATAGCTGCACTGTATTGTGTAATGTGTACACCACCAGAAAAGTAGTAGCAACTACACTATGGTTGTACTGTATTGTGTTCTGTGTACACCACCAGAAGTGTAGTAGCAAATGCACTATGGCTGCACTGTATTGTGTAATGTGTACACCACCAGAACAGTAGTAGCAACTGCACTATGACTGCACTGTATTGTGTTCTGTGTACACCACCAGAAAAGTAGTAGCAACTGCACTACGACTGCACTGTATTGTGTAATGTGTACACCACCAGAAAAGTAGTAGCAACTGCACTACGGCTGCACTGTATTGTGTAATGTGTACACCATCAGAAAAGTAGTAGCAACTGCACTATGGTTGCACTGTATTGTGTACTGTGTACACCACCAGAAAAGTAGTAGCAAATGCACTACGGTTGCACTGTATTGTGTACTGTGTACACCACCAGAAAAGTAGTAGCAACTGCACTACGGCTGCACTGTATTGTGTATTGTTTACACCACCAGAAGTGTATTAGCAACTGCACTATGGCTGCACTGTATTGTGTACTGTGTACACCACCAGAAAAGTAGTAGCAACTGCACTACGGCTGCACTGTATTGTGTAATGTGTACACCACCAGAAAAGTAGTAGCAACTGCACTACGGCTGCACTGTATTGTGTAATGTGTACACCATCAGAAAAGTAGTAGCAACTGCACTATGGTTGCACTGTATTGTGTACTGTGTACACCACCAGAAAAGTAGTAGCAAATGCACTACGGTTGCACTGTATTGTGTACTGTGTACACCACCAGAAAAGTAGTAGCAACTGCACTACGGCTGCACTGTATTGTGTATTGTTTACACCACCAGAAGTGTATTAGCAACTGCACTATGGCTGCACTGTATTGTGTACTGTCTACACCACCAGAAAAGTAGTAGCAACTGCACTACGGCTGCACTGTATTGTGTAATGTGTACACCACCAGAAAAGTAGTAGCAACTGCACTACGGCTGCACTGTATTGTGTACTGTGTACACCACCAGAAAAGTAGTAGAAACAGTACACCATGGAATGCACTGTAGATATAGGTCACACTGAAAGCTGCAAAGTATATATATATATACTAGACTGTCTGTATATATATCAAATACACCGCCTGAAGTAGATTAGAAATAGTACACCACAGAATGCACTGTAGAATGTAGATCTAGGCTACACTGACTGGATGCTGCAGAGTATATATATATATATATATATATATATATATATATATATATATACATATACTAGACTGACTGTATATGTATATATATATATATATATATATATATATCAAACACACTGCCACTAACTGAATAACCTGCCTGCTTAATCTAAATAACACCATCTCTCCGTCCACGCCAACAACACTACACAGGGCCACCGTGTTGGGAGCCTTATATAGTGTGGGGCGTGGACTTAGTCCCCCTGAGCCATGATTGGCCAAAGGCACCCTGCCTTTGGCCAATTATGGCCCTCTTAGCAGAGGGCGCTGGGATTGGCCCAAGCATGCAGGTCAGGTGCATGCTTTGGCCAATCATTATACAGCAATGCACTGTGTTCCCGCAGTGTGTTATGGGGCGTTCCACAGGTGCTCGAATTTCCCGCGAACGCCCCATAATGTTCATTCTTCAGCTCATCCCTACTGACCACCAGTGTAAGGAGGTACTTTATTAACCACCAATGTAAGGGAATACTACAATCATAGTCTGCATTTCTTTTTTTGGTCATTATTGTTATTTAATGAATTTCATGATTATTTCCAAAAATAGTTTTGTTCTTCAGATCAGCCCTGAGTTTCAAAGATGCTAAGTACACCCCATTTCTTTTTTCTTATATCCACAACTTATTGTTTACATATCCCATGGGTGGTAGATAAAATAATTATTGACAGGGGTTCCCTGAGACCTAAATGTTATTCCAAGGTTCCTTAAAGAGGAGTTCCACCCAGGGGGGCCATAAAAAAAAAAAAAATTAAAAGTCAGCAGCTACAAATACTGCAGCTGCTGACTTTTAATTGGACACTTGCCTGTCCCTGGGTCCAGCGATGCGGGGGATCGAAGCCCCGCTCGCCCCCCCCCTCCGCTCGTCGGCGCCGGCATTTCAACTGTGGGCGCCGGGCTGTGGCTTCACAGCCTGGCACCCACTGCGCATGCGCGAGCGGCGCCGCGCGCCGTGATTGGCTGCTCAATCACCTGGGACCTGTAATGGGTCCCAGATGATTGACAGGAGGGAGGGAGAAGAGCTGAGCCCTTCCTGTGCCAGGGGGAAGTGATGTCACCAGCCCAGGCAGAGGAAGGGGCAGACTACGAGGGACCACCTAGCAACAGGCATTTAGAGGTAAGTAAAAAAAAAAAAAATATCCAAATGTTTTTTTGTTTTGTTTTTTAGAATTTTTTAGATATGTTTGTTTTTTTGGGCGGAACCCCACTTTAATGTTAAAAAGTTTGGGAAAGGATGCTCTAGAGCAGTGATGGTGAACCTTGGCACCCCAGATGTTTTGGAACTACAATTCCCATGATGCTCATGCACTCTGCAGTGTAGTTGAACATCATGGGAAATGTAGTTCCAAAACATCTGGGGTGCCAAGGTTCGCCATCACTGCTCTAGAGACATTTCCTCTACATGCCATCAGACATACACTTTTCAAACAAATGAACTTATAAAGACACAATGGGGGTTATTTATGAAAGGCAAATCCACTTTGCACTACAAGTGCAAACTACAAGTGCAACTTGAAATTGCACTGAAAGTGCACTTGGAAGTGCAGTCGCTGTAAATCTGAGGGATAGATCTGAAATGAGGGAAATCGCTGCTGATTTTATCATCCAATCATGTGCAAGCTAAAATACTGCTTTTTACATCCTTTCAATAAAGAAAGTCCAACTAGCAAAGAGTCTTTGGATTTGAAAACGCTGGGATGAATATTATCTCTTGACCACGGAGATCTCTAGACACTGATACTTTCTAACTACACACCCCAAAGTTCCTTTTCATAATCACCAATAAAACTGGGGATCTGGCAATGTGAGTTTTTTTCCTAGTTTATCCACGGTAGTGATAAAGAAAGCACGGAGCCAGGGAATGAAATTCCTAGGCGCGGATGACAGTGGTAACAGGGAGGATATTGGCTTAATGGGTGGTATTATGGAGCCGAGGGGGTGGGGGCTAGAGGAGGTAATAAATGTAGGCCCGCCTTGGGAGGATCAACAGAGTGAGGAGAAAAGTTTGGAAGAAGCATGGCTGCTGTGGAGATGTTACTGGAGTGGATGCGGGAAGAAGCGACGGTTCGAGGTCCGGACTGGCTACAAGACACTCTGGATTCGGCTCTACAACTCCCTGTAACTGAGGCAAGTGCGGGTGTTAGGAGTGGAACCTGGGCGCGCAGGTCACGGACGCCTGAGAGGTTCTCTCCTGAGCATCAGTCTATAGCTCAGCGGCAGCCGGGGAGTCACGTGACGGGACACCCGGCGGGCCCGCCGGCGAAGGGATCGATGGGGATGGAAAACGGTAGTCAGGCCAGGAATACTTCGGGACCGAAGAGATTGTTCCTGGGGCGGCAAGGAAGATCTGGAGCCGCGGTGCGGCCTACATGGCGTGGAGACGTGGAGAGCGCAAGCCCCGCCCCTAGGATGAGGTCACGAGAAGCTGGCGGCATGAATAGGATTTCTCCTGGTCGGGTCCCTGGGCCTTCCAATGCCTCAACAGGGGATCGTACTAGGAATGATCGAGGGCGGACAGGGAGAGGCACAGATCGGGATGCAGCAGGCAGGATTGAGGTTTCCCACACCGGTCCTGGCAAGTCAGTCAGGAAGTTGGTGAATAGTTTCACTGCGCGGAGGCGGGGGCGGCAGTCCACAGCTACAGCGGCAGCCACGGTGCACATGCCTGGCGGGCTCTCATCGGAGGAAGAAGAAGATGTGGATCGGAGTCGCCCTGAGGACATGTCCAGGTTGGAAGAGGAGGCGATCCCCCTTTCCAGGAGATAAGCTGCGGGGGAGAGCGGACGATTGGCTGATGGGGCAACGCCTGTGCAGCCCGGTAAGTCTCCTGTTATTGCACATGACTTAGGATTGCCTAGTGTTGGGTCAGATGTTCCAGTAGGTGCTGCGGGGGTGGCGGAGGTACCCAGGGGGACTTCTGGTTTATTGGGGTTTTTAGCGGGGATCAAGGAGTTGGTACAGAAGTTCGAGCATGCGGAATGGACTCCCGCTGGGCCGGCATCGGTTTGGGTACCGTCAACAGGGGGCCCGGGGTGGTTGGCATGGTTGGGGGAGTGGCAGTGGTGCCGGCAGCTACGGCTGCGGTTGCTTTGCCTCCGGTGGAGTCGTCGTCAAGTAGTGTGCAGCAGGGGTCACAAAAAGCAGCCGTGTCGGGGGACGCTACAGTAAGGCAGGATATAGTCAGACTGGCTGATGCGGCCAAACGTGAGGTCTATGTTTGCTATGAAGGGCCGTTAGGAGCTCATCTGAAGCAGGAGGTTCGAGAGAAACTGTGGGAGGGTGAGTATGTTGAGATTTTTTCTCTGTTGCCATTGGAAAAGTTCAATTTAGGGTGAAACCGGACGATTCCAAGAAGGAAGATGAGGAAAAGAGGAGGTACCGGTTGATCCTGAGAACATTTGCCAACTGGCTACAGGCGTTTGCCATCATGGCAAGTGTGATTGGGGAAAAGAACCCTGAATACTGTTCGGCGCTCTTTTGTTATCAGGATTCGATAAGGGAAGCTTATCGAGTTTATGGTGGTACAGCATGGCTAAGATATGACGAGCAATTTCGTCAACGGAGGGCGGTACGGCCAGAGCTGCCTTGGGACCACAAGGACATCAGTCTGTGGATGCGCTTGATGATGACTGCGCGGGCACCTAACCAGTTTTTTCAGGGGGGGGGTGGACCTTCAGCTCAGGGACATTCGGCTGGAAACAAAAAAGGGGTTTGTTGGAAATATAACTCAGGGACCTGCAAGTTCGGCGCTACATGCAAGTACAAGCACGAGTGTTCAGGTTGAGGTGGATCTCATCCGGCGTCCAGATGCTTCAAACAAGGAAAAGGTCGTCCCGGAGTGGCTGGCAACAAGAGGGAGGACCCCAGTGATGGTGGAAAGGATGCGGCCGTTTCTCGGTAGGTATCCGGATCAGAAGGCAGCGTGTTTGTTAGAGGAGGGTTTCACTGTAGGTTTTCGGATCCCCTGTAGGCTAACTACTATTCCCCCAGTGTCTCCAAATTTGAGATCAGCATTGCAACATCCGGAAGTGGTTTCGGAGAAACTAAAAAAGGAGGTTGCATTGGGGAGGATGGGGGGCCCTTTCCCAGTGGCACCTTTTGACGATTTGGTTGTATCACCGCTGGGGGTAGTGCCTAAAAAGGAGCCAAACAAATTTAGGCTCATTCACCACCGGTCCTTTCTTAAGGGTGAGTCGGTTAATGATGCCATAGAGCAGGAGGGGTGCTCGGTGTCGTATACATCATTTGATGCCGCTGTGGGGTGGGTGCCACTTTAAGCACCTTATTGCAACGATCGCATTTTTTTATATTTTGTCTGATCATATTTCTTTGCATAGTGTCACCTATGTGATGCATGTTGTTTTATTAGTTTGGGATCTATGGTGTACCCATTCGGACACATTACTGCACATTGTCACTTTATGAGCTGTGTCTGCACATATTGTTAATCACATGCTTTTATCTGCACCTTATAAAGAGTGTTGTATTTCACCTACTAAAAGTGAGCCACAGTGTTATGGTGATATGCTTATCTTATAGTTGTATGTACACATTTCACATTTATGATACATATTTTTTAATTTCATTTGGGCCAAGGCCACCTATCATCATTATTGAATGTATTATTGTCAGTGAGCTAAAGTGCTACGGTGATATGTTTAATTTATAGTGGTATGTACACATTTCATATTTATGATAATAATTTTTTTAATCCTATTTGGGCCATTGCCATTTACCCTCATTATTGGATCTATTATGGTGTTATTAGATGTATTTTTAGCTAATTGATTTTACTCATCTATATACCTCAGGGTTTGTAGCATATACACTTGGGATTAGCGCAGCACCACCTATTTAGATTTAAACATTTCTAGGTCTGGTGTGTACCTGTTTCGGTGCTAGCTGCTGTTCCTATTCTAGCTCATTTTCATACCTGATAGCGCGGGAATAATCTTACTATTCTCAGTAATTCATTACCTGGACGATTTCCTTTGCATAGGACTGGCTTCTTCCAGGATTTGCATGATACTGCTGGCCACATTAGAGCACATAGCGGACAGGTTCGGCATCCCGTTAGCAACTGAAAAGACGGAAGGACCATGCACGGTCATCACGTTCTTGGGCATTGTCATAGATTCGGTGGCAATGGAATGTAAGTTGCCAGATGATAAGTTGGCGGTTTTAAAAAGGGAAATTGGTGGGTTGCTGGGATTGCGCAAGGTACAGCTGAGAATATTGCAATCGGTATTGGGGAAGCTTAACTTTGCGTGCCGCATTCTACCAATGGGGCGGGTATTTAGTCGCCGGTTGGCGGCCAGCACAAGTGGAATCAAGTCACCGTGGCACTTCGTGCGCTTGGCTAGGACGCACAGAGTGGACTTGAGGGTTTGGCATACGTTTTTGGAAGAGTTTAACGGAAGGGCAATTTGGATGTCGGGACCAATCAGTAATTTTGACCTGGAACTTTTCACGGATGCCACAGGGTCCACAGGTTTTAGAGCATTTTTCCAAGGTCAGTGGAGTGCAGGCCCTTGGCCGCAATCGTGGATAGAGGCGGGATTAACGAAGAATCTGGTGTTGCTGGAACTGTTTCCGGTGGTGCTGGCGGTGGAACTGTGGGGAGCATCGTTCAGGGATCTGAAGGTGCGTTTCCATGGGGATAATATGGGAGTGGTGCAAGTGATTAATAGAAGTACAGCATCCTCGCCGCCGGTTATTAGGTTGCTGCAACATTTAGTGTTGAGATGTTTGCAACTGAACATTTTTATTTATGCTGTCTATTTACCTGGCGTAGAAAATGTGATAGCTGTTGCGTTATCTCGCTTCCAGTGGGACAGGTTCCGAGAGTTGGCGCCGGAGGCGGAGCAGCAGAGGGTACCTTGTCCCGAGTGGTTGTGGGGGATAGCATTGGCCTCGTCGCAGGATGGATAAAGAAGTCGGTAAGTGGGGCTACGTGGACAGTATATACGAAAGTATGGCGGGAGTGGCTTGAATTTGTTCAGTGGGTGGGCGAGGAGCCAACTGGACTAGAGTTGAGACTACTGGTGCTCTATTACCTAGCCAGAATGATGGAAGAGGGTGTGTCCGCGTCCGTTCTAAATGCAAAGTTGTCAGGGTTAGCTTTCCTGTTTAAGTTACAGGGGCAACCCGATTTCACAAAAGATTTCTGGGTTTGGCAGGCGTTAAAAGGTTATCGGTGGTAAGGAAGGATACCAGAAGACCCGTAACCTTTGAGATTCTGGGGGGTATGGTGACACGGCTGTGGGGGGTGTGTTCCTCAAGTGATTAATAGAAGTACAGTATCCTCGCCGCCGGTTATTAGGTTGCTGCAACATTTAGTGTTGAGATGTTTGCAACTGAATGTTGCAGCAACAGGATACGAAGTCACACTGTTTAAAGTGTCCTTTTTGTTGGCGTTTTTTGGGGCCTTTAGGATAGGAGAATTGGTTAGTCCTTCCAAGAAAGTACAAGGAGGATTGGGGTGGCAGGATGTTATATGTGGAGACGATGTTTTGACGTTGTTCCTACGTAGGTCTAAAACGGATCATGGGGGTAGAGGTATGTTGGTACAGGTGTATCCAATCCTGGGATCACCCCTGTGCCCAGTGGGGGCAGTTAAGGAATTTTTGATCATACGTCCGGGGGTACGAGGCCCCTTTTTGGTGCATATCGAAGGCACCCCTTTATCGCGTTTTCAGTTTGTAGCGGTTTTTAGGAAATGCCTCAAGGTGTTGGGAGAGACAGAATTTTCATTGCATTCATTTCGAATAGTGGCAGCTACAGAGGCAGCCAGGAATGGGATGGAGGTGGAGGCGGTAAAGCAGATTGGGCGGTAGGAATCCAGTAGGTTCCAATCATATGTTCGGCCCCATCTAGTGTTGGGGTTATAGAGTGGAGAAAGGTTAATAGTCTTTAATTACGGTTGGAAAAAGAATACTAGTGGTCATGGTTGGTGTTTTTGTTTTCTTCTAATTTCAGGTTCGGTTGCAGGGCTGGTCTGGATAATGGGCCATTCCTATGTGTGTTGGGGTTGCCCGAAGGGGAGATGCTCGCTATGTAGGCAGGCAGTTGGGTTTTGATAGGCGGGAGGCTTGTATCAAGTGGTTGGGTATACCGGGTATGTTGTGGGGTAGGTTGGTCTCAGAAGTGCATCGTTATGCGCAAAGGGACAGGCCGCCGGACATTTTAGTCGTGCACATAGGCGGCAATGATTTGGGTATCAGATCGATGGTGGATATCACGCAAGACATCAAGTTTGATGTGTGGCGTTTAATGGAGGAATTCCCCAAAATGGTTATTGTCATATAGTTACATAGTAACTGGTCGACTGTCTGGTCGGACATGGTAGCTAGGACAACATGGAGAATGGCTAGGTCAGTAGAGGGTGTTAACAGGGCTCGTAGGAAGATAAATAGGGAAGTGAGCAGGTTTGTGGTGCGGAACGGGGATTGGCTATTCGGCATTTAGAATTGGAGTTTGAGACCTGGAGATACTTGAGGAATGACAGAGTGCATCTGAATGAGGTGGGCGTTAGGATTGCAAGAAGGAATTCAGAGAGCACTTCGGGTGTGGAGGGGCACCCAAGGGTAAGGTGTTTACCTTTGGGTGCTGTGGCGGGCGTTGGTCTGAGCAGGGGAAGGAAGATGGCAGAAGTAAGAGTTCAGGATCTATCGATGTTATGGGTCCTGATGGTGGTTTCCGGTTAACGGAGGTTAGCCGGGAAGAGATAATGGGGCACTGCGGTCATTGGTAGTCTCTGAGCCAGCTTGTCGGCTTGAGGCCTATTTTAATACGCTTGATTGGGATCGCAGTGTAATATTGGTATGGCCACAGATGGTTTACTAAGTCCTGCTCAGACCAACGTTAGACAGATTCATGGGTGGTATAACAGATGTTGTTCTTTTCTGATATGTTTTGATATTAATTTGAAAAAAGTTATATATTTTGTTTATTAAAGTAGGCTGCTACGGCCTTTGTTACTCCAACTTTGGTGTGGTCTTAATTATTAAGAGTAAGAATATAAGTTGGGGTTAAGTAAATGGGGGTAAGCACATCTGTTATCCAACAGTCAAGTACACAACATCATCTTTTCCAGGTCTGCAAATGACCACTTTGTCAGCATGGATGTGCCGACCATAGTTCCAATGTAGGAAACATCCATTGAAGCGTTCATCCATGGCAACAGAACAACCAGCTCTCTGGAAAGGTTTTGGCACAGACAAATAGTCCCAAACAGCTTCACGGTACCACTGTTCCCGGTTGGCCTCAATTTCCTGCATAATTTCCTGAGCAACATAGGGAAATTCCAGACCATATTCTGTGGCAACTCGTTTGGTGAGCACTCTCATTGATACGACGGGTGTTGAAAGCAAACTAGCAACTTTAGACAATGTCTCTTTGGTAGTACTGTGCGGCTCCACACAAGGTGATGTCTTCCCAGAATTCAGGGCTGTCCACTCTGAGAAGGTTAAAACAGAAGCAACATCTCCACCCTGGGCCCACAATAGTTCCTGTGACATTGTTTCAAACAAATCATCACCTGAGAAGTCCGACATAGAATCTATCTCCGAGTCTCTCAACTCTTCTGCTGGCAAATATTTACAAAGAGTCCCAGATATGTTCCCCTTTGATCTCTCACCCGTTCCTGACGTGGACTTCTCCGGATCCATGTATTTCTCCGGCTCCGGTTCGGGTAGTCTCTGGGGTAGGCCTCGACTACGGCCGCGGGAAGCCTTCACATATCCCAACTTACTTGGAACAGGTGCAAAGAGGATAGGTGTAGTAGACGTGGAAATAAAGGTGATGTCCGCTGAGGAAGCAGTAACAGCAACATCTTCCTCGGAAGCACTCACAATAGCAGACAAAATCACGGCCTGTTGCTCTCCAGCAGCAATGGCAGTAGTTTCCACTGTGGCAATTCCTGTAGCCCAATCCACACGATAAGCATGGGGCGACATGGTAGGTTGCTCCACTGTGAACAAATATTCTCCGCACTGCAAACATCAGACAAATGGACGGAGATGTATGGCCAGTCCGTCACACTTATGGCAAAGCATGCCCAGCCCTTCGATATCTCCAACAGTGTATAGCATCTGTCAGCAGGGTTTCGGTCAGCATAGCACCCGCAGCGGTACTTGTAGGGAACATCTTAGATCCCATAGTTGACGGTACCAATGGAAAAGAAGACATGGCTGCACTTTGATCCTTTCAGCACGGTCACGAGGCCTCTCTTCTCCTTTGGCGCCAAACACACGCATCCCATGCGGTAACAAGTAGGTTAGGCTCCTCCCACTTGTTCTTCTGATCACGTAGCTCCCGGGCCTTTACTTCTCACCCGCAGCCTACGCAGCCAGAAACAAAGTCCTGCAATTTAACCTCTTCTTTTCCTGGAAAAAGTAACAAAGTCCAGAAACTTCTTTTAACATAAACTCCTGGTGAAATACTTCTCAGGGTTGCGCGAGGTTGACGGCTAACAATCCTGGACGAGCCCCCACATGTAGCAATAACTCACGGTGGAGCTGCTGGTTTAAAGCGGGCTGTTACCGTCACCTTTGTTACCTTAATTTCACCAGAACCGGGTCTAGGGTCCCGTTGAGCTTAATACCAGTCAGTGTAGGCACCAGACACTTGAGTATCTTTTCCAATGCTTTAATAAAGAGTAACTGAAGGAAGTAGCAGGAAAGAGGTAGAAGAAGAGTTGCAGGGAAGTTCAAATACCTTTTCTTAGTGTAGTATTAGGAATTGGAATCTTGTAGATGAATGTACTTTCCTTTTAGAGTTGAATCTTTGCCCGCCCGGATAGGTTTCTCTCACTAACCTAGCAGCCAGTACGCAGCACGAACAAAAGTCTCTGCCACAGACTTGAATGGAATAGAAACCCGTACGATCCTCTGCCACAGGATGTAATGGTTTACGATAGATAGAAAACACAGCACTAGAACCTTTAAGCCGACCCGGCAGTACTGTGTGGTAGGTTAACTTTAGGATGCGTCATCCAACTGAGTCACCAGGCCCCTCTCCAGACCAGCACTCTGCATGATCCTTCCATGATGGGTCCTCCCTGTCAGAAGAAGCCTTCGTTCCGGTCCGGTCATTTTTCTCGTATTCCCGGCGGAATGGCGTTTCGGCGCATGCGCGTTCGCGGCTCGGCGTTACGGCGCTTGCGCACGCGCACTGGTGCACACCCAACGTGATTCCCTGGGCAGCCTATAAAAAGCGCTCAGAGGATCAAACAAATTGCTGGTTTGTCTCAGCTTCCTGTAGTATCTGAACCTGTATCCTGAATCTCTGCCTGACTACCTGTTGTGACCCGGATTTGCCTTTGGACTTCTCTTGCCTCTCTCCTGGACCTGACCTCTGCCTGCTTATCGGATTCCCACCAATCTCCTGTGTTTGACCCTCGGCCTGTTACCTGGACTGTCTCCTGTCTCCCAGCCTGACCCCTTGCTTGTACCTGGACTTTCTTGATCTTGTCACCTTACCTTGCAGATCCTGTAGTGCCATAGCACCTTTCCAGTGTTTGACCCTCTGCCCAGCTCTGGACCTCCTGCCGGTTGCCTCTGTCTGCACCCGCCTACCAGTACCTACACAGCGGCTCCTCTCTACAAGACCTCACCAGCAAGCCACTTACGGTCCATTGGGGAGCTTGTGCCTCTTTGTGCCGTTCACCCCCTGTCCCAACTCCAGGGGGCGGACTGCGCTTAGTCGCAAAGGCGAAACCACTCTCGGCATCTCGGCCTCGGTAAGTACTATCTCTGGCAGTACAAACCAGCCATTTCTGAGGCCGACAGAGCGCGTTCCCCATTGGAGATCCTATGTCAGCAGGTCTCGGCCCTCACTGAGGCCGTCCAGAAATTACAAGACGGCTATGCCCAAATTGATGGCCGCCTTCAGCAGCTTTCCGGACCATCTCCAGCTCCTGCCGTGGCTTCTGTATCTCCCAGTGGAGCTTCCTCTCCTCAGATGCCAACTAATCCCACTGTGGTCATGGCCGCTCCAGAACCCAGGGTTCCCACACCAGAGCGCTTCTCCGGCAATCGCAAGAAGTTCAGGGCCTTTAAAAACGCTTGCTCCCTGTATTTGGCTCTGCAACCTAGGACCTTTTCGTCAGAGGTGGTAAAAGTTGGGTTCATCATTTCTCTCTTGGCCGATGAACCACAAGCTTGGGCTCACAGCCTAATGGAACAGAGGAACCCTATCCTGAATTCCGTAGATGTCTTCTTCGAAGGTATGGCACAACTTTACGACGACCCCCAGCGCATGGCCACGGCCGAAACCTTACTGCATAACCTGAGCCAAGGACGTAGGCCTGTAGAGGACTACATTGTAGAATTCCGGAAAAGTTCAGCCGATACTAGCTGGAATGAACCTGCCCTTAAATATCAGTTCCGTCAAGGGCTGTCTGAAGCACTGAAGGATGAGCTGGCCAGGATTGAGACCCCTGATTCTTTGGAAGACCTCATCCAAGTTACCACTAAATTGGATCGTCGCATGCGTGAGCGACGCACGGAGCGCTTTCAGACTTCTCGCCCTACCTGGACGATGCCTAAATCGACTCCTGTCCATCCACCTTACACAGCTCCACCGGTTCCTACCACTCCTGAAGCTGAACCAATGCAGCTTGGCCTAGTCCGCGCCCCACTCACTTCGGAGGAAAGACTACGTAGACGCCAGGGCAATCTGTGCCTTTACTGTGGGGGTTCTGGACACTTCCTTCGTTCTTGCCCCGTGAGACCCAGTAAGTCCTGCTTACGGCCTGCTTTTAATCAACAAGTTACCGGGTCTTCTCAACCTTACTCTTTTTGTCTCCTTACAGCTCCCGGAAAAGGAGGTTCACCTACCCGCTATAATTGACTCCGGAGCGTGTAGCTGCTTTTTGGATGCCTCATTAGCCGCAAGCTTGCATGTTCCTTTGACCACGAAGAACCAAAGTCTACGGATCCACCTAGCCGATGGGTCTCTTCCCCGCTCAGGGCCCATCACGCAAGAAACCAGACCCATCCTTACCACCACTGATACTGGCCACCAGGAATACCTCCGCTTCGATATTATCTCTTCTCCAATGTTCCCCATAATCCTGGGACTCCCATGGCTTCAAGCCCACGAACCACAGATTAACTGGAATAGGAGAGAAGTTTCTTTCTCATCTCAATATTGCTCCAGACATTGCCTTCTCCCGGCCCCAGCTTCCGTTTCCACCATTGCAACCACGTCCAATGATCTGCAACATGTACCTGAGAGCTACCTGGAATTCAGAGATGTATTTGACAAACAACAGGCAGACTGTCTACCACCTCATCGGCCTTACGACTGCCCCATAGACCTGTTGCCGGGTGCTGAAATTCCTTTTGGCCGCATTTTCCCTCTGTCCGAAACAGAATTAAAGGCTCTTAAAACATACATTGACGAAAATCTTGAGAAAGGGTTCATTCGCTCCTCCTCATCACCGGCTGGAGCTGGTATTTTCTTTGTAGAGAAAAAAGATGGATCCCTCCGACCTTGCATCGATTACAGGGAATTAAATAAAATTACCGTCAAGAATCGGTACCCGCTTCCTCTCATCCTGGAATTATTCCAACGCTTCAGATCCGCCCGCATCTTTTCCAAACTAGACTTGCGTGGCGCCTACAATCTCATCCGGATCCGAGCAGGCGATGAATGGAAGACCGCCTTTAGATCCAGGTTTGGACACTATGAGTACCTGGTAATGCCGTTTGGACTCTGTAATGCCCCGGCCACGTTTCAACACTTAGTGAACGATATCTTTCGTGAATATCTTGACAACTTTCTAGTAGTCTACCTTGACGACATTCTCATTTTTTCAACCACCCTGGAACTCCATCAGGTGCATGTCAAACTGGTTCTCTCGATTCTCAGAAAACACAAATTATACCTCAAGGCAGAGAAATGTGAATTTGAGAAAACTACAGTGCAATTCTTGGGATTTATAATTTCGACTGACGGTGTTGCAATGGACCCCCAGAAGGTCAAAGCAATCCAGGAATGGCCCGCCTCTGTAGACAGAAAAGGGGTACAACGCTTCTTAGGTTTCTCCAACTTCTACCGGAGATTCATTGTAGGATTTTCAACTATTGTGGCTCCCATTACTCAACTGACACGCCAGCATAGTCGTTTTCAATGGTCCTTAGAGGCCCAGGAAGCATTTCTAAAATTGAAAGCACTATTCTTGTCTGCACCAGTCTTACGACACCCGGATCCAGCCCTGCCCTTTATTCTGGAAGTTGATGCCTCAGAGACCGCTACTGGTGCCATCCTCTCACAGAGACAAGGGCTCAAGGCTCTATTACATCCCGTGGCTTTTGCATCCCGGAAATTAAGCATTCCCGAGAGAAACTACGATGTAGGCGATAGAGAATTACTGGCCATCAAATTTGCCTTAGAGGAGTGGAGATATCTGCTGGAGGGGGCGTCCAATCCTATCATGATCTTTACTGACCACAAAAACCTGGAGTACCTGCGAACTGCTAAACGTCTAAGACCCAGGCAGGCCCGATGGGCTCTCTTCTTTTCCCGGTTTAATTTCCACATATCTTATAGACCAGGTTCAAAGAACGGAAAAGCGGACGCACTTTCAAGGATGTTCCATGAAACTTCCCAGGTAACAGAGCCAAGTACCATCTTGTCTCCGCAAAATTTCCTTCTAGTTACTCAAGGAGACCTTATGTCCGCAATCAAATCCACATCTGCTCAATGCTCTGAACCCCAAGTAACTTCTATGGAGAAACGCAATGATTTATTTTGGTCTCATGGAAAAATCTTCGTCCCGCTGGAATCAAGGCTCCTAACCCTACAGTCCTTTCATGACCACAAGCTAGCAGGCCATTTTGGGTCACAAAAGACCATGGAATTGATCTCTCGTTTCTTTTGGTGGCCAGGCTGGAGACAAGACTGCAAGGACTATGTTTCATCCTGCATCCCGTGCCAGCGTAGCAAGGGCTCAAATACAAGGGCATGGGGGCTGCTCAAACCCTTGTCTATCCCTGAACGCCCATGGGCGGAAATCTCCATGGACTTTATTGTGGATTTACCTCCATCAGGAGGATTCACAACTATCTTTGTCGTAATTGATCGACTCTCAAAAATGGCACACTTTCTGCCTATGGTGGGTACTCCCTCTGCCTCTGCTACTGCTAGCATGTTTTTTAAAGAAATTATCAGGCTTCATGGTACCCCAGTGAGCATCACCTCTGACAGAGGGGTTCAATTCACTTCAAAGTTTTGGAAGGAATTATGCAAGACCTTGGAAATAAAGATTTGCTTGTCTTCTGCTTATCATCCTCAAAGTAACGGCCAGACGGAGAGGACAAATCAAACCCTGGAGCAATACCTCCGATGCTTCTGTTCCGATTCCCAGGATGAATGGTCCTCCCTCCTACCTTATGCAGAATTTGCATATAACAACTCCATCCATTCCGCTACCAACCAGACACCTTTCTGGTCCAATTTTGGATTTCACCCTTCCTTTCTTCCAGTTTCCATCCCTGAATTATCCGTCCCTGCAGTGCAGGACCGAGTAAATTCTATCCAGTTAAATTTTCAAAAGATCAAAGCAGCGATGCAAAAGGCTCAGGATGACTACCGAAAGTACTACAACAAGGGAAGGAAGGAGAACCCGGCCTTCAAAGTAGGCGAAGAAGTATGGCTATCAACTATCCATCTCAGACTGCCAATTCCCTCTCGGAAATTGGGGCCAAAATTTATAGGTCCTTTTAAAATAAAGAGGGTAATCAACCCAGTCGCTTTTGAATTAGCCCTTCCTGATGCTTACAAGGTACACCCAGTCTTCCATGCATCCCTCTTAAAACCTATGGCTCCCAGTTCTTTTCCTGACAGAGAAAAGCCTCCACCACCACCGGTTCCAATCGACGGAGAAGACGAGTTTGAGGTAGAAAAAATTCTAAGTTGCAGAAAAAATGGCAGACAGCTACAGTATTTAATCAAATGGAAGGGGTATCCTTCTGAGGATAACTCCTGGGAACCAGCCAGGAATCTACATGCTCCTCAACTTCTCCAGGCTTTTCACCGAGAACATCCAGAACTGATGTCAACCTTGGGTGTCCAGAGGCCACCCCTCGGGGGGGGGGCACTGTCAGAAGAAGCCTTCGTTCCGGTCCGGTCGTTTTTCTCGTATTCCCGGCGGAACGGCGTTTCGGCGCATGCGCGTTCGCGGCTCGGCGTTACGGCGCTCGCGCACGCGCACTGGTGCACACCCAACGTGATTCCCTGGGCAGCCTATAAAAGGCGCTCAGAGGATCAAACAAATTGCTGGTTTGTCTCAGCTTCCTGTAGTATCTGAACCTGTATCCTGAATCTCTGCCTGACTACCTGTTGTGACCCGGATTTGCCTTTGGACTTCTCTTGCCTCTCTCCTGGACCTGACCTCTGCCTGCTTATCGGATTCCCACCAATCTCCTGTGTTTGACCCTCGGCCTGTTACCTGGACTGTCTCCTGTCTCCTAGCCTGACCCCTTGCTTGTACCTGGACTTTCTTGATCTTGTCACCTTACCTTGCAGATCCTGTAGTGCCATAGCACCTTTCCAGTGTTTGACCCTCTGCCCAGCTCTGGACCTCCTGCCGGTTGCCTCTGTCTGCACCCGCCTACCAGTACCTACACAGCGGCTCCTCTCTACAAGACCTCACCAGCAAGCCACTTACGGTCCATTGGGGAGCTTGTGCCTCTTTGTGCCGTTCACCCCCTGTCCCAACTCCAGGGGGCGGACTGCGCTTAGTCGCAAAGGCGAAACCGCTCTCGGCATCTCGGCCTCGGTAAGTACTATCTCTGACACTCCCCTGGGATCTTCTCAGTTGTCCAGCTTCTTCCCGTAGGACAGACAGCACAGGGCCATTCCCTCGCCACTGTAGTAGGCCCCAGACAGGCTTCTGGGCCCATCCACACGCTGCAGCAACGTGGGCCTCCCGGTCAAAGGACCACTCGGTAGTACTCCTAACACATACCTGTCGGCCAGGAGGGCCAGCAGGTGGAACGAAAAGAACCCTAAAACATGGCGTCTGTCCCATAAATACCCTTTCCCAGAATGCAACTCGGAGGACCACCTGCACCGAGTTATCTCCGGGAGGAAAAGAGCACTCATACGCTTTAACGTGTTGCCTTTCCAACACCGACCCATGGCGACAACGACACCCACAGGCACAGTGTGAAACTACATGCAACACAGCCAAACTGGAACAGAGGCTTAATCTGACTATGTTTGAAACAGATAACCCACTAAATTTACCTATAAGCGGTAGATTGAAAATCTACCAGCGCTACAGTAATATAAAGCTGAATTCCCGGCACAAAAATGGTAAACCAAATATATTCAGAGCAGCACAGTGGCTAAGTGGTTAGCACTTCCGCCTAGTAGCGCTAGGGTTGTTGGTTTGAATCCCAATTATGGCACTACCTGCACAGAGTCTGCATGCTCTCTCTGTGCCTGTGTGGGCACTCTGTTTCCTCCCATACTTCAAAGACATGCTAGCAGATTAATTGTCTCCTGTCTAAATTGTCCCTAGTACGTGTATGAATGTAAGTTAAAGACTTTAGATTGTAAGCTCCTTGAGAGCAGGGAGTGATGTGAATGTACAATATATATACAGTATATAAAGCGCTGTGTATTGTGAAAGTGTCTTATAAGTACAAATAACAATTTAATAAGTAAAAGCTCCTCAATAGCCACAAAGGATATAAATTTACTTTGTGTGCACCATATGTCTTTGTACACCCACATAATACCTTGTAATAGTAGCAGTTGCATCATCCCTGTGCTGTACATAATCTGTGCATAGAGAGCAGAGCTGTGGGAGGGACCCAGCAGGCTCCACACACCACAGGCTGCCTGCAGAAAACTACAGGCGGGGGCGGAGACAAGACCGGTCACCCTGCACAAGGAGAGAGAGCAGCAGTGAGCGGTCTTTATTGCAGTAGCCTCCCTGGCGGTTTTCCCGAGTGTGGCTCGGGGTTAAAATTCAGCACCATTAGCGGTAACCCCGAGCCACACTCGGGATTACATTGCAGGATCCTGGTGCCTCCTTACTTACCTTGTCCCCGGGATCCTGCGATGTCCCCCGCAGTGTCCGCGGGCTGTGTCCTCCTCCAAAGCCTCTCTGTGCCAGGCTCCGTTCCCTGCGAGCGTCGCGACGCACGGGGGCGGAGCCTGGCGGCAAATTTAAAAAAAAAAGTAAAAATCATAACACATACAGAACTGTAATCTTACAGATTACAGTACTGTATGAAATGATTTCACATCCCTTTTGTCCCCAGTGCTTTGGCCCATGCCCTGCATGCAGTTTTACATGATATACACTGTTCTTTCTGCCTGGAAACTGGAGATTGTCCATAGCAACCAAAAAGTGTCCCTTTACGTCAAAAGTGGCTTTAGACCAGCTAGAAAACAGCGATAGTAAATTAGAACACTTGCAGAATTGAGCGATAGTGAATCGTGGGGAAATTTATTTTATTACTATTTATTTTTATTTTTTTTAATTATTTATTTTTATTTATTATATTATAATTTATGTTTTTGTGTTTCAAACTTTATCATACCCGGGATATCTACTAGACTCTGGTTTGGACAGATTTAAGTGTGTTAAATTTCCATGCAAAATAATTGTACCGCTTTCAGCACCTAAAATCCGAAATAATCATACCGCCAGGGAGGCTAAGCTCCTACACAGAGGGAAAGTCCCACACTGGATTACTGCACAGATCGACAGATTTTTATTTCTTTATTTAAATTAGCAGAGTAGGACTTTTGGGGAATTGGTTTGTATACTGGTATTTTGATCCAAACCTTAAATTGAAATTCTTATTAAAAGTTGTGCTTCATTAGAATTAATAGTGGTGCTATTCACATATGAATCAATAGCAGTACAATGCCACTGTATAACATTGTTGCATATAAAAGTACCAATTTCACTACTACCAGTAAGACAGTGCTTCTGTTAAAGCCCTCAACTAATCTAAAACTTAGGACCCTGGTGCCCAGCCTGCAGCCCTTTTGTACTTTTTATGCAGCCCTCAGCTCCAACAGTCAGTAGTTGGGCATTGACTGTAAAGGGGTGATAGCAGTGATTTCTTCTAACCCTATGTACCATGTTTCCAATCTCCAACCAAACCACACAGTCTCTGACCCTCATTTATAGTATGTTTAGTATGTCTTCACTAGCTGTACTTATACTTAACATTTGTGGGTGGCGCTTTGATGATGCCATGGTCCACAGTTTAGGCCCCCTATACCTCAGAGGTGGACAACCGCTGACTTAGGGCGTCAAGCTAGAAGGTGCATTATGGGTGTACATCATTAGAGAGACTGCAGAGAGTTTATTGCTTTCAGTTAGACAGATCTTGTCTGTAAGTGAGGTTGTAAGAGTCCATAAGGTACAACCGATGTGCACCACTGCTAAGCAGGAAGTACTACTTGCATAAGTAATAAATGCATATGGTTGCCACCATCTACAAATGCAATTACAACGTATAGACAAAACAAGGTCTTTATAACAAGTACACTCATCGATGGCAGTATTTACATAAATATATGTAAGAGGAAAAAAAAACGCGTTTATAAACGATTAAATAAATGAGTAAATAAGTCAAGAAAAAAAGGTCAAGATAAAGGCAGTAATTCTCATGTGTGATATCACAATACATGCATAAGATTAAAAAACAGAGTCGCGCATAACATTTAAAACAGCATGGTATTCATAAACATGTCAGCGTGTATATTTGATAGATTCAATATTATGCCGCGTACACATGGTCGGATTTTCCGACGGGAAATGTTCGATGGGAGCTTGTTGTCGGAAATTCCGATCGCGTGTAGGCTCCATCGGACATTTTCCGTGGGAATTTCCGACAAACAAAATTTGAGATCTGGATCTCAAATTTTCCGACAACAAAATCTGTTGTCGGAAATTCCGATCATGTGTACACAATTCCGATGCACAAAATTCCACACATGCTCGGAATCAAGCAGAAGAGCCGCACTGGCTATTGAACTTAATTTTTGTTGGCTCGTCGTACGTGTTGTACGTCACCGCGTTTTTGATGTTTGGAATTTCCGACAAGATTTGTGTAACCGTGTGTATGCAAGACAAGTTTGAGCTAACATCCGTCGGAAAAAAACATGGATTTTGTTGTCGGAATGTGCGATCGTGTGTACGCGGCATTAGAGTCCTTATTAAACCGGTTGAAAAACAGCATGGACATCCAATGTTACACAGTCTTATGTAGTGGGGAAAAAAGACAGGTGCAGGACCAGGGTAGTTCAAGGATAGAGGCGTCACACTCCTAAGTTTCCAATCAGAGTTCATAGATGCACCCCAAACATTCCAGATCCCATATGCTGTTAACACCGCGTGTAGCCGTCACCAAAGAAAGTTTCCCTATTACCAGATATATTAGACCTGTAAGAAGGTCAACAGCGCCTGTGGCTGATTACCCTGCCAGGGCCTTTGGACTGCAATCAATTCGGCACATGATGGTCCTGTGGGTGCTCCCTCCTGTCCTCTCACTTTCAAATATCCGCGGATATCCCAATCGAAAAAAAGATGCTCCACATAGTATAAAATCCAACGATTTTATTTCAAAATTATTATTTAAAAATTAGTGGATTAAAAAAAGGGAGAGAGCATCTCTCTTACACAGAAAGTAATACCGACAGGTACAAGTAAAGAACGATCACCCGCGCTTCCGGGACTTTGTATGTCACGATGATGTCAGCACGTCGTCCACCCTACTAGTTTTGTCACAGATTGACGTCGTCCTGGGGCACCTATTTATTTATTTACATAGATATGTTCTATAGATTATTTGTGGTAAGCTTATCTTTTCGCAAGTACAGTACATCTAAAAAAATAATAAAATAGAATATACTGTACCTGTTCTATTACCCTGTTTCCCCAAAAATAAGACAGTGTCTTATATTAATTCTTGCTCCTAAAGATGCGGGATGTCTTATTTTTCAATGAAGAAGAATACCAGCACTGTTTACCAGTATTTCTTGTACTTTAGACCCTTCAGCAGAAAAGCAGTCACCCCCTAAAGTGACACACTGGATCAGAGGGGGGGATTGAAATGGGGGGATCACTTAAAATGACACAGGGGGGATCAGAGGGGGGAATCAATAAAAATGGCACAGGAGGATCGGGGGGGGGGGGGGGTACCATTTTAGTACCTCCTGTGCCATTTTGATTCCCCCCCTTCTGATCCTCCTGTGCCGATCTGATCCCCCCAAATCCACCATGTGTCATTTTAAGTCATTTTAAGTCCCCCTCCCCCCACCCCTGTGCCAGTGAACAGTTTAGTCTCTCCCCCCTCCTACCTTCACCAGACATCCCCCCCTCACCTCAGTCACCCCTGTGGTGGCGAGATTCCACACAATGTGCCCGACTCCTGTGTCTGGCAGCGGCAACGCGGGCTCTCTGACGGGCGACGTTTCCCTGCGCAACCTCAGGGACGTCACTAGTCATCCAGAGAGCCCGCCGCAGCTCACTGATTTAAAGAGACCTCGCACTGCCTGAACAGCTGCGGCCAATCAGTGAGCTGCGCGGCGGCGCCTGCTGCTACGGTCCAGAGTCAGACGCCTTCTTATCGTGTGGATGCCTTATGTTCGGGGGATGCCTTTTGTTCGGAGGATGCCTTATTATCGGGGGATGCCTTATTATCGGGGAGGTCTTATTATCGGGGGGGATGCCTTATATTACGAGAGGCAAAACTGGAAGTAGGCCTTATTTTCGGAGGATGTCTTACTTTCGGGGAAACACGGTACTATGCAAGAATGTTTTCTTCTGTAGCCAAACCCACACAAATACCAAAGCAAACAATAAAGGTAAATAATTCCGCCTTAGCGTTTGGTGGTATGATGGAATGTAGACGACATGGTCTATGCACACCGGGGATTTTTCAGTTGCAGCAAACACACCCTATCTGCAAAAACACTTACCGTAATTTAAAAGAAAAGAAAACACATATAACATTGCATTTCTTCTGGAGGGGATATTACTCTAAGGTATTAGAATCCACAATCCTCATTGTTTATCAGAAGTTGATTTACTAAAACTGGAGAGTAAAAAATCTGGTGCAGCTCTGCATAGAAACCAATCAGCTTCCAGTTTTTTTTAACAAAGCTTAATTGAACAAACTGAAGTTAGAAGCTGATTGGCTACCATGCACAGCTGCAGCAGATTTTGCATTCTCCAGTTTTAGAAAATCAACCCCTCAGTGTCTTTTGGATAGTAAAAGTCCAGATCGTCCAAATTACATCATAGAGAACTCTTGACCTCATGGTGCACCATATTGCCAAATGTAGGAGGACACCAGTGAAGGTGTTTGCTGATACTATAGAATACAAAGAAATTTTAGGGTGCATTCACACTAGGTGTTTTACTGGTGGCTGGCCATGGTTCATCCCCATAGTCCAGTTTGTTTGTGTAGCACCATGAACCATACCCAAGCAAGGCTAAACTTAATGTGCCCCGGATCACTTGGAGTCTCGGACATGATTCACTTGCTTCAGTGTGAGTGAAACTGAGCCTGAGCATGGAAATAAAGAGCTCTGACCTCAATTTTGCTGCAGTCACATTGGGAAAACACAACATCCAAGGGCTTACCGTGGTGTATGGCAGAGTTGAAATGCTTGCTGCAAATTTTTGGCAGACAAGGGCATACAAAAACAACTGGATAAAACACACAAGAACTCACTTTTGCCAAAATGATGGACTATCTGCAAGAACGTAGAAACCAGAGAATCATAGTGCAATAGTGTGCAAAGCTAAAAAAAACTGCAGGTTCAGTATCTCAAGGTATGGGATATACGTATTAGATCTCTGTAAATCGGACAGCTTTCAGATGAAAGGATAAACTCCAGCTGTATAGAAAATAATGGGACTTAAAGAGGTTGTAAACCTCCAATCCCCCCCCAAAAAAACCCCTGCAATATGAAGGCATAATGAGCTAGTATGCATCGTATGCACCTTAGAACGATGCCCTGAATCAGTGCCGACACACCGCTCACATGGCCTGACATGTTTCCCGGAGTTACTACCGGGTTTGTAGGCACTGTGATTGGCCGGAGCCGCAATTACGCCACTCCTGCCTATGCATGCATGTGCCGCCGGTCACGGGACAGGCCCTGAAGAAACGGCACAAGTGGGCAGTTACTTCAGTGCGAATGCGCAGATGACGTCGGCGGCAGGGTATACAGTATATATCTCCCAAACGGTGCAAGTTTAGCAGATATTTACAGTACATATAGGTAAGCCTTATTATAGGCTTACCTATAGGTACAACTTCCCCATGGAGGTTTACAACCTTTTTAAACCAAGTAAACCAAATGTTTTGGAGTTCATTTAAGAAGACCATCAACACCATCTGAGAACATTATGGCATCTAATTACATCAATGCATTTAGACCATCTGATATCATTATTGACAACTAGGGATGAGCCTGATGTTCGAGTCCAACGTAAGTTCGACTTGAGCATCGGGTGTTCGCCCGTTCGCTGAATTTAGAATATTATGAGACGTTCGCTGGAAATTCGAGTGCTCGCGGAATGCCCCATAATGAACAGCGAGACCATCAATGCACTGTGAGATCGCAGTGTATTTACGGTTGCTGATTGGCCAAAGCATGCACCTGACCTGCGTGCCTTGGTCAATCACAGTGGGAGTTATTTACTAAAGGAAAATCTACTTTGCACTGCAAGTGCACTTGAAAGTGCACTTGGAAGTAAAGTCGCTGTAGATCCGAGGGGGACATGCAAGGAAAATAAAAAACAGCATTTTAGCTTGCACATGATTGGATGATAAAATCAGCAGAGCTTCCACAAATGTCAGATCTTCCCCTCAGATTTAGAGCAACTGCACTTCCAAGTGAACTTTCCGTGCAATTTCAAGTGCACTTGCAGTGCAAAGTGGATTTGCCTTTCGTAAATAACCCCCAGTGTGCGCTGCTGTGAGAGCCATGATTGGCCAAAGGCAGGGTGCCTTTGGCCAATCATGGCACAGGGGGCAGAGTCCATGCCCCACACTATGTAAGGCTGCTTACATAGCGGGCGTACATAGTTTTATGAATGAGAGCAGCAAAATTACATTTATTTAAAAAATGTAATTTAAAACTGCTCTCAGCTGTATTGTATTGTGGGATCCCGGCAATATAGATAAAAATCATTGAAAAAAATGGCATGGGTCCCCCCCAGTCCATTACCAGGCCCTTTGGGTCTGGTATGGATATTAAAGGGAACCCTGTGCCAAAATGTAAAAAAAAAATGGTGTGGGGGTCTTCCCTAAAATCCATACCAGGCCCTTCAGTTCTGGTATGGATTTTAAGGGGAACCCCGAGCCAAAATTTGAAAAAAAAATGGCGTGGGGGTCCCCCGCAAAATCCATACTGGGCTCTTCAGCTCTGGTATGGATTTTAAGGGGAACCCCATGCCAAAATAAAAAGATTGTGCTCCCCAAAACACGTACCAGACCCTTATCCGAGCAAGCAACCAGGCAGGCCGCAGGAAAGGGGGGTCGGACAAGAGACACCAAAACACCCTCCTCATGTTGAGGGCATGTGACCTGGTATGGTTCGGGGGGGGCGCTCTCTCGTCCCCCCCCCCCTTTTCCAGTGTCCTGCCAGGTTGCTTTCTCGGATAAGGGTCTGGTATGGATTTTAGGGGGACCTCCACGCCAATTTATTTTAATTTTGGCTCTGGGTTCCCCTTAAAACCCATACCAGACCTGAAGGGCCTGGTATGGATGTTGGGGGGACCCCCATGCCATTTTTTTCTAATTGTTGGCGCAGGGTTGCCCTTAATAACCATACCAGACCTGAAGGGCCTGGTATGGATTTTGGGGGCCCCCACACAGTTTTCTTTTTTAGTTTGGTGCGGGGTTCCCCTTAATATTCATACCAGAACCAAAAGGCCTGGTAATGGACTTTTATGTATATTGCTGGGATCCGGCAATACATTACAGCCGCGAACAATTTTAAATTACATTTTTCCTTTAGAAATGTCATTTTGCTGTGGTACTGTTCTAAACATGCGCTATTTTACAGGCAGACTAAGGACACCCCCCCCCCCCCCCCCATTCCAGGCATGATATTTGAAGGAATATTTCATTTTTATTGTTTCACTTTATTAAAATCACTGCTCCTGAAAAAAACGGCCATTTTTAAAACTTTTTTTTACATTGATATATGTTCCCCTGGGGCAGGACCCGGGTCCCTAAACACTTTTTTATGGCAATAACATGCATATAAGCCTTTAAAATGAGCACTTTGGATTTTTTGATGTGCGTGTCCCATATACTTTTACGGTGTTCGCACAAATTTTTTGCCTGTTCGCAAGTTCTGGTGCGAACCGAACCGGGGGGTGTTAGGCTCATCCTTATTGACAACCATGGACTAGTATTTGCTTCTCCCCTCACTCACACTGCTGAACGCTGCTGTTCCAATAGACTGGAGGAAAGGAGCTGCATGCGCCAACAGGGTTTGTTGGCTGGATAGCCAAGGCTCCTAGAGGGCTGTGAGCAGCAGAATGACTCACAGAGTGCTTCCTGGATAAGCGTTGCGGGTTGCAATTGCATGATTATCTACCACGTTGTCCAGGCTATCTATGGACTATGATTACGACTGTTACAGGTACACTGTTTACTTGGTGTATGTGAGTGAATCACTTTTATTTTATTTATTATATTTAAATAAAGAGATTTATTGCACTAGTCTTTGCACTTTCCTTGTTCCTTTTCTTGTTTGAGGTTGTCTACATTTCCTTGTGTATGACCTGAGGGATAGCTGCAGGGGACTTGACACCTGAGTAGGACATTAAACTGATTGTGGAAAGTATTCATTGTGACACCTAAGCACAATTAGTATGGAAAAGTTTTCCAAGCTAACAACCCACAGCCATTAACCACTTCAGCCCCGGAAGAATTTACCCCCTTCCTGACCAGAGCACTTTTTGCGATTCGGCACTGCGTCGCTTTAACTGACAATTGCGCGGTCGTGCGACATGGCTCCCAAACAAAATTGGCGTCCTTTTTTCCCCACAAATAGAGCTTTTTTTTGGTGGTATTTGATCACCCCTGCGGTTTTTATTTTTTCGCTATAAACAAAAAAAGAGCGCCAATTTTGAAAAAAACGCATTATTTTTTGCTTTTTGCTATAATAAATATCCCCCAAAAATATATAAAAAAACATTTTTTTTCCTCAGTTTAGGCCGATACGTATTCTTCTATATATTTTTGGTAAAAAAAATCGCAATAAGCGTTTATTGATTGGTTTGCGCAAAAGTTATAGCGTTTACAAAATAGGGGATAGTTTTATGGCATTTTTATTTATTTATTAATTTTTTTACTAGTAGTGGCGGCGATCAGCGATTTTTATCGTGACTGCGACATTATGGCGGACACATCGGACAATTTTGTCGTGATTTTGGGACCATTCACATTTATACAGCGATCAGTGCGATTAAAATCGCATTGATTACTGTGTAAATGTGACTGGCAGTGAAGGGGTTAACACTAGGTGGTGCTGTAGGGGTTAAATGTATCCTAGGGATGTGTTCTAACTGTAGGGGGGATGGGCTGTGTGTGTCACTACACTGATCACTGCTCCTGATGACAGGGAGTAGAAATCAGTGACACTGTCACTAGGCAGAACGGGGAGATGCTTGTTTACCTTAGCATCTCCCCGTTCTTCCTCTCCGTGAGGCGACCGCGGGTATCCCTGCGGTGATCGAGTCCGCGGGACCCGCGACCCGACTCACGGAGCTCCCGGCCGGCGCGCACGCAATGGCACGGCGGCAATTTCAAAAGGACTTACAGGTACGCCCTTTTACCTAGCCGTGCCATTGTGCCGACGTACATCGGCGTGCGCCGGTCAGGAAGCTGTTAAGCAGGGATAAGCTTGGGTTCGGTCCAAACCAAACAATGCATACACATTTATTACTTATTAGCCATGTAATTTATTTTTCATGTTTTTTTTTAATTGTGTTTTTCTTTGAGTACCCAAACCCCTCCCCCCTCGCTTCCATTTGTTTGGAACAAGCAGTGCATGTTGCGGTCAAGTGCACTGCTCTATGCACACTATAAATCCCATAGTCTATAGTCCATAGTCCATCTTAGGAGCGAGCAAGAGAGGGTGGCTACGTTCCTACATACAGTGGGACCACGGAGAATGAATGTAGCCACCCTCTAACAGGAAGTCAGATTACAGCAGCAAATAAATAGGACTATGGAGATTTGGAGGAGGCTTTTGAGCTAAGAATATATACTTGAATAGAATTTTTTTTCTTTTGAAAAAGAGTTTAGTATCACTTTAACACCCTAGATATTTTCAATTCCGTAAGGCAGGGGTCTCCAAACTTTACAGAAGGGCCATATTGTATATTTTACAAATGTTTTGAGGGGCCAAAAAAAATAAAAAAAAATAAGTTCTATAAATGAATGAATATATTTACTTGGAGTTTAGTTTTCTGCATGATATGATTCAAAACAGGGAAAGACATTCCAAATAAACTTGAGACATTAATAAAGGTTTGACAAAAATACATTGTCTACACTGTTCTTAGCCTTTACATCAGAGCCATCATCAGAGACCTCCCTTACATCAGCACCTCCATCAGAGCCCGCTTGTCTATTTGTGTCTCCCTTATAACAGAACCCTCTCCCCCCAACCATTGTCCCCATCAGATTCCCCCTACATCAATGGTTACAGCAAAGCTAATGGCAGTGGGGATGCCACATTTCCAGCTTGCTTCGTTTTTAAACTTCTAAGTTGTGCCATATCTTTTCTTTTACAAAAGGCTTTATTGTCTTTAGAACATAAACAGAGCCGGTAAAACGACAATTACAAATCATGCAGTATGTAATCGTGTTTTGTTCCCGCTACACATTTCCCTGTGTGTAGCTCGGCATGCAGCTAAACCCTCCTATTCTGCAATAAGTCACACTAATGCCCTGTACACACGGTCGGATTTTACAACGGAAAATGTGCGATCGGAGCTTGTTGTCGGAAATTCCGACCGTGTGTGGGCTCCATCTGACTTTTTCCATCGGATTTTCCGACACACAAAGTTTGAGAGCAGGCTATAAAATTTTCCAACAACAAAATCCGATCGTGTCAATTCCGACTGTGTGTGGCCAATTCCGACGCACAAAGTGCCACGTATGCTCAGAAGAAATTCCGAGATGGAACTGCTCGGTCTGGTAAAATTAGCGTTCAGAATGGTCATATTCACACAGACTTCTCACAAACTTCTTTCTTTATTATTTATCATGATTTCATCAATATTATTTTATTTGTCACATCTGACAAATCGTTTAGTCCGCGTGGACTTCAACTGGGGTGTTGAAGTCCACGACGAAACGTGTCGGGTTCATTATGCCTGCTGAGCCACATCTGTTTTAAGCGCTTTTTATATTGTCAATCTGTATCTGGGCCCTGTTTGTCTGGGAACCAGAATACTACTTTTTTATCTTATTAAAACGGTTTATGAAGCGGATTCACACTATGTGGAGGATTTTTTCCATTTTTTATTTGAGGGTTATACACCCCTTGGGTGGACCTACATTCTGAAATCATACATCATCGCATAAATATCCGCACCAAGGAGTTTCCAAGATTGCGAGATTAATATCGGGATGATCATTGAGTAGCTGTTATCACGCTCCACGATACCTGGATAAAGTTCCGCATCTATCTCTGGTGGGATAACCATCTCTGGATGACTGCAATTTAAGCCTTGTCTGACTCCCAGCCCCCGGCTAGGGAGTCCACCTATTCCGGTAAGGGTAATCCAACCATTTATATATATCTACTGATGCCATGTCACTCCAAAAGTTATCACGATCGGTGCTTCCGATACTCCTTCCTCCGTTCACAGATCGTACGTACTACGCACGCTTGTTACGCAGAAACGTCCTGATCCCGGAGGAGACGATTTAAGGCCTCAAATATGGCCTTTGTTGAGATGGTGGAGATGGTCGACATCCTGAAGAGGGCCGACTATGACGGGAAGTATGGACCTTACCCCAACCCCAATGTCAGAAAGGCCAAGATCATGGCGAAAGTTGTGAAGAGTCTGCAGAAGAATTTTGGGGTACGGCGATCCAAGGATCAACTCCGGAAATGGTGGTCGGACCTCAAATTAAGGGAGCACGATCAGTATAGAAGGATCAGGAGAGTGCTGCAAAAAGTAAGTAGCTGTGCTGTGTTCCTATTCGTTATTTTTTGGAATTTGGTGCTGCTCCATGTGCTTTTCTTTACTGTTGTAGTTTAAAATGACAACTTTCATGTTCATGGACACATTATTCGTTCGTAGGAAACATTGTTCGTTCAGCCTAGAAAACACCATGTTCTGGCCAGATGCATTTCAATACATTTTTGCTAGCCTACTTCTCTTAAAAAAAGGTTGTTGTCTAGATGGGTTTGTAACTAAAATAAAATGAAATGCAAACTAGATTATGTGTAAGGAGAGGACACTCAGCAGCTGTTTACACATCTGGACGCTGGAGCACTAGTGTGGGACAAAAGAACACCCTTTTTATTAGGGGGTCCACACAGGTGCTCCAGTGTATACTATAGGGGTGACTCCATCTGTGAAGCTTGTACATAACAGGTAAGTATTCAAGCTTGACAAAGTGAAAAATATTTATTCATCTTGTAACTCTGCCAAAATAGACAATTGTACCCCACTTCCAAGCAATGTTTCGTATTCCTATTTCTGCCATCAAATATCTGTGCTAAATATACCTATTTTTTTTAACATAGGGGAGAAAAGACTCGGAGGACACCACTCATCAGAGGAGATCACAGACCCCCCACCTCATGAAGAAGTGGACCACAACAGGTGAGTGTCTGCGACCACAGGCTCAGGTAAGACATGGATGCCGGCAGATTTATAATACATGGTGGTTTTTTTTTCTATATTTTTTGGTGATTGTGATGTTGTGGATGAAGGTCATTTCACCAGTGAAAGTGCCCTGATCCTGATCGGGGAGATCATGGGGTGTAATAGGGACTTGGAAAACATCAAGAAAAACATCAATGATGATCAAAACAAAATGAAGAACATCATTGATGTTTTAGGGAGAGTTTAAAATCCCTCGAAATCCCTTACTTAGTTGTGCTTTTTCTACAGAAAATATTTTTCTCATTTTTTGACATATTCTCAAAAAGCCACATTTTTAAGATGCACACAGTGTGTCAACATGTGCTATCTGCCATCACGGGAAATCAATGTATGCATTTTGGGGGTGCAACCCCTTCCTCAATAATAAAGTAGCTGAGAGGAAGGGGTTGTAACCCTTAAGCACGTCCCTTGATCCCCTGTGATGGCAGCTAGCACATGTTGACATTCGGCAATTTGTGTGCATCTTCAAAATTTGGCTTTTCCAGGGGTGACTTCACCCCATCTGAACGCAATATCAAACACAGTTTATAAATACTCATGTCTGATATTGCCTTCAATTTCTAACAAAGTTGAACTTTGTAAGTTCCAGATTTGTGTATTTCTTGTTGGTTTTAAACATGCCTGTTGGGTCAGCTAAAAGAAACACAAGCAGTAAATGTCAGCAAATATTTTAGTAGTTCATTTTTTTTTTAATTTAAAAAATGTCTCAGGCATTGTCTGGCATATTGATGTCCCGCCTACCCGCAAAGTATTCCATGTATCTTATACAGACCTCAGGGGCACTCAGGGGTGGCAAGCAAGGACGGCCAGCTTCAAGCACCGTCAGGGTTGGTTCATTGAGATTAATTCCGGATTCAGGCCCAACTGAGCCAGCATAGTTCACAGAATTTCTCCTAAAAAGTTGTGGAGAACACAGCAAGCCAGGATGATGTGATTCAGTTTATACTCCGCTATGTGTATGGGTGTAAGAAATAGGCGGAACAGCCTGGATATTATTCCAAATGTGTTCTCCATCACTCTTCTGGCTCTGGCTAGCCGGTAATTAAAAACCCTCTGGTCCGGGGTGAGGGTCCTCATAGGGAATGGCCGCATAAGATGGTCCCCCAGCGCAAACGCTTCATCCGCAACGAAGACGAATGGGAGGCCTTCCGCATTGTCTTCTGGAGGTGGCAAGTCCAAGCTGCCATTTTGGAGATGCCTGGAGAACTCCGTGTGGGCGATGACTCCACCATCTGACATCCGGCCATTCTTCCCCACGTCCACATATAGGAACTCGTAAGTAGCCGACACCACCGCCAACATCACAATACTATTGAACCCCTCGTAGTTGTAATAGTATGACCCCGAGTTGGGTGGTGGGATGATGTGGACATGTTTCCAATCAATTGCCCCTCCGCAGTTAGGAAAGTCCCACCGCTGGGCAAAGTGGGATGCCACAGTCTGCCATTCCTGTGGGTTGGAAGGAAACTGTGGAGTCAAACAAGAAATAAAAAATATTCATTTTGCACATAAACATGGAAAGCAGATTAGACACAAACATTCTTGGCCAACATCAGTATCACATTTATTTTAGGGAGTATTTAAAGACAAAGGTATGAGGTCCACCTATCAGATCCCCCCCCCCTCATGGGCCATTTTATAAATTTTATGGGGGGGGGAGGGAGATGCTTTGGACAGGTAACCCTCTCCACTTCATTGAGAAATGAATGCCTAAATAATGTGTATTACTTTGACCATCCCCTTCTTACTCACACTATTGGCAGCCCAATGGACAGGTAAGAAGTGTCATAATACAAAGAGATAAATACACACTGTACACATTTTAGCACATTTTTACATTCTGCCAGAGGCGGCTCTCTAATTAGGCGAAATAGGCGGTAGCCTCAGGCCTCGCAGTCATAGGGGCCTCGCACAGCTGGCTAGTTTACCTAATTAGAGAGCCGCCTCTTTCAGCAGCAGAGATCTCCGTCCCGAGTCTCCTCGCCCTGCTACAGGGAGAGATAACAGGCTGCGAGTGAGACATGTGATCGGAGCTCACATACATCTCTGGATCACAGACAGGGAGGGAGAGCCGCTCAGTAGAGCCTGCTCTGACAGATCCTTCCCCTCCCCCTGCTTCCCGCACAGCCAGACAGAAGAGGAGAGAGAGATTCTGCTCCTCCTCCTTGTCAGGGTTCTTACCTTGGCAGGCGGGGCGCCCGCGGTGGTGTGCGTCAGGGTGCGTCGGCGCGCGTGCCTGTGTGTGCCGGGGCGCGCGCGTGCACGTCGTTTGGCGCCAAAAGCCCTATTTAAGCCAGTGAGTTCTGGTGACCAGTGCTGCCTAATCAACAGCTAGTAGTTCCAGAGCCTGACCGTGTACCTTGTTGTTCCTGTTATACCTACTGACCCGGCTTGTCCCCCGTCCACTCTCTGAACTCTGCCTGCACCGACCCTTGCTTGTCTGACCATCCGCTTGCCTGTTCCACTGTACCTCTGCCGTCTGCCTGTTGCCAAATCCGGCCTGTCTCCTGACCATCCATCTGCCTGCTCCCTGGGATCCTGTCAGCCTGTCTGCAGTCTTCCTGTCTGTTGTCCACACCAGCCTGCTCTGCTCAGCGAAGGTGCTCCAGTCTACTCAGTCTTTGCTACAGTTAACCCTGTGACTTCCGGACAGCAATACCTGAACAGCCATACAGGCCTTCATACCACTCCGTACTGTTGTACCCCCTGTTTACTCTATCAGGGGGCCAATAGTCGGAGGGTAAGGGAGCCAACCCTCTGCCCGACAGGACTCGCCGGTCTGGTAAGTAGGAGGAGCCTGATACTCCTCCTGCCCTCTCCTCCTTCCATCTCTTCTTTCTTATTCTCTTTCTTTCTTTCCTTCCTTCCTTCTTTCTCCATCCCCCTCTCTTTCTTTTCTTTTTCTTTCCTTCTTTCTTCCTTTCTTTCCATTCTTTTTGTCTCTTTCTTTCTCTTTCCTTCCTTCTTTCTCCGCCCCCTTCTCTTTCTCTCCTTCTATCTTTCTTTCTCTCCTTCCATCTTTCTTTCTCTCCTTCCATCTTTCTTTCTTTCCTTCCATCTTTCTTTTTTCTCTTTCTTTCCTTCCATCTTTCTTTCTTTTTTTCTCTTTCTTTCTTTCTTTCTTTTCTTTCTTTCTTTCTTTCTTTCTTTCTTTCTTTCTTTCTTTCTTTCTTTCTTTCTTTCTTTCTTTCCTTCCATCTTTCTTTTTTTCTCTTTCTTACCTTCCATCTGTCTTTCTTTCTTTCTCTTTCTTTCCTTCCATCTTTCTTTCCTTCCATCTTTCTTTCTCTTTCTTTCCTTTCCATCTTTTTTTCCATCTTTCTTTCCTTCCATCTTTCTTTCCATCTTTCTTTCTTTCCTTCCATCTTTCTTTCTCTTTCCATCCTTCTTTCTCTCTTTCTTTCTCCACCCATCCCCCGTTATTTCTCTCTTTGTGACAGCCTACCAGAATAGGTAGGATCTGTGAGAGCAGCTTCCCTGTGCAGCTCTGCTTGAGGAAAATATATCTTTATTATGCCCACTTACCTACCCCCTGTACTGTCCACTCCCCTATACTGTACCCTCCTAATAATAGTTTTGCCTAAGGCCTCACAAAGTCTAGAGCCGCCTCTGCATTCTGCTATTACCTATCAAGATAATAATAGGATACAGAAACTTAAAAAAGTACCATTTGAAAGTATTCAGGCAGGCCCTTGCACTACATGCTGTGGGTATAGTGTGTATGGGTTTAGCAATGTCAGCAGATAGAGGTTTGGTATCAGCTGAGTTAGCAGTTGGGGGGAGGGAGGGTTCCAAATGATTTTGGGACCTAAAAAAATAAAACTCTGGCACTCTGCCTGAATTTAAAGCATAAATCACAATTTTAAACATTTTAGGGGGTATTTAGGGTAAAGCACTACTATGGAGCTGACAAAGTACGTTGTTAAGTGACTACATGAGGTGAATATAGGGCCAGGAGAGCATGCTGGGGAGATAAGTGAAGGCAAATATGTATGAAGGACAAAAAAAAAATAAAAAAAAAATTCCAGCATGCATGAGGACAAAGAGGACATTCACAGCATATTACAATCATGGTAATTAAGGAATAAGGAAAGAAATACAATATATTATCAAACATTATATACAATAAAATGTGATGTTAAAGGATAAAAATCTTACCTTAATATAGTCCTTCTGCAGATCCTAAATGATGGCAGAACAGGTCTCTGGAATAATGATGCCCAGAGCCTGGGGGGGAGATGCCTGTCGAGAACTTGAGGTCCTGCAGGCTTCTCCCCGTCGCCAAGTAGCGCAAGGTGGCGACTAGCCTCTGCTCCGGAGTGATGGCTTGCCTCATGCAGATATCCTGCCTGCTGATATAGGGGGTCAGCAAAGCCAACAAACGGTGAAATACGGGGTCCGTCATCCTGAGAAAGTTCCTGAAATCATCAGGATTATTCTGACGGATCTCACGGAGCAAAGGCATATGACAGAACTGGTCACGCTGGAGCAACCAATTCTTGGTCCATGAACTCCTCCCCACCCTGTTCATGGACTGGACTTGTGTCAAAGTAAGGACCCCAACACCAAGCCCCCGCACAGCACGAACTCACGAGGAGTACGTACACGCAACATGGCTAGAAAACGGTCGACTGCTCAGAACGAAGTAACAGAACGCACTGAAGAACAGCAAGGCCTGTGAAGAGCGACCTGAAAATCAGTAACGAACGAACAAGAACACAATGACAAAGTCAAGGGTAACTCGCTGCACGCACTGAAGACCAGATACAAACCCACAAGCACAAACTGAACAGCAGAAAACAATCTGAAAACCACGAGTCTGAAAAAGTGAGAATGGTCTCTCACCAAACTTTTACTAACACGAGATTAGCAAAAGGAGCCCAAAGGGTGCGTGCTTGGTATTGAACTGCCCTTTTATAGTCTCGTCGTACGTGGTGTACGTGACCGCGTTCTTGGCGTTCGGAAATTCCGACAACTTTGTGCGACCGTGTGTAGACAAAACAAGTTTGAGCCAACATCCATTGGAAAAAATCCATGGATTTTGTTGTCGGAATGTCCGATCAATGTCCGATCGTGTGTACAGGGCATAAATGTTGTTCTGAAGCTTTTTTTAACAAAACAGGGTGGGTGAAACTATTGGGAAAAAACAAATATGGATACATATAATCAGTATATGAAGTATACAGAAATACAATGGATAGCTAGGCTGTGGATGGCGATAAATAATTCTCACCAGCGATGCTGCATTTAGGGGATGCAAGTTTTAGTCCAATATGTGCTCTGATAGCTGGCTCCTTCTTTCAGTCTCTAATGCCCTGTACACATGACCGGACTTTCCAGCAGACTAGGTCCGACGGTCTTCTCGACACACTTTCGGTGGACTTCCAACGGACTTTCCAAACGAATGGACTCGCGCACACACGACCAGACTTTCTGGCAGAATAGGTCCAATGGTCTTCCCGACGGAGTTATGGCGGACTTCCGAACGAAACGAACTTGCCCACACACAGACTAAAGTCCGTTCATTTTGAACGTGATGAGGTACGACGGGACTGGAAAAGGAAGTCAATCTCACCACTTTTTTCGGTGAGATTAACACCTTGAGAGCCCTGTCGCAGAGCATACCAGACCCTCAGTTCTGGTATGGATTTTAAGGGGAACCGGGATAAGCCCCCTGCTCTATGTGAATGAGTATGGGGTACATCGTTCCCCTACCCATTCACCAGGGGAAAAAAGTGTCAATAAAAAAACACACTAGACAGGTTTTTAAAGTAATTTATTAGGCAGCTCCGGGGGTCTTCTTCCGACTTCGGGGGTCTCTTCCAACTTCTTCGCTCTCTCCGGCCTCTTCTCCCGGTGTCCGGTTCTTCTCTCGCTTTCCGGCCTCTTCTCCGCTCTCCGGTTCTTCTCCCACTCTTCGGTTCTTCTGCCAGGCTCCTCCACTATCTTCTGCCCTTTTGCCGCTCTCTTGCTAGCGGTGGCCAGTCTTCTCCATCGTCTTCTTCCCTCTTCTCTTCTTCCAATGTTGACACGACGCTCTCTCCCGCTTTAATGCTGTGTTCAACGACTTATATAGGCACCACCCGGTGACCACGCCCCCTATGACCGCACAGTCCCAGCATGCCTCGGGACTGTTACGTCATAAGGGGCGGGGTCACCGGGTGAGTCGGGTAAGTCGTTGCGCACCGTGAACAAGAAGAAGAATGAGTACATTCTTGGAACTCTTGGATATCGCTAAAGTCATAATCTGCCAATCTGCTCCATCCAACCCCATCCCTAACTCACTCTTCCATTGGTGACGAAGGACCGCACTGGATTTTTTTTAAAAGATACAATGGAGGAGTATATCAAGGAGATAAGGCCTGTGTAATGTGGGCTATACAGCTATACAGATACTCTCAAACTGCGTTAGCGCATTGGGGGGGGGGGGGGGGGACTGGGTTTTAAAGCATTGGGAAACAAAATGGTCAATCTGCATATATCAGTAATGCTCCCGCAACGGAATGCCATATTTTTTCTAATGACAGTACAGCTTTGTTGCATTTTAATTGCATTGTCTGTTCCTAATCTTTCATATTTAAGAATTGAATACTGCAGTTGTGTGGCTTACATAATTTCAGTAGGTTTCAATGAATACAAGGTTAATTTCTATGTCATTGCTAGAAGAATGTCCATAATGCACTTTATGCTATTTTTAGAAGCAACATTACATACAAAGCAGTGCACAAGTACTGCTGTTTTTAGTTGACACAGCATTGAATCAACAATCGTACATTGACAATATTATGCTTAGGCATGTTTATTCATTTTTCTGAACATGTACGTTTGTTATTTTTAGGTATAGCCACTGCAATGGTTGTGAGTTAACCACTTCAGCCCCGGACCATTTGGCTGGCGAAAGACCAGAGCACTTTTTGCGATTCGGCACTGCGTCGCTTTAACTGACAATTGCGTGGTCGGGCGACGTAACTCCCAAACAAAATTGACGTCTTTTTATCTCACAAATTTCTTTTGATGGTATTTGATCACCTCTGTGGTTTATATTTTTTGCGCTATAAACAAGAAAAGAGCGACAATTTTGAAGAAAAAGCAATATTTTTTGCTTTTTGCTATTATAAATATCCCCAAAAAATATATATAATTTTTTTTTTCCTCTGTTTAGGCCGATAGGTATTTTTCTACATATTTTTGGTAAAAAAAAAATCGCAATAAGCGTTTATTGATCAGTTTGCGCAAAAGTTATAGCGTCTACACAATAGGGGATAGTTTTATGGCATTTTTATTAATAATTTTTTTTTTTACTAGTAATGGCAGCGATCAGCGATTTTTATCATGACTGCAACATTATGGCGGACATGTTGGACACTTTTGGCGCGAATTTGGGACCATTCACATTTATACAGCGATCAGTGCGATTAAAATTGCATTAATTACTGTTTAAATGTGACTGGCAGGGAAGGGGTTAACACTAGGTGGCGCTGTAGGGGTTAAGTGTGTCCTAGGGAGTGATTCTAACTGTGGGGGGGGGCTACGTATGACACATCACTGATCATAGCTCCCGATTACAGGGAGCTATGATCAGTGACAGTGTCACTAGGCAGAACGGGGGGAAACGTGTTTACATCAGCATCTCCCCGTTCTTCCTCTTCGTGAGACGATCGCTGGTATGACCGCGGACATCGAGTACGCGGGACCTGCGATCCTACTCACGGAGCCTGCGGCGGGCGCGCGCGATGGCGTGGCGGCAAATTCAAAGGGACGTACAGGTACACCCATTTGCGCAGCCTTGCCAAATCTACCGACATACATCAGCGCGTGCCGTTCAGCAACCGGTTAATATATCTAAAGGAAACAATCAAAAAAAAAAAATTAATACCCTCTTGCAGGCCACATTATGTATATGTGTGGCGGCAAAGAGTGTGGGCTTTAACACCCACACGCTACATATTGGCAGGTGTAGGCTCCAGTATTTCCTCCAACCTAAAGGTGGCATTGTACTGTTTCTTCAGGTTGGCAGGAGCCCATTGAGGAATATCCCTTGCTCTGGGCTCCCAGAAGCCATCTGGAGAAGGACAGAAATCCTATTGGATATCGAGATTCCATGACAATTGGGCAGCCATCTTGACTTAGAATTATTTCAAAAATAGTATTTTCTGCATCATTGGATGTACCACCAGTGTGGGAGTAAAATAGAGAGAGAACCTCCGCTGGTTAGGGAGAGAGTAGGAGCAGCATTAGGGAGAGGTACCAGTCGAGGAGGGAAAGAGTAGGTTTCCCCTTACAAAGTTTCTACTCTCCCAGCTTCCTGGACAGCCTCCTACTGGTAGCCAGATATCTGCAGAGATATATACAGAGAACTGGAAAATGGGATTTTAATGGTGCCACAAACATAACAACGATTTTTATAAAAATACAATATTTTATTAATATAGAAAAATGTTTTTAAAAGAAAATAAACAAAGGTTTGCTCTCATGAACAAACAATTATATAAAAATCACATCATGATAGTGAACAATAAATGCATATAGGTACATAAAGCTATATAAATGCCTGTTGGCTCAACATGTTTCGCAAAATGCTTCTTCAGGAGAAGTAAGGCATATAATGGCTATCATGTATATGATAAATAGATTGGTCAAAATCCTGTTAGTTCAGAAAGAGGGAGCAGGGGCAAGCATCCAGTCCAACAATGGGGATCGCAGGGTGGGCACCAGAAAAAATGAAATCACTCCTTAGAAAACCATCTGGACAATGCCCAGGGAATATATATATATGTATTCACATTGAACTTCCACATGGGGAAAAGCATACAGCTCCGGACAGAGTAGCCCAGGAAGGTTCAGGCTGACAAAATAAATAAAGCCCCATATAATGGCTCAATAATAGTCCAAGCAGGTGCTCTGGGCTCCCAGAAGCCATCTTGGGAAGGACAGAAATCCTATTGGATATTGGAATTCTATGACAATTGGGCAGCCATCTTGACTTAGAATAGTTTCAAAAACAGTTTTTTTTGCATCATTCAGTGTACCACCAGTGTGGGAGTAAGCTAGGGAGAGAGCCTCCGTTGGTTAGGGAGAGAGTAGGAGCAGTATTAGGGAGAGGTACCAGTCGAGGAGGGAAAAAGTAGGTTTCCCCTTACAAAGTGTCTCCTCTCCCAGATTCCTGGACAGTCGCCCATTGGCAGCCAAATATCTGCAGAGACTTTTGAGGACTGCAATGTGTGTCTTGGTAATACCACAACCAAGCGAAGTGCACCTCTGGCATCCGGTGATCTGTAAGTGTGTATCAGAACACTGCTGGATAATTGCCTTGGTGATCAATATTACTTTCTTTGCCTGGAGAATTGTATATTCTACAGCATGTAATGCCATTGCTAAAAACTGCCTTGTTTGTGCTCTTGCAATTTCTACAATATATAATCAGTGTTCAATTAACTCCTCCTCAATCTTTGGGCACACTGATTAGGCCCTGCGCCAAGGATGACCAAGGTTTCTGTGCTGAGAACGGGCTCACTGTGGGCTCCCACCACAGTCACTAAGCTGCCGAGACACTTGCGATTTCCCATAATACAACGCTTGTGTCTGGGAGCCTGATATCTGCAGCATCTGCATGCACGTGCAGGAAACCCTGCTCATGTGCAGATGTATCACAGGTCTCTGCCAGTTCTGAAGACTTGTGGCACATCTGCACATGTATGGATAGCCACAGTGCATTAGGGTGACCACATATCCAAACTGCCATTCAGGGCCCCACCCCCCCTCCCAAAAAAAGATGATTTCAAAATCCTCACCGACGATGGAATCTATCACTCTTTTCCCTCCTGCGCAGCTATCTCTATCAGAGCGCTAGGAGGAAGTAATGTCACTTCCTCAGAGCGCTCTATGGTAAACAGAGTGACAGATTCCATCATCGGCTCATCATTAGGGTGGCTGTGTCCAGTGGCATATTTTGGTTTTCCGCTGCCCTAGACAAGACTAAAATCGGGCACCCCCCTATATAAATTTGCATCACACATTCCTGTTTAATGGATGTGACTCCTTCCAAAATTGAAGGACTACAAGTCCCAGCATGAACCCCTTAGATCTCACAAGTTCATGCTGGGACCTGTGGTACTTCACTAGTTGGGGGGGCGGGGGGTGTCATATCCTCAACTCTGAGGGGTTCATGCTGGGACCTGCAATCCTTCACTTTTGGGGGGTCACATCCTTATATCTCATGGGTTCATGCTGGAAGCGGTAGTCCTTCCAAACATGAGATCCCCTGAGATCTCACGGTTCATGCTGGGACCTGTAGTCCTTTACTAGTTGACTAGTTGGGGGGGTGTGTCACATCCTCAGCTCTGAGGGGCTCATGCTGGGACCTGTAGTCCTTCACTTTTGGGGGGGTCACATCCCCAAAAGTGAAGAACCACAAGTTCAAACTCTCCCTTTTATGCATGGGATCATAGGTTCTATAAGAGACTGATACTGTTGCTGTTAAATTTACTGTGATTTTTTTTTATCGCATACCTGTTCAGGTGTGTTGAGAATTTAGGCTGTAACATTGTCTGCCTAGGTCATTCCTGCAATACCTGTCTTAAGAACTACGTATACCTAAAATAACACTTGATTTATTTATCTATTGCAGTCTGGTGTCTGTACAATTTCATTGGCATTCAGGAATGTCTGAACCCAAGGTGTCAGGAGACTTGCAAGGTCAGGGCAATCCTTGAGGTCAACCATTCTCAAGGGACCCTCACGGGGGTGGCACTAAACTTATTGCATACATTGTACATGCCTATCTGTTAGATGGATGGATAGCTTGTGCTTGTTGTAGGCAGATTTTATAACATCTCGAAGGTCTTGTACTATATTCCCATAATTGTAATTGTAGCACATTACTATACTACAGAGGTTTCAAACTCCCTTTCTTTACTGCAAAGTGACCTTAATAGACGCAAAGCAAAACAGAGGTTGAGTAAGTTATGTCTTCTAAAGGTCAAGATACTTAAAATATTATTATTGTATCTAACTGTGGGATAAAGTGTGGGTGTGGGGGGGGGGTCAATATTATTGGGTGATGGTCCAATTTAAGGGTAAAAATAAGCTGGCAAATTGTTTTGCCATTTGTTCCTCATTAGGGCTATTTGACAGTCACTTCCTGCCCTAGAGACTCAACTGGAAGGGAGAGAATAACTCCCCCTGTCATGGGAACAGGTGTTCCCACCAGTGGCGGCTGGTGCTAAAAATTTATTTGGGGGGTGCAAACGAACTTAAAAGTTCTGAAAAATACTGAAACAAAAACATCAGTTGCAGCCTCACTGTGTCCATCATATGCAGCCACTGTGCCCAATGCCCATCATATACAGTCACCGTGCCCATCATTTGCAGCCACTGTGACATCAAATACAGCCACTGTGCCCATCATATGCAGCCACTGTGCCCATCATATGCAGACTCTGTGCCCAGCAAATGCAGCCACCTGTGCCCATCATATGCAGCCAACTGTGCCCATCAAATGCAGCCAACCGAGCCGATCATATGCAGACTCTGTGCCCAGCAAATGCAGCCACCTGTGCCCATTATATGCAGCCAACTGTACCCATCAAATACAGCCAACCGTGCCCATCATATGCAGCCAACTGTGCCCATCATATGCAGACTCTGTGCCCAGCAAATGCAGCCAACTGAGCCCATCACATGCAGAGTCTGTACCCAGCAAATACAGCCAAATGGGCCCATCATATGCAGCCTCTGTACTCATCAAATGCAGCCAACCACGCCCATCATATGCAGACTCTGTGCCCCACAAATGCAGCTAACTGTGCCCATCATATGCAGCCTCTGTGCTCATCAAATGCAGCCAACTGTGCCCCATCAATTGCAGCCACTGTGCCCCACAAATGCAGCCAACTGTGCTCCATCAATTGCAGCCACTGTACCCCGCGAATGCAGCCAACTGTGCTCCATCAATTGCAGCCACTGTGCCCCACAAATGCAGCCAACTATGCCCATCATATGCAGACTCTGTGCCCAGCAAATGCAGCCAACTGTGCCAATCATATGCAGTCTCTGCGCCCAGCAAATGCAGCCAACTGTGCCCATCTAATGAAGTCTCTGTGCTCATCAACTGCAGCCAACTGTTCCCCATTGATTGCAGCCTCTGTGCCCATCATATGCAGCCACTGTGCACAGCAAATGCAGCCAAGTGTGCCCCATTAATTGCAGCCTCTGTGCCCATAATATGCAGCCACTGTGCACAGCAAATGCAGCCAGCTGTGCTCCATCAATTGCAGCCTTTGTGCCCATCATATGCAGCCACTGTGCCCCCCTGCTGTCTGCCCGGCACTTACCCCATCGTGGTAGCGGGTCAGGAAGCCAGTCAGGTGGTGAGCTGTGGGATGGGTAACGTGGCAATGGATGCAGTGTCCTCCGTGCGTGTCTTCTTCCTGTTTTGCTAGGTGACCAATGGGATCGCCTCTGCTTTCAGCCAATCAGGTGCCCGGTATTACATCCGCACCTCCTAAATGGCTGAAAGGCAGTTCTGTGTTAGCAAAGCAAATATTCATTTGCTTTGCTAACATACCTGGGTCCGCTGCAAGCGCAATGGTTTTTCGCTCGCAGTGCACCTTTTTTGAAACCTATTAGAGCCTCTGGCTCTAATCAAGTGCTTCAAAAACATCCCCCCCACCACTGTAATTCAGGCGCCCGGCCCCCGAAAAGCCTGAATAGGGGGTGGCTACAGCAGCCGTGGATAGATTCATGCAATGCATAAATCTATCCATAGTACACAGAGGGGGTGTCTGGAGAGAGGGGGTGGCGCCGTGCGCCCTTAATGGACGCACTGCCACTGGTTCCCACTTAACATCTCCCCTCCATTTCTGTCCTGATGGCAACTCAGGGTTTTTGAATTTCCCTTCACTTTTATGCTGGGTGAATTTAATGATCAGGATGAATAGAGAAGGTGAATTTCCCCTATGGGAACATACTGTAGACAGCAATAATGACCTTACATTGTCCCAACCCCTCAACGCTCCATCCAGATCTTTAAAAAAAAAGTGAGCATTACCTATGTTTTGGCTGCCATAAACCAACAAAGGCTTCAGGGAAAGCAATATAAATTTATTACTAGCATTATCTCCATCTACATTGTTCACAGCACAAGGAAAATGCAATACAGACAGAAGATTTGGATTAGGAATAGCCCTTCTCTTACGCTGGTGCTTGTTCAGTATGTCATAGGTATTTGAATTTACAATCTGCTTATGATGACAATTGCAAATGTTCGGTAAGATACCATCCTTTCATTTCCATGTACAAGGCCGCATTGTTTTCCTATTAGTGACTAGATACAGGTAAGCTTTTATGTCCTCAATATATTCCACTATGTATGTGTAGAGGTGCAGTATATCACAAAAGTGAGTACACCCCTCACATTTTTGTAAATATTTTGTTTTATCTTTTCTTGTGATAACAAGAACTCACAGTCTGCCACAATGTAAAGTAGTGAGTGTACAGCTTGTATAACAGTCTAAATTTGCTGTCCCCTCAAAATAACTCAACACACAGCCATTGATGTCTAAACCGCTGGCAACAAAAGTGAGTACACCCCTAAGTGAAAATGTCCAAATTGGGCCCAAAGTGTCACTATTTTGTGTGGCCACCATTATTTTCCAGCACTGCCTTAACCCTCTTGGGCATGGAGTTCACCAGAGCTTCACAGGTTGCTACTGGAGTCCTCTTCCCCTCCTCCATGATGACATCACGGAGCTGGTGAATGTTAGAGACCTTGCGCACCTCCACCTTCCGCTTAAGGATGCCCCACTGATGCTCAATAGGGTTTAGGTCTGGAGACATGCTTGGCCAGTCCATCACCTTTAACCTCAGCTTCTTTAGCAAGGCAGTGGTCGTCTAGGAGGTCTGTTTGGGGTCGTTATCATGTTGGAATACTGCCCTGCTGGCCAGTCTCTGAAGGGAGGGGATCATTCTCTGCTTCAGTATGTCACAGTACATGTTGGCATTCATGGTTCCCTCAATGAACTGTAGCTCCCCAGTGCCGGCAGCACTCATGCAGCCCCAGACCATGACACTCCCACCACCATGCTTGACTGTAGGCAAGACACACTTGTCTTTGTACTCCTCACCTGGTTGCCATCACACACGCTTGACATCATCTGAACCAAATAAGTTTATGTTGGTCTTATCAGACCACAGGACATGGTTCCAGTAATCCATGTCCTTAGTCTGCTTGTCTTCAGCAAACTGTTTGCGGGCTTTCTTATGCATCATCTTTAGAAGACGCTTCCTTCTGGGACGACAGACATACAGACCAATGTGATGCAGTGATTTCAGGGTCTTCAATCTTCTTATAGCCTAGGCCATCTTTTTGTAGAGCAACAATTCTTTTTTTCAGATCCTCAGAGAGTTCTTTGCCATGAGGTGCCATGTTAAACTTCCAGTGACCAATATGAGAGAGTGAGAGCGCTCACACCAAATTTAATACACCTGCTCCCCATTCACACCTGAGACCTTGTAACACTAACGAGTCACATGACACCGGGGAGGGAAAATGGCTAATTGGGCCCAATTTGGACTTTTTCACTTAGGGATGTGCTCACTTTTCTTGCTAGCAGTTTAGATATTAATGGCTGTGTGTTGAGTTATTTTGAGGGGACAGCAAATGTACACTGTCAGGGGCGTAACAGTTGTGACAAAACATGTAGGCAGAGCCTACGTACGTGCCGTTGCCATGCTTGTCTTGCTGTGTACACGAACCTATCTACCTCCATGCATGGTCAATTTGGCTTGATTTTATGCTTGTTGTATTATATGTGATATGAGTATTTTTAATCCCTTTACATCAATAAAATTTGCTTACGGTTTTATACTACGTGGATGTTTCCTTTATTCTATATCCATGATGAACATCCATTCCTCTGCATCCACTGAGACACACTTGGATTATTTGAAATGTAATGTTTCTGGATGATATGTGATGCCTGATTGACGAGGATATATCATGCTAAGCGCATTTGACTCAGTAATAGAGTCCTGCAACTCTGGTAAGAGACAATTTTACATTGGTGGTGGATCACGTGGTGGAATTTGATCACGCATACTTTTAGGACTTTCATTTTTGCAGTTTCATGAACAATATTTATTGGATTTTTTGGTACATTTTTTTGATCATTTTTTTAGCATCATTTGTTCACACTCTACATAGACTTATTCGTTTCATTTTTAATAATAGCGTTACATAATTTTTGTTCCAAAAGATAAAAGACACATATATCTGCAGCTCCGTAACTTTTAATACATCATTAATTGTGTTTTATACAGAACAAGCAGTGTAGGTATTTGAAAGTGACTTAGTATTAGCCTCTTGTAGTCCCTGTACAGCAGAGCTGGAGCGTGAATAGAAGAAGCAGCACATGGAGCCAATCAGTTCATGTGCCGACAAGAAGCATGCCAATAGGAGGAGAGACTAGAGTGACAGAGAAATTAGCCTTTTACTGTACTGCTTTTCCTTTCACTGTCTAGTCACAGGCTGGAGGCGGGTCCAGGATGACCCTCGGGTTGAATGATGCTGGCTATCAGACTGAGGACATCTAGTGGAAAATAAAAGTACTGTGGGGGAAATTGCTGGTTTGAAGGTACTGCAGCAAAAGTGAGTTTTGTTATTTTATCTTATAAGAGACCATTCTCTTTTAGCTTGTTATATTTAATTGGTGTTCTGCTTTAATGAACCATTCAATCCAAGTTTTGTAAACTGAACAATAGGTTAACACCATCCAAGGACATATAGCAGTACTGTTCCAAAAAAAGCTCTGCCAGCCTACTTCAACCAGGTACAAATCTGATAAAGTCTCTTTACTTTTTGTACTCTTAATCAGTTGTGTACAGCAAAGTGTAACAAAGAGATTTCCAGAAAACTGTTGGAGATGATCTCATGTTTATTTATGCACAATACTGTCTATGAGGTGCTGCTGTTTAATTCTGAATTACAAGTCTTTGGCAGGCATCAAAATCCCTGGAAAAAGTACTGCTATTTATCTAAGCAGGACAGTATTAGAGGAGAAAGGAGTACAGATACACCTTTGAGCCCCAGAGGCCAACAGAGTGACGACCACATGCAAACGCTTGAGGTGGAGTTAAAGCAGCACTCTACTTGAGATCTTCAAATGGTTCTCCACAATAGACACTACAGGTGAGCATCCCCTCGCTTAACCCACTTAACTTAGTATGAACACGCTAGATTTGCTCTCCATCAACATTGTGCTTCTTCGCTTCGAGGCCTCTCTCTTTTTCCCGTGACTCCCAGGCCAGGTCCGAAGGGAAGCCCTGTAGTACTGCAGCTGGACCAAAGAAAGGGGTTTCCTAGGGAGGGGACCTGAAGAACATTGGTTGGTCCTCCGTCACCACCTCTAGATAACACGCTACTCGGTCAGAGGGCTGCTACGGTATGTATTCTGGATCTCCATCCCACAAAAGCTCTCCACCTGTGACACCACTTACAAGCGTTAACTCAGCTTCACATTCTTATGTAGACTTCTTCCCGAGTCCTCATATTTTGTGTGAATTCTCTCCCCAGAGGATGCTACCTAATTAACTGTGCATACACCAGCATACACTCTTGAATAAACTTCAGACCAGGCAAAGGTTCTCTGTAGTGAAAATTCATATTTCCACCCACCCACTGCAGTGCTCTGTGCTGGCTGAGCTGAGTAATGGCCACACCCCTAATCACAAGTATCCCCACCATGACTTGTATTGAAGAGGAAAAGTCTGTGGCAGTCCGTCCATTAAGGGTGCACGGGTGCCGCCCCCTCTATAACGCCACCCCCCTATATGTATCATGGATAGATTCATGCATAGCATGAATGCATAGCATGAATCTATCCATGGCTGCCGCGGCCTCGTCCGGCCCCTTGACCGCTTCAGCCCCGGAAGATTTGGCTGCTGAATGACCAAGCCATTTTTTGCGATTTTGCACTGCGTTGCTTTAACTGACAAGTGCGCGGTCGTGCGGCGCTGCACCGAAACAACATTTACGTCCTTTTTTTCCCACAAATAGAGCTTTCTTTTGGTGGTATTTGATCATCTCTGCGGTTTTTATTTCTTGCGCTATGAACAAAAAAAATGCAACAATTTTGAAAAAAACACAATATTTTATATTTTTTGCTATAATAAATATCCTCATTTTTTTTTTTTAAAAAAAGGAAATTTTTTCTCAGTTTAGGCCAATATGTATTCTTCTACATATTTTTGGTAATAAAAATCGCAATAAGCGTATATTGATTGTTTGCGCAAATAGCGTCTACAATATAGGGGATAGATTTATAGCATTTTTATTATTATTATGTTTTTTTACTGGTAATGGCGGCGATCTGAGATTTTTTATCGACAGTATGGCGGACACATCGGACACTTTTGACACATTTTTGGGACCACTGGCATTTATACAGCGATCAGTGCTATAAAAATGCACTGATTATTGTAAAAATGTTACTGGCAGGGAAGGGGTTAACACTAGGGGCGATCAAGGGGTTCACTGTGTTCCCTCTCTGTGTTCTAACTAAAGGGGGGATGGGACTGTCTAGGGGAGATGACAGATCGCTGTTCATACTTTGTATGAATACACAATCAGTCTCTTCTCCCCTCAGAGAACTGGGATCTGTGTATTTACACACACAGATCCCGTTTCTAGGTGTGTCACGAGCGATCGCAGGAGCCCGTCGGTCAACGCGCCCGCAGCTGTGGCCACAGGGCGAAGCGACGTACCAAAACGTCGTTTCACCCAGCCATGCCATTCTGCTGCAGTAAAACTGTGGCGGCTGGTCGGCAAGTGGTTAATTACAGCGCCGGGGGTGTTTTTTATGCACCTGATTAGAGCCATAGGCTCTAATAGACTTCAAAATAGGGTGGACTCGGAGTGCAGAACATTGCACTCAGAGCCCATCCAGGTGTGTTACAGAAGCAAATGAATATTCACTTTTCTAACACTGAACCGCCTCTACGCCAATCAAGAAGTGCGGGTCTAATACCCATCACCTGATTGGCAGAAAGAACAGGCGCACCTATTGGATGCCTAGCAGGAAGAAAGAAGAGACTCATAGAGGACACAGCTCGCCGCTGCCTGACCCGCTGCCTATCCCACAGCTCACCGCTGTCACTTGCTGCCTGACCCGCCACCAGGATGGGGTAAGTGCCGGTCAGACAGTGGGCGGGGGGTCACAGTAGCTGCATTTGATGGGCACAGTGGTTGCATTTGATTGTCACAGTGGCTGCATTTGATGGCACAGTGGCTGCATTTGATTGGCACAGTGGCTGCATTTGATTGTCATAGTGGTTGCATTTGATGGGCACAGTGGCTGCATTTGATGGGCACATTGGCTGCATTTGATGGCACAGTGGCTGCATTTGATTGTCATAGTGGTTGCATTTGATGGGCACAGTGGCTGCATTTGATTGTCACAGTGGCTGCATTTGATGGGCACAGTGGCTGCATTTGATGGGCACAGTGGCTGAAATTGATGGCACAGTGGCTGCATTTGATGGCACAGTGGCTGCAATTGAAGGGCACAGTGGCTGAAATTATTGGGCACAGTGGCTCTATTTGATGGGCACAATAGCTAGAATTTATGGCAGAGTGGCTGCATATGATGGCACAGTGGCTGCAATTGATGGGCGCTGTGGCTGCATTTGATAGGCACAGTGGCTGCAATTGATGGCACAGTAGCTGAATTTAATGGGCACAGTGGCTGCATTTGATGGCACATTGGCTGCAATTGATGTTTTTTTTCCTGTACTTTTCAGTTTGTTTGCGCCCCCCAAGAATTTTGAGCAGCAGCCGCCACTGGGAAGAGTGTCTGACCAGATATGTTACTGAGTGCTGATTTTTAGGTGTACTGGGTCTTATTCCAGTGCCTTTTGGGCTGCATTCTTTGCAGATAACACAGCACAGCTAGATGATGTCATTACAACATCCAGCTAAGCATATATTATATATATATATTTTTGTAAATTTAATTGGGCTTTTTAGGTAACTCCACTTTCATGGAAAAAAATACAGCAATTAAAAAAAATCATAATAAAGCATATACAATTACTACACAAGCCATGTTGTAATTTGATATTATTAAAAATGATCTTTCCGTTTCAATCTGCAACACTCCATTTTTTTAGTGTAAAATTCAATGCAATGTGGCAATCCGGAGGCATTCTGTACAATGTTGGTGTACACCCAACCAGAAATTTAGTTTTTTGCTTGTGTGATTGGATCGCTGATTTTTCTAGACGTCTGCACTAAGATGCAAGTGAGATTTTAGGCATCCCCTGCAATGGAAGTTTCAGTTTTGCTGAAATATTATTCAAGGGTTAAATCCTTCTAAAGGGATGCAGACTCTGCAGCTCTTTACGTCAGAGCACTGATAGTGCACCAGTTGCTTGTAATGAACAAGACTCTCCTATTTAGATTTAGTCTGCAAAGGACATGGTGAAGCAAACATCTATTTCTTCAGAGCAGAAACAGTTAGTAATCTGGTACACTGTGTAGCGCTCTGAAGAACTCACTTGGTAATTTTGGGTTCTCTGTCCTACGCCTCAACTCCAAGAACAATCTCAGTCCTTCTGAAACACCTGGTTGAAAGAAAGTCACTGCAAGCACATATAAGGACACAAGTATAAGTACCTTTAACCTGGCTATGGGCTACTACCAGAAAATAGACACAAACTCATTTAGTGATAGATAAATTAAATATATGAGTTCAGGTTAGAATAAATGTCAAGTTGAACATTAATGAGCACACAGAAAGTAAATTCAGACACAGTCTTCTATACAGAGCAATAGCTATGCCAAAGTAACTTAAGATCAGATTCCATACCATTAAACTAGAATACACACGTGAATCAGCTGAATAAACAGTGCATTGAATGGTAACTGTTGTGTGGATAATAATAATACTACAACTGGGTTAGAGTACACTCTAACAGAATGGCTAAGGTATGGTGCAACGTCCACTGAGGGGTACCTCTTAACTAAGAAAAGGGCACGGGTCTTTGGGTAGCAATTGTAGAGGCAGTCTTTAGTCCTGACCCTTCAGGTGGCTAGCGTTGGTGCCCAATAACACCATTGGCACGCTTGAGGACAGTCAATAAGACCTGCAGGCAGCCATATAGCTATAAAGTAGCTGTGTACTCAGTTCCTAAGTCTCTAATAGTAGCAACAAGTCATGGCCACATGGCCTTCCCACCAATTCCAATGACACAGCAGCAGTAGTCCCAGTGGTTAAGTGTCCACACACTCTGGGTTGCCTGGGGCGACTCCAGTCCAGCGTGACAGTATTCTGGTGGTCTCAGTCCCTCAGCCCACAGCTCACATTTCTTCGCTCTCCAGTCCTCAGTACAGCAGAAGGCTTTTCAGTGGCTCAGTCTCTCTCCCTCTCTTTTCTCCAGGATGGTCCCACAGCACAAAGCCATCCTCTCACTCCTCCCCCTGCAATGCACTGACTATCCAGTGAAATTTTTGCCCAGACAAATCCTGCTCTCTCCACCTTTGAATCGGCAAAGGATCCTGGGTAGTGTGTCCTGCTACCATCCATTTGCCTTGTCACGGTTGAAAAAGGGTGGGGGTGCGAACGAGGAGAGCTGGCGCAGAGCTGGTAAAAAACCCGGCTATGACAGACTGTTAAATTCCCTGCAATGTACATTGATCACTTCGAGGGGATTGTTTTTTTCTCAACAAAAGTGGAGTTATTCTTTAAGCATACTCGAAAATTAGAAACTTCAGATTAAGTGGTTGGGGAGCTCAGCAACATCTGTTTCTAGAATTGCCACATGGATTCAAAACTCAACATAGACGTTAAAGTTGCATGTATTATTTATGACTGTTCATTCAAAGTACAATTTTAGCCTCTTTAACCCCTATTAAAATGTACTGAGTCGGTTTACCTTCAGTGTTGCTCAGTTTTCCACATAACAAAGATAAATCGCCCACAAGGAGGAAAGAAAGGCCAAAGACACAAATCACAAGAGCTCCAGGGATAGTCTTCTTGCCTAATAGGAAGGATAAGCTTCATTTCATGCTACTGAAATTGGGATTCTTTAACAAGACTGCATCCAGCAGACTACAATACTAAAGTACATGGCCTGGAGCTGAGTGAAACTAGGAGGAGGAAAAATATATTGGTGGCGCTGCGATTATGGCAATGAATGGGATGGAAAAAAGAACTGCTGCCCCTACTGATACAACCACCAAAGTGGAATGTAAATTCAAGTGTTAAATAAGGAAGGGTAGATGTGGCACTGTTCAAGGGTACAATAATTGCATGCCCCTATGTGACACTCTATGTATCCCTATATTATATTCCCACTAAAATTAATAAAAATCAGTGTTTAAAGTGTCAAATACTTAGTGCAAAGCCTAGTGTGTGCAAGTGCTTTCAATGCACATATGCAAGAGTAAATGAGTGTGTTGTAATCAAAAAATTACGTGCCTTGGTGATACTCATATATATCAAAACATTATTTTCATGCAAAAAAATATAAAAATGTATATATATATATATATATATATATATATATATATATATATATACCGTATTTATCAGCGTATAACACGCACAGGCCTATAACACGCACATTCATTTTAAGAAGGAAGTTTCAGGAAAAAAAGTTTAATTTTAAATAATGAACTTTGGGTCAGTGCCCATCTGCAGCCTCACCATTGCCATCAATGCAGCCTCATCAGTCCACATCAATGCAGCCTCATCAGTCCACATCAATGCAGCAGCCTCGCCATTGCCATCAATGCAGCAACTTCACCATTGCCATCAATACAGCAGCCTCACCATTGCCATCAATGCAGCAGCCTCACCATTGCCATCAATACAGCAGCCTCACCATTGCCATCAATACAGCAGCCTCACCATTGCCATCAATGCAGCAGCATCACCATTGCCTTCAATGCAGCAGCCTCACCATTGCCATCACTGCAGCCTGATCGATGCCCATCTGCAGCAATGGGAGCCCAGGAGAGGGGGCTTCCTATTACAGAGGCCGCCAAGTAAACAGGAGATTCTCACTGTATGTAATCTGATGGCGCTCGTCCCGCCCCCCTCCCTGTCCCCTCCAAGGCAGCTAAAATTGAAGTATTGGCGTATAACACGCACATGCTATTTGCACCCGATTATCATGGTGAAAAAGTGAGTGTTATAAATACAGTATATATATATATATATATATATATATATATATATATATATATACACGCTGTGATCATAAATAGTCCATAGTTCATTTCAGAAAAAAATATAAAGTGAAATATAAAAATTGAACATTAAAAATGGAAGAAGTGACAAGTGCTCTTCAAATCTGTGCTCCGTGCTCCTTATAGATCCCCAATAGGTATTGCACTCACCCGAACCACTCACCCCACACAGGGGTATCTTGCTTCCACAGTATCTGCCACTGTGCAGCAATCATCAGATCTTTATCTGCTCTGTCAGCTATATCTTTCCGTGCTTGCGGTATTAGGAGTATCTTTCTTCTTTAGATCTCCCTTCGCATCTCCCACATATAGGAAAGAGACATCTCCATAGTGTGATTCAGTTTTAAATTACATTTATTGTGACATAAAAGTGGAAACGTACTCACATTGATTCAAATGCATATAAGCCTTTAAAAAACACAGGAAGCCGGGAGGATTCGAGTTCCACGGCCCGAAACCGGAAGTGATGCAAAGACGCTAGATGCTATGCTATTAAACTTTTCAAGGCTTAGGAGAAACCTTAAGAAATTCTGAATGATTCTTGCTCGGTAAGGAGTCATAGGATCACCCCTAAAGTCGCAGGAACATTCAAGGCAACACCCAGAAGGGATCTTCCTGGGAGAGCAGAGTTATGCCCCGTACACGCGGTCGGATTTTCCGATGGAAAATGTCCGATCAGAGCGTGTTGTCGGAAATTCCGACCGTGTGTGGGCTCCATCGGACATTCTCCATCGGATTTTCCGACACACAAAGTTTGAGATCAGGATATTTTCCGACAACAAAATCCGTTATCGGAAATTCCGATCGTGTGTACACAAATCCGACGGACAATGTGCCACGCATGCTCAGAATAAATAAAGAGATGAAAGCTATTGGCCACTGCCCCGTTTATAGTCCCGACGTACGTGTTTTATGTCACCGCGTTCAGAACGATCGGATTTTCCAACAACTTTGTGTGTCCGTGTGTATGCAAGACAAGTTTGAGCCAACATCCGTCTGAAAAAATGCTAGGATTTTGTTGTCGGAATGTCTGAACAAAGTCCGACCGTGTGTACGGGGCATTAGACTGAAGCTGAAAGCAGGTCTTCAGACTGCGTGGGTCACAGTGAGTAGGCCTTAGAGGATTCTCAGGAGAGAGACTATTGTTCCAGACCAGCTGCACAAGTGTGCCTTGGAGAATAGAAGGCCTCTGTGCTAAAACTGTATGCTACCTTTTTGTAGAGGGAAACTGCTTTATTCTGTATAGCTGCTTCAAGATGGTGTCCTTATTCAAGTTGTTTAGTTCTGGGCATCCCAAAGCTCTTAAATGTACCTACAGGTACGCTTATAATAAGGTTTACTTGTAGGTACAAATAAACAAAGGCAGTTTACTCCCACTTTAATGGTGTGCTGTGGTGTGCCTTCTCTGTATTTCTCACTTCCTTTCCAGAAGGGATATATGCAGGAGGAGGTGGGACCTTGTGGTCCCCTCACTGTTGTGAGTCGAGAAGGCGACCATACATGTTTAGATGAAGCCGCCACCATAACATGTTCCGATGGAAACTAATAGAGCACCAAATGTACAACTAAATTACTTCAGTAAAATTGTGAATTGGGGAACGAAGTATCAACTTTCCTGTTAAACCTCTGGATGATGAAGAAAGCAATATAATAGGAAAGAGGAGCAACCAGCTCAGGAGAGGGAGTGGTGGCAGCTGGTGATGGAGGTTGTGTAGGTGGGGTAGCTTGGCAGGTGGTGAACTAGGGTTGCCACCTCATCCCTTTAATCCAGGACACATATTAATTACACAGGTTCTGAGGCTGATTTAATGCAGATAAGGCACCAAGTGAGTTTAATTACCACCTTAATCAGCCTCAGAATCTGTGTAATTAATATGTGTCCTGGATTCAAGGGATGATGTGGCAACCCTATGGTGAACCCTTCCGAGCGACTGGGTCTCTATCTTAGGGCTCGCTGTGGATGGAAACCTTCCAGGGCCTTGGCTTGTAACCATGGTGTGCGAGGCTTCATGAAGTATGTGTAGTGGCTCCCCTCCCCCCCCCCCCCGTGTGGAGAAGAGCTGGTGGAGGAAAAATAAGCGGGACAGGTGTCACTGGCAGGTGAGGGATGTTATCTTCTCATATGTGGGGCCCTGGTGAAGTAGCTTGGCCTCTGGCCATGAAGGGCCTGTGAACTACAATCAGCATGTAGTTCCCCTATGCCTACACCCAAACCAGACAATTATTATTAATGCTTGTGGTGGGAGATTGGTAGACTTCATTATGGGACTAATATCTTTCAGTGCCTCTGCTCCTGCTACACAAAGAAGTAAGCATCAGGGACGTCACAGTGACACAGGAATGTGAAGACTAACACAGATACCTGCACTGTAGTACCAATATTACATTATTATCACACATTAATTTTAAGTCATTAAGGATGTGTTTTCATGTGGAAAGCACAGAGATAATTGCATTTGAATAGAGTGTATTATATAGAATTTGATGCTATTGTAATTAATTATCAAGAAAAGCTCTTTTTTGTGCTAATAGAGAGCACAAATTATTGCCGTGGCCAGTGTTATTATGTTTAATGATATGGCTGGAAATGAAAGGCCAGCTAACAGGATTCTTCTGAACCTCAGTATTACCCATTATTACTGCTTCAGAGCAAATGCTTTTAACCCACATGATAGCCAATAACTTTATGAATGCCATTTAATAAATGTTTGTGTAAGGTGGATGATAAAAGTCATGAACCATGGTAAATAGACCACAGAAGTTGATTATACCCTATGTGTGATGAAGACTTGCTAAAAGACTAGGCAGGTACACTTTATCAGTGCCAGGACAAGGTCGTACAATGCCCAGGATGAAGTCGTCCCCCCCATTCTGTGTGCACCTGATCATCTTCCACAGCTGCCACCACTCTTGTGTCATTGCACTGCTACAGGTCCACTAATCAGGTTTTACCTGGAAGTGACCAGTTTTGTGGTGGGATCTCCCTGCCGTGTCAGTCTTCTCAACCTCTGTCAGGCTTCTTGCATTGACTGTGAATAGCACCAAAATAAAAGGCAGGGCACACAATTGATGAGAAGGGGATAGCTTTCCCATGGTGCCCCCCCACCAACTGGGACACACTGCACCCCAGGTAGCTGCCCCGTCCCCTCATTCAGGCCCTTGGAGGAGGAATCCTATCTGATTTAGAGAGTACTTTGCAGATTTACTGCTTCCAGACACCACAACTGCAACAAGTCAGAAGTGTCTCTAGACTTCCGTAGCTGCGTTGGTATAGGGCAGTGGTCTCCAACAGATGCGGCCTATTGCTTGTCTTTATCCGGCCCATTGGGGCTCCATTCCTCCCACTGATGACACTACTCTGCTATCTGACACCGACAATGGGGCACCATTTCTCCCATTGACACCAATAATGATTTCCTATTCTTCCCTATGATAACCAAGATTGGGCACTATTCCTCCTCATACCGAATGTGGCGATATTTACTCCCACTGATGGCAGGAAAATTTCCAATCCTGCTGGTCAAAGTCCGGCCCCCCTAGAGTCTGAAGAGCAATATACCACAGTGGCAGCCAGTGGTAATTTTCTTTGTGGGGGGTGCCAAACAGTACCCCCCAGTCGGTCAACCGGTGGGTCTGGTGCACCTACCCCATCAGCACTTCTCCTGGGCTCTCGGCGGAGCGGCTCTCCCTTCCCCAGTCTCCCTTCTCCAGTCTCCACAAGCGACGGCTCTGGCTTCCATTTCCTCCTTCTCAGGGGCCAATCAGGAGTCTTCTCTTTTCCAGCCAATCGGAAAACGGGTCTCAGACCTGCTTCTGATTGGCAGGATTGAGCATCAGTGTTACAACAGCGAATATTCGTTCGCTGTAGTAACACCTGGGTGGGCTTGTAGTGCAATGCTCTGTGCCACAAACCCACATATTCTTAAGCCTATTAGAGCCTATGGCTCTAATCAGGTGCTTCAAAAATACACCCCGCCACTGTAATTCAGGCGCCTGGCATCCTGAAATGGGCCAGACGCCTGAATAGGGGTGGCAGCAGCGGCAGTGGATAGATTCATGCATGAATCTATCCATTAGTCATATAGGGGGTGGCGTGGAGAGAGGGGGAGGGGCTCGGGTGCCCCTAATGGACAGGCCACCACTGATAAACCAGCCCTTTGTTTAGAGAGTTTGGGGACCTCTGGTATAGAGGATGCTGAATGCACACTGTACATACAGATGGGGGAGGGATTTTCTTTCTATAGTAGAATCAGGGACTCAATGTCACCTACAATCTAAAAAAATATAGAATTTGTAGGTATCATCCCACAAATATCACAAATAGCAAGAAAAACATGACTTTAGGTAGACCTTAGCTACCATTTCATCAGGACATTCAATATAGCTGTTCTTGTGCCAATGAAATAAAAAGATAATGATCCATCTGGAAACAGATTAACCACTTCAATACCCCCTTCCTGCCCAGGCCAATTTTCAGCTTTTTTACTGATGGGCACTAATTGGCACTGATGGGGCTGTACTGATGGGCACTGATGAGGCGGCGCCGATGAGGCGGCACTGATGAGGCAGCACTGATGGACACTGGCGAGGCAGCACTGATGGGAACTGAGGAGGCGGCACTGATAATCAGTGTCCTGATTATGAGTGTAAACAATGTACCCAGTGCCCTGTCAGACTTGCTGATTATCGGCTCTCCTTTCCTCACACAGAGACAGCGTGAGGAAAGGAATGCCAATAACCAGCAAGTCTGGTCACATGATTGGACACAGCTGATCACATGGTAAAGGGCCACTGTGTTTTTTTTTTGCACTATAAACAAAAAAAAAGACAATTTTGAAAAAAATATATATATATATTTTTTACTTTCTGCTATAAAACATTTCCAATAAAAAATTGTAAAAAATCAAATTTTTTCATCAGTTTAGGCCAATATGTATTTGGCTACATATTTTCAGTAAAAGACATCCCAATGAGCGCATATTAATTGGTTTGCGCAAAAGTTATAGCTTCTACAGACTATGGGATTTTTTTAATATTTTTTTTTTGCTAGTAATGGCAGCGATCAGCAACTTATAGCCAGACTGTGATATTGTGGCGGACACCTAACTGACACTTTCAAGACTTTTTGGGGACCAGTGACACCAATACAGCGATCAGGGAGGGAAGGGCAGGGAATGGGTTAACATCCGGAGTGACCAAAGGGTTAAATGTGTTCCCTGGGAATGCTTACTAACTGTGGGGGATGTGCTTTGACTGGAGGTGTCAGATCCTGTACTAGGACTACAGATCATGTACTAGGTACGTGATCTGGCACAGAGCGGCCGCCGTGCCGCAGTATTTGTGCGTGGGGCGGTCGCTAAGAGGTTAAAGTAAACAGAAACCCTAACTAAATGACATTAAGTTTGCAAAGCAATAGCCGTCTTCTTTTTTAATACTTGTTTTTGTGATCCTTTGTTGCATCCGAGTACTGATAATCTCCCGCACCATTGGGAAACAATTGTGGACTGTCACCTTATAACAGGAAGTCCCTGGAAAATGACTTGTATGGCAGCATCAACGGGTATTATTATAATTTTTTTTCTTACGCATATATGAATATTTCGTGATTGGGTTAAAATTAATAACCAAAATAAGCCAGACAGTTGACAAATAGTGTTTTACCAATTTTATTATTTCACTGACCCATCTTTACAGGATCAAATTGTTCACGGAAGGAGAGAAGATTACAGTGCAGTTACACCTTCCACCAGCTGTAACAACAAATATTTTTACAATACGATTTAACAAAAAAAATATATGTCAAAATGCATTCATCCCTAAAAACATACTTGACAATGATTAATTTAAAGGAGAACTCCTTTTTTTTTTAAAGGCAGCATCTTAAAAGGTAAGGGACTTTTAAATAGCTAAATACATCAAATTAACACTTTTAGCTACTTTAATTAACAGAGCAGTCCAGTACCTGACAACCTTAAAAATGACATCTAGTTGACCCCTTCTTCCACTATTGTCTGCCAAATGGCAGCACAACATACCAGTAGCAAACCACTTGAATCCACCCATTGCGTCATGGAAGCTCAACTTGTCTTTCCCTAGTCATGACCATCTCGGCTATGACATAATGAAGAGAAGTAGTGACCACATACAAGTTAAAAAATTCAAACATTTGCACATATTTCCTGGCTGTTAGAAGCATGTTTTTTTTTTTCTCATAGATAGAAGTAGTTGTACAAAAAATATTAATTGGATTGTGTTATATGGCCAATAATCATAGAACCTGGTCAGTTTTTACTGATCTTACAATAAGGCTTTCAGCATATCTGGTCAAACAATCTTGCTTTTTAAAATATTTTATTTTTTTATTGTTTTCGATAATAAAATTATACATATGGTATGCCTGCAACATCCTATTTCTATTAATGCTTGAATGCGAAACAAAACCCATCGGTTTAACAGTTTCGAAAAACAGTTACATTCCCAGCACGTGCTGGGAATGTAACTGTTACATTGGTTTTGCTCTCAACCAAACTATCAAACCATCAAATGTCTGGTGTCATAACTGATCACATGGGCAGCATCATGGCAGCCTAAGATCAAACAGAGGCCAAAATGGCAGCATCCGTGGCTGAAAATGATAGGAGGGTTTAGTTCCACTAACAAGTACAGTTACTTCTTTCAGCCACCAATCACATTCATTCTTGACCTGGTAGAAGAATGTAGATAACTTCTAAGTAAGACTATGCTCCTACATCACTTGCTCTTACACTTTGTAATTTTGTTGGAAAATTTGGAGATTACCATCAGCTTTCAGCCATAGCAACCTGCCACCAATAGTTTCAACATTTTCAAATGGGCATATTGACTTGTAATCTAGAACTGAAGGGGCAAAGATCTTCCAAAGCTCCAAAGATTTCCTTCACAATCTCACTGGTAACGCTTTGTTGTGCTGCAAACCTATTATTTGAATGTCCCACAGGAATACCATCAGCACACTAGTGTTGGTCAACTTAATCTTAAGGTTTCAGTGCCATCAACCCCCCCCCCTCTCTCAGTTGACTTGCAGGGCAATCAAAAAGGCTTTTGGGATCTACCATGTTTTTGAAACATTTCCAATGCAATTTTTAGATTTGGGTTGCTTGAAACTAATAAAATTAAGCAGTACTTTGAAATCTATAGTGAAGATCCAATGTTGCCAACAGTTGTGAGTAATTGTTCTCCAGTGCACAGAGATAGTCATCCTGGCATCATTGTCATGTTTATTCAATATAGGAATGTTCTGAATGGTTGTCATTATATGCAAGATGGTTTTCCAAAAGGCCACTAAGAGCTTTGCTGCAGAAAGGACAAGCTCTGTTCATGTCTATTGATTAATGAGCTGCCATTCAATCATAGGAGACATGGATATAGGCAGGTTTAGGGACTTGGTCAGCTGGTCACTAATGTCCATCTCACGATCTCCCAAGCTTTGACTGAATGGTAGCTTCTGCAAATGAAGCCTACCATTTGTATAAGCCTATTAATGGACAATGGTGCCATTAATGTGCAGAGCCGTGAGTTGCCTAGACAGGATCTAAATGTGTTCTAACTCATTTCGAAGAGAAGTGAGGATATGCAAACTGTAGTGACTCATAAACAAGAATCAAATTTTAGATCAGTAAAGAGGGCTTCTGATTAACTATATTAACTAGAGTTTGCTCATTGCCACCCTTGTTTGTTCTGTTGTTTCTAGCAGTAAAAAAGTAATCCAACAAATGCTTATTTTTTAATACATAATTTGTTTCAGTGTGCTTTCCTTTATCTGTAGTTAAGCATACCTGGGGATAACATGGCCACTATTCTGTGACTTCTCTAAAATTAACAGAAAAAAAAATCCTGCTTTTTCTTTTGAATTTTAAGTTCATGGGGTCCTGTACCTCTACATCAATAGCCAATAGCACTAATGAACTTGGTTGAAATACCTGTTACAGTACAGGGATACTTTAAAGTGTAAGTTCACCCTAACAGAAAATCTGTGAACTTACACTGGACCCCCTCCCCATCCCCCACCCCCCGGTCCCGCTGTACCGTAGTCCCGCGATCCCCCGCTGTCAGACGCCGGAACGCCACTTTACCGGTCTGGGGATTTGAAATCCCATGGCTTAATCTACTATCCGTACCTCTCAGACCTGATTGGTTGTCATGAGTAATGGCTCCCCTTCTTCCCCAGTCTGGTAAACCAGCCTCAATGACTAATATAACATGTGCCATCAATGTGTTTTAACGTATGGATGCCATTAAAGAGTCAATTTTCACCTCAATACAGTAAAGTGCTGCAAACACATTTGATATGGCTGGGGTCTATGAAAAATTCTCCTGGTCAGAGGTTATGCTATAGTAACATATAAATGATTTTTGAGCAAGTGAAGGAAAACGGTGAATCTGTAATGCCCGTAAACATGAACATGGCAATGGTGATCACTGCAAATAAATACAGTTAGTATACTGTATATTTATTCATGTTCTCTTAAAATGTGACAAAATGAAAATCAGGAATGATATACAGTATATGATGAAGTATATGATGAAGTCTTTTAGGAACATTAACACAGCAGGTCCATCCTGTAACATTATTACCCGTTGATCCTGCCAGTGGATCTTTTATTTTTCCACTCACTGTAATGGGGTGACAACACTGTTGCTTCTGAAATGAACCCTGTGGAGAGGGTAGTCATAGATGGACATGTATTTTTACATGGACAATAACAACTTTTATAAACAAAAGGCCTTTGTGTGTATATAGTGATGTAGCATGACGTTCTTGGTCCTTTGATGACGAAACATGTAGGGCAGAGCCTTGTGCGTCACCACGTTTGTAGAACAAGGAATCTCTGCCTGTTTGTGACATTTGTACACTGACATGTTTATTTCATTAATGTGAGTGTATTTCTATGTATTAAATAAATAACTTATCAGTCTTTTATTGCACTATAGAGAGGCGTGTATTCTTTCTTTCTTCACATGGTTACCTGTCTCTTGAGTCTTGGTTGGAATATTCAGTGGCAGACTCCGGATGATTAGGGAGCCTTGGAGTGACCCTATATGCGGTACATGACTTCTCTTGAGAAAGGGGGTCCTGTCCAATTGCTAAGCAGGCACATTATCACACACTTGGTGATGGTGGTCGTTGGTATTGAATTAATTTAAAGTAGCACTTAAAACACAAATTTGCTAAATGTGAGCATTGGGACTTTCTTATGCACTATTCAATATTTCCGTTGATTTTTTTAAAGACATTTTATCACTGTTCACTGTCTTTTGTAATAGTATTTTCTATGTACAGTAAATTTGATTTTTAGTGCAGCGCTTTTTAATATGTATATTAACAACTTTTATACCAGGAGGTCCTTAATTCTTCAGACACGTTTCTGCAAATTCCAAAAGAAAATTACTTTAAAACCACAAACGGTTATATATTTTCTAAAATCATAGGCCCTGTTGAATACAAGATTTTTTTCTTTATGTTGCACAATATTTTTACGCAACTTTTTATCAAATCTATATTTTTAGGAAGAAAATACAATAAAATCAAATGCACACAAACACAATACAATACCAACTTTTTTAGTAAATTATAAAAGATGGGGTTGCACTGAGCAAATTCATATAAAACATGTCAAACATTACATTTGTGCAAACCCACCAAATGGCCAAACATTACGGTACTCAAAACTGAACATAGGTGACACTTCAATAGCCTTTACAGGTCATTACTTTGGGGTTAACTGTAAATTAGGACCCTAGAATTATTGCTCTCACTCATTCATGGTGATACCTAACATGTATAATGTAATCGCTGTTTTCATACGTGTGTGCACCTTAAGTGCAAATTTGCATTTATGTATCTGCAAAGGGTGATAGGATTGCTTTAAGGTTTTTTTGTTTTTTTTTGTTTTTTTGCATTTCTTATTTATTTTATTAGAATTCAATGTTTTAAAATAAATTTTCCATTCAATTTTATTGCTACATACATGTGAGCACCCGATGTCTGTGTTATTTTATTCAAATTTTCATTCTTTTAACAACTAACACTTGTAAGCAGTTTTTGCAACAGTTTTTGTTTTGAAATAAAGGTTCAAACCATGAAAATAAAAGCTGACTAGAAAACGTACCACTAATGCCACTTTTGCTGGACAGCTTGGTCTGTTACAGGAAACAAATAATAATGGATCTACTGGCAGGATCAACAAGTCGTAAAACTATTAAAAACAAAAGCTGCAGTGTTAATGTTGGCGACAGACCACATTAGTTATATGTTATTTTATTTCTGTTACACCTTGAATTATAATAAAAAAAACAGCTCTGGATTGCTTTAAGAGGGTTGATTTAGGGGTTGATTTACTAAAGGCAAATGCACTCTGCAAATGCAGTTGCTCCAGAGCTTAGTAAATGTGGTAAGGCTTTACTTTGCAGAGAATACCCAATCACATGCAAGGAAAATAAAAAAAAACAGCATTATTGCTTGCACGTGATTGGATGATGAAAGTCAGCAGAGCTTCTGCTCATTTACTAAGCTCTGGAGCCACTGCACTTTCAGAGTGCACAGTCTATTTGCCTTTAGGAAATCAACCGCTGAGTTCCATACCTCTCAACCTTATATTATATGAAACTGACCCAACTGTATACATCTCCTGCAGTCTATGACAGGTTACTTGGCCATTCTGACAGCTGGAGAAACCCAAATTCGATCCTCCAAAATGTCTCGCAATTGAGGCTGTCTCGTCAGGATCAAACCATCGATCATCAAAGGTGTGAGCTCGGCCTATCATTACCCCCTCAGCAACATACCACTGTAGTCATTATTTCTATTAAATTTTTACCCAGTGTTTTTGGTGGATATACAGGGCAAGTAACTTCTGCATATTTTTTCAAAAAGATGCTTATAAATGCAAACTTTAATAAAAAGAATTTGCAAGAAAAAAAAAAAAAGATGCTAATGAAGAAAACTGAAAAGGGAAAAAATGTTTCTTTCTATATGAACTAAAAATGTAAAAAATTAAATAAAAATAACACAACCTCTGTTACTCTTAATGGCTCGTGTTGGTAATTTTCAACCCCCAAAATGACTATACTTTTCAATAAATGTTTGCATACTGCATTCATTGCTATTGTGACTCTTGTCTCAATAGACCCAATAGGCCAATCTGCAGTGAACATATAATAACAAGGTTGACTCGTGTGTATGGGATGGGTGACTGAAGTGTATGGCTGGTTCTGTTGTGGACACCGGTGTTCCATTAAGACTTTCTTGTCTTAATTTTATTAAATGTGTTTGGAGGAGGGTATTTGTAAATTAAATTATACTATTTTTCTAGATGTTTGTCATCAGAGGTGTTTCTATTTTTGTCTTGGTAAAGATGGATTATCAATAAAGATTATTAGTCCTTAAGGCTCCTTTCACACTGAGGCGCTTTGCAGGCACTAAAGTGCTAAAAATAGCGCCTGCAAATCGCCCTGAATGAGCTGCTCAATGCAATCCAATGTGAAAGCCCCGAGGGCTTTCACACTGGAGCGGTGCGCTTGCAGGGCGGTCTTAAAAGTCCTGCAAGCCGCATCTTTGCAGCACTGTAGGAGCGGTGTATTTACCGCTCCTAAGGTGCCCCTACCCATTGAAAACAATGGGAGAGCGCTCCAAACCCGCCTGCAAAGCGGCGCTTTGCGCCGCTTCGCGGGCAGTTTTAACCCTTTTTTGACCGGGGGTCAAAACCGCGCCACTAAAATGACGGTAAAGCGGCGCTATATTTAGCGCCGTTGTACCGCCAACGCCCGCACGCCTCAGTGTGAAAGTAGCCTAACACTTTTGTATCCTTTCTGAAGAATACCTTTGGGGACCTCTCCCCCTGCTTTTTTGAATATTTATGCTTCTGTATTCAGAGGATCACCACCCGGTGGCTGTAGTTCCACACATAGGGTATGGTTTTTAAGTAACTCCCCTATAGGTCAATTTGTTCAGTGACATTTATCTACTTCCCTGAGACCTTTTTCAAATAGGACTTATCTTTAGATGAGCTTTGGAATCCACTGTTTCCGTTTTTTCATATTCATTGCTATGGAGTTTGAGTTTGCCCTATATATATGTATACATCCAATACTGTATAAGCTAAAATAGACATGGGGGTTGATTTACTAAAGGCAAATAGGTGGTACACTCTGCAAATGCATTTGCACTCATTTTCCCCAGTGCTTAAGCCTAGTACATATGGCCCGAATGTTGGGTGGCATCGGCCAGTTCAGTATAAACCAGCGGACATTCGGCCCCTGTGTACTGCAGTTGGTCTGACAGAAGCCGGCCATTCACTTTGTAAAGAAAACCCAATCAGGTGCAAGAAAAATAAAATGTGAACAGCATTTTTACTTGCATATGATTGTGTGATGGAAATCAGCAGAGCTTCACCGCATTCCCTAAGCTCTGAGGAAAATGAGTGCAACTACCCTTGCAAAATGCAAGGTCTATTTATCTTTGGTAAATCAATCCCATTATTTTACAAAACATTGCAGATTTTTTTTTCTCAGTGTATTTGTTCTATTGTATATAGTACTGCCTCATGACGGCTACTCTTATTTTTTCACCATGTCAGTAAGTGATCACAAGAAAAAATTACAGTGATTTGGTTTTATGGTCTCTGAGTTCACAGTTCAGTGCTTACATCAACTGTTTTTCCCAGTATGGCACTTAAAAAGAAGATACATCAATAACTGGATAGAACAGCAAGATAAATAAATTATCCATAACAAGTGGTTTGCAGTCACTGGTGGTTGATCTGAGTGTTTAGTCGTAAGTAGCTTTTTAGGAGCAGGTATAACCAGTTCCCAAAGTCAACAAAATGCGAGATATTGTCCGTGCTACAACTTGTAGCAAAATAGTCAAACATCACTCTGCAAAATGAGCAAAGATTGATTCTGTCTGTTTTGTAATTCTTGCCGTCTGTATTCTTCTTCCAATCTTTGTTTCTCTGTATTTGTGTAGAACGTGGTTTGTATTTCACTTTTTCTGATTTTATCAAAGTTGCTGAAATCTGCAACATATTTTCCCTGCTGGGACAAAGAGACAACAGGAACAAATTCGAAGCCCCAATAGATCTCATCTGGCAGATAAGATGTTCTGCTTTGGCACACTGTGCTGGTAGATTCCACTGTGGCATTAAGAAGAACGACAAGTTCAAAGTATTTTGTTTTAATGTTCCCAGCAGTAAGATCATGCAGTGGGCTATTTTCATCCAGCACGTGATAAAACATTAATGGCAGAATCAAAAAGGGGCTTTCTGAAGAAGAGTCTACATGGAAGCTCATGTTGTCTTGCTTTAGCAAGATCTTCTCCCCTTCTTTGGTCTCATAGGTATGAAGTAATTTACCGTACAGTTGGCATTGTATCAGCAAGCTTTTTCTCATGTTGGCCACCTGTACTACCAAACACATCTTTCCATTGTGTTTTGTGATAACGGCCTTGTTGCTGAATTTAATGGTTTCGGCCCTTTTTTTAGGTCTAGCAATTTTGGCAAGGAATGTACCAGTGATGAAAATTTCTATTAAAGTTGTTAAGACCAGTTGGGCCACCAGTAAGAGGATAGCGACAGGGCACTCTTCAGTAATGTAGCGGAACCCATAACCAATTGTGGTCTGCGACTCCAGAGAAAAAAGAAAGGCACCAGTAAAGGAGTCAACATTCGCTACGCATGGAGTGTGGTTGGTAGTTGGGTCAATGTGGACATCTCCATGTACTAATGCTATCACGAAATATATGATTCCAAAAAAGCACCATGTCAGGAAGAAGGTGGCCGCAAACAAGGTCAGCTTGTACCTCCATTTCATGTCAATAACAGTGGTCCACAAGTCCTGGAGGTATAGAAGAAAGACACCCTCCACTTTGTCAATCTTGACATTGCTATGTCCACTCTTGGATATCACCCTTGGCCTCTCAGGCTTCACTTCATTATGAATCGCATCTTGAACCAGTGGGAGGTCTGAGATATCAGAGTCAATGGTATCCATAATCGCCTCAGGAAGAGCACTAAAGAAGAGAAGAAAAAGATATGGTAAGTCCCAAAAACGTTACCTTACAGCTGGGATTCAATGAACAAGCATAGATTTTTCTACTTGTCTAATTGTATGAACAGTAAAACTTAATTACAGCATTATGCATACAAAGGCATTATTGCTAACATTAAGATTATGTAAGAGTTCCAAGGAATGCCAAAGGGTTCTCCTCCTATACTAATCCTAGCTTCTATTATAGGATTTAAACACACCTATCTAAGTTATGGTTGCCAAAGTAGTCAATATTGACCCCCAAGAACCGAAGGGACTATGCCAGGGATTATAAAATGGCTTGGGGTCAGTAAGTGATTGGTGGTCAATAGGTCATCAGTAGACGATAAAATGTCAGTTAGGCTCAATTAATCTTTTGAGCCCTTTGTAGAGCTTTACATCAGTCCCTAGTTCTGAAAATGAGATGGCTTGAATTGAAGTGTTGTTACTGGCTATGTTTACCACCAGTATGCTACCCTGTTTCCCCGAAAATAAGACCTAGTGTGATTGTCGGTGATGGCTGCAATATAAGCCCTACCCCTCAAATAAGCCCTACCCTGTTTCCCCGAATATAAGCCCTACCCTGAAAATAAGACCTACAAGGACTTTAACTAGGGCTTATTTGGGGGGTAGGGCTTATATTGCAGCCATCACCGACAATCACGCTAGGTCTTATTTTCGGGGAAACAGGGTATGATTGCAATCCTCCCACTTCCATGAACGATATACTGTATATATGTGTTCACTTCTCTTACTGAGATCACCCCAGCCATTTCAAACGCTGTTGTAGAGCCAGTGAGTGCACCTAAAACAATAGCAGTAGTGCCAAGAAATGCATTGCTGTGCATTTACTAAGAATTTAGCATTTTAACATTGGTAAACAGCAGTTGATGCCAAGAGTAAGTCTTAAATGTAATTACATTCAATATGATTCTTGTTCATAGTACTACTATTTAAAGTAGTATTTATGAAAATATTTATAAATAAATAATAATATTTATTATTTAAATATTTATTTATAAATGTTTGGGGGTACATGAACAATCTGAAACTTCACAAAGGGGGTTGATAAGCTCACGAGTTTGGGGGCACTTCATCTAAACACTTACCGGTCCACCAAAAAAGCAATTTTTTCCCAGATTTAGGATTCATATTCTAGCCATTCCATCTACTATAATGATGTAAAATGACAGTAATCATCAGGTAGCTTGCTACCATAGAACCAGTTTATTAGAGTCCTGACTATTACTACAAAAGTCACACTCTTGTAATGACTTAACCAACATTATTGTGCAATCCGCCCAAAGAAACTAAAATTAAGTTTTGCTCAAAACATATTAAAGGTCACTAAATTATAGGTCCAAATCTCAAAGCAAATCCAACAAGATAAGAATCTTTCATTTCAAGTCGCAGCCTTGTTTCTTTTATCCCACTTAAACATAGCAATTGGCAAAACTACGAGCTTGCATTTCCCTAAAATGTTGGTGAAAATCAGGAAATGGGGAAAACAAAATGAAGATGATTTTTATAAGTGTCATGTTTAAGTGGCTCCTAAGGGTGCATGGAAGCTCTTTTCTCATATTGCCCATCAAATACAATTCAAAATACTAACAATAACAATATAAAGCCATTTACAATTCTGCCCCAAGCTACATCACCAATCGTATCTCTAAAAACAACTCTTCCTTAGCATAATTTTTGATGATTCTTTCTTTTTTCTTTTTTTTTCACAGAAATAAAAAAAACAGCAACACAGGTATAAGATATCAAGTACATAATGTAGAATGAAAGCTGATACAATAAGCAACAGTTTTGAGCATCGTACAATCTTTTTTTGAGCGCATGGAAATGTGGAGTGCAGTACATTTCTATGCGCTGGAGAAAGAGTGTAGAATGCTTTACAAATAGAGAGTCAATGAACACTCAGTTCTATTGAAAAAAGTTGTTTATCAATGTTTTTCCATGACACAGTGTAGCCAGATGTGACGTATTATCTCACATGGCCTCTTTAATTTGTGTTCTTGTACAAGCCGGTTTTGTCAGGGTCAGTAGAAAAACAGGTATTTATGGTAATGTGGAGTACGTTCAGTGTTGCCTTAAGGGAAGATTCGTGTTGAACCCAGGTACAGAACTGATTACTTAAAACAGATTGCAATTGCAATCACTAAATCGCAAATGGAAGAAAAATATTTATTTATTTTTTATTTATTTCAGGTACTTATATAGCGCTGTCAATTTACGCAGCGCTTTACATATACATTGCACATTCACATCAGTCCCTACCCTCAAGGAGCTTACAATCTAAGGTCTCTAACTAACATTCATACATACTAGGGACAATTTAGACAGGATCCAATTAACCTACCAGCATGTCTTTGGCGTGTGGGAGGAAAACGGAGGAAACCCACGCAGGCACAGGGAGTACATGCAAACTCCAGGCAGGTACATATATGTACAGTATATATATATATATATATATATATATATATATATACACACACACACACACGCATACACAGTGCCTTGCAAATGTATTCACACCCCTTGGCATTTTTTAACATGGATTGTTTGAGGATTTGCATCATTTAATTTACAGAACGTGCCCACAACTTTGAAGATGTTTTTTTATTTATTTCTTTTTATTGTGAAGCAAACAACAAATAGGACAAAATAACAGAAAAGGTCAATGTGCATAACTATTCACCCCCCTAAAGTCAAAAAAAATTGTAGAGCCACCTTTTGCGGCTATCACAGCTCCAAGTCGCTTTGGATAAGTCTCTATGAGCTTGCCACATCTTACCACTGGGATTTTTGCCCATTCCTCCTTGCAAAACAGCTCCAGCTCCATCAAGTTGGATGGTTTGCGCTTGTGAACAGCAATCTTTAAGTCTGACCACAGATTTTTTATTGGATTGAGGTCTGAGCTTTGAATAGGCCATTCCAACACATTTATATGTTTCCCCTTAAACCACTCAAGTGTTGCTTTAGCAGTGTGTTTGGGGTCATTGTCCTGCTGGAAGGTGAACCTCCGTACTAGCCTCAAATCACACACAGAGAGGTACAGGTTTTGCTCAAGAATATCCTTGTATTTAGCACCATCCATCTTTCCCTCAACTCCGACCAGTTTCCCAGTCCCGACTGCTGAAAAACATCCCCACAGCATGATGCTGCCACCACCATGTTTCACTGTGGGGATGGTGTTCTTTGGGTGATGAGATGTGTTGAGTTTGCGCCAGACATAGCGTTTTCTTTGATGGCCAAAAAAGTTCAATTTTAGTCTCATCAGACCAGAGCAGCTTACTACATACATTTTGGGAGTCTGCCACATGCCTTTTCACAAACTCAAAACGTGCCATTTTGTTTTTTTGTTGAAAGTAATGGCTTTCTTCTGGCCACTCTGCCATAAAGCCCAACTCTATGGGGCGTATGGCTTATTGTCGTCTTATGTACAGATATTCCAGTCCCTGCTGTGGAACTCTGCAGCTCCTCCAGGGTTACCTTAGGTCTCTGTGCTGCCTCTCTGATTAATGCCCTCCTTGCCCGGTTCGTGGCAGGTTTGCTGTTGTGCCATGTTCTTTCCATTTGGTTATGATAGATTTGATGGTGCTCCTAGGGATCATTAAAGATTTGGATAATTTTTTTATAACCTAACCCTGACTTGTACTTCTCAACAACATTGTCCCTTATTTGTTTGGAGAGTTCCTTGGTCTTCATGGCAGTGTTTGGTTAGTGGTGCCTCTTGTTTAGGTGTTTCCGCCTCTGGGGCCTTTCAAAAAGGTGTGTATATGTAATGACAGATCACGTGACACTTAGATTGCACACAGGTGGGCATCATTTCACTAATTATGTGACTTCTGAAGGTAATTGGTTGCACCAGAGCTTTTTATGGGCTTCATAACAAAGGGGGTGAATACATACGCACATGCCAATTATCAGTTTTTTTTTCTGAAAAATAGTTTTATGTATATATTTTTCTAATTTTACTTCACCAACTTAGACTATTGTGTTCTGATCCATCACATTTAATTCAGATTAAAAAAAACATTGAACGAAAGGCTGTAATGTAACAAAACAGGTAAAAAGCCAAGGGGGTGAATACTTTTGCAAGGCACTGTATATATACGCACACACTATATATCTTATTTTTTTAAAGGAAAAAATTATATTTATATATTTTTAAAACGGTCTAACGAGCAGGGCCCTCTGATTTCTTCTGTGTTAAATTGTATTGTAACTGTACTGTCTGCCTTCAAGTTGTCGAGCGCTGCGCAAACTGTTGTTGTTATATAAATACTGTATTGTAATAATATCCCATATCAATATTTCACACTTCCACGTGCAATCAGCAGGTGGAGCTGTATGCAATGGCAGCAGCCCTGTAAGGAGTCTTCTAACAGCTGTTTTACTAAAAATAGACCTGAATAACAGTTACAAATGTTTGTTTCTAAAATGAAGACTTCAACAAATACAAAAAATATAAAATAAAACATACAATTTTATCTTTATTTTACATAAAATATAAAAAAATACCATTTTATAAGCGTATAAATAAAAGTAAAAATAATAAAAAAAATAAGCAATAAACATTATTATTTCAAATTAAGGCTCATGAGGAGGGCCATATGTGTCATTCCTTTATGCCCTTGTGGCCAACTGTTCATGCAGAGATGCTGGATTATAAAACGACATCAGCCTTTAATACAGAAACAGTAAGTCAATCTGTATAGGTTTGCTTTGAGCTGGTTAGCTTATGTCAGCATGAGATATGGAAAATTTGACTTTAATAGAGTAGCACATGGTGAGTAGCAATTGGAAGACAGCCAAAAAGAAACTGAAACATATATCGCTAACTTAGAGAAGTCTGGAAGATATTTGCATGACTTTTATTTTTTTTATTTTTTTTCCAAGAAAAAGTTTATTGAAGGATGTATATCAGAATACAAGCTTATTAAGTGAAATTACATCAAGTTACAGTACATGGATAGTAAATGTATAAAGCAATAACTAGTAAGTAGAATCAGATAAAATAAATAAATACATAAATAAATAAGTAAATAATTGAATAAATAAATAAAAATAAGATATTAGATAAAAGTAGTAAGATAAAATAGAGAACAATAGATAATAACCATAAAGACATGGTAATTTAAATTATAATGAAAGCTTGGCCTTCCACATGAAAAAAAACAGATCTATTCTATAATAAATTAGATTAGAAGGATTCCAATACATTAATACGTTTGTGATTAATAATAGAGCGGAAAACACATAAGGTTAATTTTCTCTATAAATCAGAGTATGACCTGGGTAATATGACTTTTATTTAAGCACAAACCTAAAAAAAAAAAAGAAGGACTTACTCTGAGATGATATTGAGATGCATTTAATAAAACGATATTGCAAAAAAATTTCAGTGGCATGCTACTAGCCTTCACCAAGTTAACATGTCTAAACATATAATAAAATTATGTCATTGGATATTAAACAAATAGTCAACATATGGTCAAAAATGTTGGAAAAGAACAACAGCATGTAATGTAAAGTTGTTAAAAAACTGACAATACTGTATGTATTATACCTATGTATGCAGCAGGTGGCGCTGTAGTATTATAGTGTATAGTTCATGTTTTCTATGATATAACAGGATGTATTGTCTATCTCAGTGCATGTAATTGTATCTTCCTGTTCATATTTCTCCATGCTGTAAGACATGTAATATATTTCTCCATAAAAGTAAAGCCATTTGCTGTATCCAAGAAGCTTCCAAAGCATGATTTCAATATTCAGCTAATAAAAAATGGATGCTTTACTGTATAGATATAATGAATGACATTCCATGCAACTAGCCCTAAGACATTCCATGGTGCTTTGCAGAGAACATTGAACCATTTACATTAGTCCCTGCCTCCCTGGAGCTTACAATCTAATTTACCAACAGCAGTCACAGATTTATACACTTGCCACGTTTGTTTGGTTGGAACCCAATTTCAATACCACTATGTTTTATAATTAATTTAATGTTATTTAATTCAACATAATTTTATGTTTACTATTGTGGTCACTGAAAGGCACCTTGTCTATCTTACAATACAAGTAGCAATCCACTTTAAATTAAAGTTATCCTTATTTTCCAAATATAATCCATACACATCCAATAATGAATGGCCCTGTAATCTATCTTTCATGAATTTTTCTGAACCCCTCTTTTTCCCTACCACTTCTGAAACAAGGAGTGCATGTTAGTCACGGTCCTGTCCACTGCTTTATGCACTCTACAGATCCCATAGTCCACTTACAGAGCGAGCAAAAGAGGGTGGCTACATACCTGCATGCAATGGGACCATGGAGCCACCCTCTAACAGGAGGAGGTTGGGTCACAGTGGGAAAAAAAAATTATTTTTTTTGGAGGCTCCGAGCAATAGAAAGTACTTTGTTGAGTTACAAATATATACTTGAATAGAACAACAGTATAATTAAAAGTCAATTTATTTTTTAGTTTTGGATGGAGTGGAGAGGGATTAGACCCCATGTTGTGTTTTGATTGTTGTCTGTGCCCCCTGTTAGGGATATTCATCCTCTCTATTTGTATCATTATCACCGAGAGTGAAAGTAAAAGAAAATCCCATATTTTGGGTTGACATCAGCACACTAATACAGGGGAAATCTTCCAATGGGGAAACTGGATCTGGTGACCCTAATGGAACACCGAGATTCCCCCACTTTGGATGGATTTCCTATCATTTCCTATGGGAAAGGAAAGGAAAAGAAAATCACAAATTTTGAGTTGTCCCGATAACAGAAATAGAGGGAAAATCTTCCAAGGGGCTTTAATTCTGGTGACCTGGGGCGACCAAGTGATTCCCTTAATTTGCAGGGATTTCCTTTCACTTGGCTAAAGGAAATCTCCCCAATAAAACACAGATGGCAAAAAAAATGACAGGGGTTATAACCTTCTCTTACTCTATCCAAAATGAAAAAAAAAGTGTTGCTTTAGTTACACTTAAAATAAGAATACTTTACCAACTTCTGTACAAAAAAAACTCCTGGTGAGACATAGAGTTTACCATATTCCAGACTGGAAACATTCTTCCTATAGAAACTTGAACAGCTTCCCATTAATCAACAATCCAATTATGGTAAAACAATGATGTATCAGATAAATCAACTGCGCATGTCCAGTATTGTCCAACCTGACAATGCAACAATCAAATGTAGATGTAAGCTGGGAACAGCAGGTGACTAAGCAAAGGTCCTCTTCATCTTCAACTCTCTTCCATAGGCAATAGGCCGGAGTAGAGGGTTTATGAACTGGACTCCCTACAGACTCACATCCTACTCAATCAGAAGGTGTTAGAAGTATGAACTGGACCTTTTTGAACTCACATCTTTCTCAGACAGCAAGCCAGAGAAGCATGAACTGGACCCCTATTTCTGAAATACTGTTTGCTTAGTGTATTATTTAGGCCTTAGCCATTGAGAGCCACATGGTTCGCTATTACCCTAACAGATCATAGTATCAAGGCACCCTAACCTGGTTACTTTTTGTCTCTCTTTGTTGTCTTACCATGTAAGAAGCCTACTAGTTTGTGGTATACAGGTTGTCATTCTCAAACCACTCTCAGCCACTGTCTTTGGCAACTGTTCACTGTTTTGTAAGTTTGCCTTTAGTCAATAAAAATATTGTGAAAAAACTAGACCCCTACGGACTCATATCCTCCCCAATCAGCAGGCCTAAGAAGCATGAACTCGACCTGTATGGACTCACATCCTACCCAATCAGTAGGCTGGAGAAACATGTACTGGACCTCTATAGACTCATGTCCTCCCCAGAAGCATGAACTGGGCCTCTACAAATTCACATTCTACGTAAGCAGCAGATGTGAGATACATGAACTGGATCCCTGCAGGCTCACATCCTACCCAGGCAGCAGGCCTAAGAAGCATGAACTGCAACCCCATACTCATATTCTCCCCAATCTGCAGGCTGGAGAAACATGCACTGGACCTCTATAGACTCATGTCCTCCCCAGAAGCATGAACTGGGCCTCTACAAATTCACATTCTCTGTAAGCAGCAGATGTGAGATACATGAACTGGACCTCTACACACTCATATCCTCCCCAGGCAGCAGGCCTAAAAAACATGAACTGGGCTTGTACAAACTCACATCCTCCCCATGCAGTAGATGTGAAAAGCATGACTGGACCTTTATGGACATCCATCCTCCCCAGGCAGGAGACCTGAGAAGCATGAACTGGACCCCTACAGACTCACGTCCTCCCCGGGTGGCAGGTATGAGAAGCATGAACTGGAACCTTATGGAATCGCATCTCACCCAATCAACAGACTTGAGAAGCATGAACTGGACCTCTATGGATTTACATCCTCCCCAGGCAGCAGACCTGATAAGCATTAACTGGATCCCTATGGATTCACATCCTCCCTTGGCAGCAGGCCTGAGAAGCATGAACTGGATCCCTATGGATTCACATCCACCCCAAGTAGCAGGCCTGAGAAGCATGAATTGGTCCGCTACTGACTCACATTCTCCCCAGAAAGCAAGTCTGAGGAGCATAAACTGGACCTCTCTGGGCTTGCATCTTCCCCTGTCAACAGACGTGAAAAGCATGAACTGGACCTATCTGCACTCACCTCCTCCCCAGGCCCCAAGAGGCAAGACTGGACCCTTTCACACACACACACATCCTCTCCTAACAAAGATTAAGAGGAAAGGATCCTTCTAGAAGGTTTCCCTAAGTATATTCCCTTCCCTAGTCCACATCACTGGCATAAGCCCCTCAGTGACTGGCCATGGTTAAATAAATATTCATAACCCAAAATCCTGTATCCTCTCACTTTATCTGTCAGAGAATGCTTCACAGAAGCAGGTAAAAGTAAAAAATGACTTAGGAGAGACCCAGATAGTGTAAGCAACAAAGCTCAAGCTGGCTACACTAAAACACTAAAGACTATGGAGTAGGGCCACTCCCAATTGAAAAAAAAAAACTTGCAGTGGGCCTTCCCCCTAGTTACATCTAAGGGGTTGCAGAAGAGGCTTCCCCCTAGTTAAGTCTAAGGAGTTGCAGAAGAGGCTGCCTCCAGCCAGTGGTGGCTGGTGCTCAAAATTTTTGGTGGGGCACAAACAAACTGAACAATTCTAAAAAAAAACCCATCAATTGCAGCCTCACTGTGCCCATTAAACGCAGCCACTGTGCCCATCAAACGCAGCTACTGTGCCCATCAAACGCAGCCACTGTGCCCATCAATTGCAGCCACTGTGCCATCAAACTCAGCCACCGTGCCATCAATTGCAGCCACTGTGCCCATCAATTGCCGCCACTGTGCCCATCAATTGCCGCCACTGTGCCCATCAAATGCTGCCACTGTGCCCATCAAATTCAGCCGCTGTGCCCATCAAATGCTGCCACTGTGTCCATCAAATGTTGCCACTGTGTCATCGAATGTCGCCACTGTGACCCGACCCCCCCCCCGCCCGCTCACCCTCTGCCCGACACTGTCTTGGTAGGGCAGCGGGTGATGACAGCGAGCGGTGTCCTCCATGTGTCTCTCACCGTCCTCTCCTCCCGATAGGCGTCCAATCACAGCACCTGTCGTTTCCACCAATCAGGTGATGGGTAACAGACCCGAGCCTTGGTGGAGAGGCGGTTAAGTGTTAGGAAAGAGAATATTCATTCGCTGTTCTAACACACTTGGGTGAACTGCGAGCGCCAAGCATGGCGCTCGCAGGTCACCTTTTGTGATGCCTATTAGAGCCTATGGCCCAAATCAGGTGCTTCAAAAACACCCCCCGTCGGTGTAAATCAGGTGCCCGGCGCCCAAAAAGGGTCCGGGCGCATGAATAGGGGGTAGCAGCGACGGCCATGGATAGCTTCATGCTATGCATGAGGCTATCCATTGGTCATAGAGGGGGTGGCTGAAGAGAGAGCCCTTATGGATGCACCGCCACTGCTCCAGCACTCTTCGCCTCACCCCAAGGGTGCCATCTGTGGGTGGTGCCTCTGTGTCATCGCGTATAGTGCAGGTTCTTTTAACCCTGTATTGTATGTGGTGGGGGGTGACTGTGAGACGGTGACCAGGAGCAGCTTACAGAAGGAGGATACAGCCAACCAATCGAGGAAGCCTGATATTACTATTAAAGCACCAACAACTTTCATATGTGGTAAAAGACCACATATGAAAGTTGTTGGTGCTTTAATAGTAATATCAATTTTTGTTGTATTTTTGCATTTATATCCAGCGCTGTGCTTTTTGTTATGTCTATTTAGTAGTGCCCTTATCAAGGTATAGTGCATAGCTGCAGGATTTTCCTTCACGGGTGATATTCACTAAGTTACTGTTTGTACACCTAGCGCAAATTTTTTCTTTAGAAGCAATCGAGGAAGCCTGCTGGAGCTGGAAGTAAGGTAAGTAATACAGCCTCTTCTGCAACCCTCGAAACTTAGAGCATTTAACCCATGCAGTATAGGGGGGCCCAATGCAAGCATTTTTTTTTCTTTTATTCCCCGAATTAGGATTTAAGACAGTATCCCTACATATGTAACAAAAATAATATATAAAAAATATAACAAAAAAAATGTAAAGAAAAAACAACAAAATGTAGAGAAAAAAACAACGTAACAAATGTAGCAAAATAAAATGCAATCCTGTTTTACTGACAGTTGTTTATAAAACAAATCATTCTTTTTATGAGAGTTTAGTTCTTCTTTAAGTAGCAGAGTTGCGTAGCTTTCATCACTGCAGATCGCTATGACATAATCTGTGTTGGCAGCTGCACTATCCCCTATCATGACAGGGATTTGCAGAAGTTACTACTCTCGCTTTTCTTTCGCAGATGTTGTGTTTAACCTGCCAGGGCGGAACAGCAGCCCAAGTTCATACATCCCAAAATACACATGACAAGAGTCAAAGATTTCCATTGTTGAACTAGGATTTAAGCACCATCTGCAGCCGTTCGCATATTAAGCGCTGCTCCAGAATGAATTAAAATTACCGCTACTCTTTGTTTCACTCTGGTTTTCCATTGGTTTCCAGCAAATAATGGGTGGCCAACTGAAAGCTGCATGGGCATCCTTACTTACTTAGTAGGAACAGACAATCTGTTTCCCCTCCCCTGTCAGAACAGGGATTTGTGTGTTTACACACACAAATCCTCGTTCTGGCTCTCGTGCTCGCGATCGCGGGTGGCCAGCGGCTATTGTGCCCGCCGGCCACGTGCATCAGGTCCCCCGCCGTGCGCGCCTGCTATGGCTCTTAAAGGAGCCACCATACATCGAAGGCGATTCGCGCAGGAGAGCCTTTCTGCCACCGTATATTTACAGGAGCCGGTCAGGAAGTGGTTAAAGAGGAACTGCAGTCTGCTCACATAGTTTGTAATAAAAACATCTTTGCCATTCTGAAGCTTTCCTCCAACCCCTTTGCATATTATTTTTTATATACTGTGATTCTGTACTTGCCAAATATGCTACAGAAATCTCCCTCCACTGAGTCTGGCTGCAGCCATTTGAACTGTGGGCAGCTGAAGCTGCTGCCTGTTCATTTCCTGGATTGACACAGAGGCACACCTCCAGCTCTGCAGCTCTCATTGGCCCTCTTAGAACTCATCCCCCCTCCCTTCCTGACAAACTCTCACGAGAGAGAGAGAGAGCTGTACATGATGTCATAAGCCTAGGCTAACGACCAGACAAGAAACAGGAAGTGGGCTGTATAAGGTATTTACTGGCAGAAAAAAAAATGTTTTACTATCCAAAGTTATAACAACAAGGGGAGAAGATTTAATAGATGGAAAGATGAAAAAACGACTGAAGATCCGCTTTAAAGCTGAGGTCCAGCTTTAAAAAAAAGTCAGCAACTACAAACACTGTAGCTGCTGACTTTTAATAAGGGCACTTACCTGTCCAGCGAGCCCGCGATGTTGGCCCCCCCAGGCCGATCCGTTTATCGGATCGGGTACCGGCGCCGCCATCCTAAGGGAAACAGGCAGTGGAGCCTTGAGGCTTCACTGCCCATTTCCTACTGCGCATGTGCGAGTCGCGCGGCGCTTTGTGAATGGCCCTGTGGTTTTCCGGGACACACACACATGTCCGAGAAGACAACGGGGCAGCTCACCGAAGAGGAGGAAGTGAAGGAGCAGCGCCGCGGAATAGGAAGAGGCAGATTAGGAAGACTGCCTAGCAACAGGCATTTCTGGTAAGTAAAAAAAAAAATTTTTTTTCAAATGTTTTTTTATATTTTTTTGTAGAATGTTAATGTAATTTTTAATTTTAAGGTGGACCTTCGCTTTAAGTTATGAGGAATGTGGAGTTATTGCTTGTACCCTGGGTCAGGAGGAAGCATTACAGGTGGAGGAAAGATCCCGAGTATTAGAGTACATTTATTCTCGGTGCTAAAATGATTTACATTTACATGATTTATCAGGTATTTGGGGATTAGCATATTTCCACGCATTAGAATAGAAGTAAACACGCATCCTGTTACACCCAGAACATGACCCGAAACCTGAGCCCAGAATCATATTTCCTCTAATTGCTCATTATTTTTACCGTCCAGGTTGAGTGACAGCAGAGAAATCGAGAGTTTCTCCCCTTTTCTTTCATTTACAGTAATTCTCCAGATTAAGACATCATGGTATGTGCGTTGGTAATCCTCATATCCAAAACAAAGTCTGATCAGAAAATAAGGACAATGGATATTTGTTTTCTGCTCTTTGAAAGCCACTAATCACAATGCATTAATATCACCATACCAGCGAATATTTCATGGCATAGACCCATGTGAACCTATCCATGAACAATACCGCTGTCATACTTCTGAAGGAAACCAGAGAGGGGAATATGGATGTGTAACTGAGACGTGCTATTCAAGTAGAGAAACTTGCATAACAAATGTAATCTGTAGTTAATAGATTACTTTAATGGACCAATAAAAATTAAAGGTTTTGCAAAACTGCATATGTGATTTTTTTTTTTTCTTCCAGTTGTCATTCAGTTTGGTTACCGTTTCTCAGAAGTGCAAAGATTTAAAGGGTAACTCCACTTTAGTAGAAAAAAAAAAAAGCAAATAAAAAGAAAATAATATAGCATATGCAATTGAGACACAAGTCATATTGTAATTGAATGTTATTAAAAATTACCCTTTCCTTTTCAATCTGCAGTGCTGCAATTTTCTGTGAATTGCAATGCAATATGGCTACATGGAGGTGTTCTGTACACAGATGATGTACAGAACGCCCCCCCCCCCAGAAATGTCGTTTCCTGCTTGTGTGATTGACTCACTGATTTTCCCAGAAGTCTACACTAAGATACAAGTTATATTTCAGGCATCCCCTGCAACAAAAATGTTATTTTTGGTTAGATACTCCCAATAAAAAAATCACGTCTAAAGGGATGCAGGCCCTGAAATTTTCCTCATTAAGGCCCTGCAGGTGCAGCAGCTGGTTGATAGTTAGGAAACCACTCCCTTTAGACTCACTTCTGAACATGGGCATAGACAATCACACAAGGATATCTTCAGAATAACAAAAGGTAGGAATCTGCAACAACGTTTGTCAAAATCCTAGTAATATACATAGATCACCCAGAAGGGAATGTTTTTTTTTCTCAACAAAAAGGGAGTTACTCTTGAATCTTTCATTGACTTTGTCATCTGCAGTTATTCACTCCAGAGCCCAAGTCAGAGCACCCCACAATGACACCACCCTCTCCCTATGTCTTTCCAGACCAGCCACAGTGCCCCAAATCCCTCCAGATCTCCCAACACAGACTCCCCTTCCCCCCAATGCTTCCACAAGCTCAATTAGAGCTATACCTCTCCATTTCTCCAGATTCTCAACAAAGCCAAACAAAGCCACCAACAGTTCCCCACAAGCTTCCACATGCTCAATCACAGCCACTGTTAACCCTTCTCCAACTATCCAGATTCCCAACTACAGTATAGACAGCCCCAGTGACCCCGTATCTTTCCAGACTCCCAGCTGATCCCACCATCTTTTGAGACCCCCATTCATAGCTAGCCAATGTGCCCTCCATCTCCCCAGGCTCCCAATTACAGCCACCAACCAACAATGCCACCCAATCTTCCACATGCCCAATCGCTGCCAGCTATAAACCTCCTCCAATTGTCCAGAATCCCAACTACAGCCAGCCACAGTGACCCCCCCCCCCCCCACATTTTTCCAGATCAGTCCTATCATCTTTTCAGACCCCCATACACAGCCAGCCACCATACTCTCCACCTCCACAGACCCCCAATCACAGCCACCAACAGCTCCCCCCCCCCAATCTTCCACATGCTCAATTACAGCCAGCTAAAAAAAAACTCCAGCTCTCTAGATAGACCCCAATTGCAGCTAGCCACCGTGACCTCCATCTCTCCAATCACAGCCAGCCACCGTGACCTCCATCTTTCCAGATCTCCAATCACAGCCAGCCACCATGACCTCCATCTTTCCAGATCTCCAATCACAGCCAGCCACCATGACCTCCATCTCTCCAGATCTCCAAATCACAGAAAGCCACAGTGCCTACTAATTTTTCCACACATCCACCTACAGCCAATTATAACACCCTCCAACTCTCCAGACTCCCAACAACAGCCAGCCACTGGGACCCCTCATCTCTCCAGACCCCAATCACAGCCAGCCACAGAGACCAACCCATCTTTCCAGACCCCCAATCACAACTACCATCAGTGCCTTCCCATTTTTTCACATGTCCAATTACAACCAGCTATAACCCCCTCCAACTCTCTAGATTCCCAACCACAGTCAGCCACTGAGACCCTTCATCTCTCCACACCCCAATCACAGACACAAACAGTACCTTCTATACTTCTACATTGCCAATTACAGCCAACTATATCCCCCTGAAACCCAACCACAGCCAGCACTGTGAGCCCCTATCTTTCCAAACCCCATTCACAGCCACCCACGGTGCTCCCCATTTTTTCACATGCTCAATTATAGCCAGCTATAACCCTCACAAACTCCCAAGATTCCCAATCACAGCAAGCCACCATAGCCCCCCATCTCTGCAGACCCCTTTTCACAGCTAGCCACAGCAATCCCACCATGTTTATAGACCCCCAATCACGGCCAGCCAACTACAGTGACCCCTTCCATTCTTCTAAATCCCCAATTACAGCCCGCCAGCCTTCTATTGTGGACTGCAGGTGCCGTAAGCTCTTAGAAACCAACTGAAACTTGACTTTAGAGACTTTATTGTGCTCTTTGAGAATGAATTACTTCACAGTTCATACAGCTAAGAGGGGCAGTGATAGCTTGTGTTAAAGCTCTTCTACTGTCCTTTTAAAACACGTAAATGTTTTACTGTTCAAAGTCAGGGCACAGGTGTACTTTAAGTGCATCTCTTGGCCATCACCCCAACCCCCCACCCACCCTCCCCCCCGAGAAGCCACCTCAAGTCCAATGTCACCTTTCAGCTGGTACTTGCAAACTCAGTATCAGCAGAAATGACAAATGATGTGCTTATTATGGCTATTGAAAGAACAAGTGTACTGTGTACTGTAAGTGTTCTGTAGTACTGCTTATATATGTGTATACGTTAATCCCTGCTTTACCTCGCCAAACTGCTCCGAGGCATTTACAGGAATTCTTGATGCAAGAGACACACACCTTAAAGCCCAAGTCCAGGTAAAACTTTTTTTATATTTTTAACCACTTGACCTCCTGGAGATTTACCCCCTTCATGACCAGGCCATTTTTTGCAATACAGCACTGCATTACTTTAACTGACAATTGCGCGGTCATGCAACACTGTACCCAAAAATAAATGCACGTCCTTTTTTTTTAACCTCAAATAGAGCTTCCTTTTGGTGGTATTTGATGCGTTTTTTATTTTTTGCGCTATAAACAAAAAACGACCAACAATTTTGAAAAAAAAAAACAATATTTTTTACTTTCTGCTATAAAATATATCCAATAAAAAAAATGAAAAAAATCGAATCCCTTCATAAATGTAGGCCAATATGTATTCAGCTACATATTTTTGGTAAAAAAAAAATTTCCAATAAGCACAAAAAGCGTATGTTGATTGGTTTGCGCAAAAGGTATAGTGTCTACAATCCATGGGATGTTTATATTTATATATGTTTTAATTTTTTTACTAGTAATGGCAGCGATCAGCGACTTTTAGCGGGACTGCGATATTGTGGTGGACATTCTGACACTAACTTACACTTTTTGGGAACCAGTGACACTAATACAAAGGATCAGTGCTAAAAGAATATGCATTGTTATGCCCCGTACACACGGTCGGACTTTGTTCGGACATTCCGACAACAAAATCCTAGGATTTTTTCCGACGGATGTTGGCTCAAACTTGTCTTGCATACACACGGTCACACAAAATTCGTCGGAAAATCCGATCGTTCTGAACGCGGTGACGTAAAACACGTACGTCGGGACTATAAACGGGGCAGTGGCCAATAGCTTTCATCTCTTTATTTATTCTGAGCATGCGTGGCACTTTGTCCGTCGGATATGTGTACACACGATCGGAATTTCCGACAACTGACTTTGTTGTCAGAAAAAATTTTATATCCTGCTCTCAAACTTTGTGTGTCGGAAAATCCGATGGAAAATGTGTGATGGAGCCTACACACGGTCGGAATTTCCGACAACAAAGTCCTATCACACATTTTCCATCGGAAAATCCGACCGTGTGTAGAGGGCATTACTATACTAATGACACTGGCTGGGAAGGGGTTAAAGCGGAGCTCCGCTAATTGCCTGTAAGTGAAACCTGCTGTGCTTTCTGAATTGCCCGGCGGGGGGGGGGGTAACTTTTGAGGGACCTCGCCAAGAGATCTCTCGGAAGTTGGGACAAATACCTGTCAAAAACTTCCAAATGTGGCACCGGAGGGGGGGGGAGGCAGATAAGTGGAGTTTCCACCACTTTTGGGTGGAACTACGCTATAACATCAGGTGCGATCAAAGGGTTAACTGTGTGCCTAGCCAGTGTTTTACTAAACTCTGGGAGCATTTTTCGCTAGGGTAAGACATGGATCCTAGTCTCTGCTTTGCAGGAACACAGGATCCATGCCTTCCCTTCTGTCAAAACGGCAATCTGCCTTGTTTACATAGACAGACCGTCCTTCTGCCTCTCTGCTTGACCATCGGCGGGTGCCGGCGGACATTGAGTCTGTGATACCCGCTGCTGGGCTCCAGCTGTTTGTGATCACAGCGGGATAAGCTGCCGGAGGCCCAACTTAGAAGAGCCGGACCATGTATATATACACTTGATCTGGCCCACAGGTGCCATCCTTTAGCAGTTTTAAGAAAGGTCCATGACGACATGGATGAGCGAAATTGGAGGTGCAGGAGCTTGACTGACCTGCACAGAGTCCTAACCTCAACCCGATAGAACAACTTTGAGATGAATTAGAGTGGAGGCTGCGAGCCAGGCCTTCTCATCCAACATCAGTGCCTGACAAATGCACTTCTGGAAGAATGGTCAAACATTCCCATAGACACACTCCTATTTACCAACACTGATCGGCATTCTATCGATGGAGGAACAGCAAGTAGTTGGGGAATACCACTCCAGGATTATTAAAACTTTGCATCGTTGATTACTATGCAGTGTGATGTTACAACGTTGGTACACCATGTTTATATTGTCGACAGCCTTTTATCATTATTCGTGCAATTTTATCCTATATGAAAACAAAATATCTATTTTAAAGAATATAATTTTCTTTATTGAAATTGCCTTTAAAAATCCAAATTAGAGGTTAACCCCAATACACTATTTAAAGGGATGATGGCAATTACACACATTGGGGGTTATTTACGAAAGGAAAATCCACTACAAGTGCAAACTACAAGTGCAAAGTGCACTTAAAATTGCACTGAAAGTGCAGTCGCTGTAAATCTAAGGGGTAGATCTGAAATGAGGGGAAGCTCTGATGATTTTGTCATCCAATCATGTGCAAGCTAAAATGCTGTTTTTTATTTTCCTTGCATGTCCCCCTCAGATCTACAGCGACTGCACCTCTAAGTGCACTTGTAGTGCAAAGTGGATTTGCCTTTTGTAAATAACCCCCATAGTCTCTAATTTTCCCATTTTATTTTATTTTTTATAGACACACTCCTAATCCTTGTGGACAGCCTTCCCAGAAGAGTTGAAGCTGTTATAGCTGCAAAGGGTGGGCCAACTCAATATTGAACCCTACGGACTAATGCCCTGTACACACGGTCGGACTTTCTGACGGAAAATGTGCGATCGGAGCGTGTTGTCGGAAATTCTGACCGTGTGTGGGCTCCATCGGACAGTTTCCATCGGAATTTCCGACACACAAAGTTTGAGAGCTGGCAATAAAATTTTCCCACAACAAAATCTGATCGCGTAAATTCCGATCGTGTGTAGACAAATCCGACACACAAAGTGCCACGCATGCTCGGAATCAAGTAGAAGACCCGCACTGGGCTATTGAAATTCATTTTTTCTCGGCTCGTCCTACGTGTTGTACGTCACTGCGCTCTTGACGTTCGGAATTTCCGACCAACTTTGTGCGACCGTGTGTATGCAAGACAAGTTTGAGCCAACATCCGTCGGAAAAAAATCTGGTCGATTTTGTTGTTGGAATGTCCGATCGAGTGTACGGGGCATAAGACTGGGGTGCTATTAAAGTTCAAGTGCGTGTAAAGGCAGGCGTCCCAATACTGTTGACAATATAGTGTATTTGACCTGAACACAAGTTCACTTGCCCCCATGGGTGTCCGCAGGTAGGGGCAAGGGGGGGCGAGTGACCCCCCCCCTGGAATTGGCAAGGGTCTGCCGTGGCCGCACCTGTAGCTGTGCTGGCTCTCTGGGTTTGTGCAAGTCGGCTCCACAGCTGCTTCAGATCGGTGTCACTGAGCTTATAGAGCTCTTTGCTGCCACCTCTGGCTGCTTCCTGTATGTGCGCCCCTCGTGTTTGCTTTGCTGCCTGTTCTGTATGTGCGCCCCTCATGTTTGCTTTGCTGCCTGTTCTGTATGTGCGCCCCTCGTGTTTGCTTTGCTGCCTGTTCTGTATGTGCGCCCCTCGTGTTTGCTTTGCTGCCTGTTCTGTATGTGCGCCCCTCGTGTTTGCTTTGCTGCCTGTTGTATTTTCACAGGGACGTTTGGAAACAGGACTTGGGAGAAGGAAGACCACCTTACAAGTGAGGACTGTGAGTACAAGTGAAGGGAGGAGGCTGTTTGTGTATAGGGGGGGCAGAGCTGTGTGTGGGGGGGGGGCTGACATATATACAGATGAGGGGGGGCAGCTGAGTGAATACAGGTATGATCAGTGAAGGGGGGTGCTAGATACTGTATAGGAAAGATCATATCATCTGTCCTGTCCTGTATACAGCTATGTACACCCACCTTCCTTCCTGTGTTCCTCCATCACTGACTGCAGATATACATCATCTGTCCTGTATATATCGCTGTATACAGGACAGATGATGTATATCTGACAGATGATGTATATCTATATCTGCACAGTGATGATGGAGGAAGGTCTCTATATACAGGAAGGAAGGTGGGTATATACAGGTAGCTGTGTATAACCACCTTCCTTCCTGTATATAGAGACCTTCCTCCATCATCACTGTGCAGATATACATCATCTGTCCTGTATACAGCTATATACACACCTTCCTTCTTGTATATATTATTGCAATCCACCCCCTAGATATACACAAACTGTACAGGCCACATTTGATGGGCACAATGAGACTATAATTGATGGGCACATGCCTGCGTTTTATGTGATAATGACTAAGCCCCTCCCCTTCATGACATTAACCAAAAAGGGGCGGAGCATGGGTGATATAAAATCATGCCCCCCCCCCGAAAAATTTCTGCGGACGCCCATGCTTGCCCCCTTTTTTTTTGTTAAATCAGACCTGAAAACGTTCCATAAAGTGGCCCAATTTTCAGTTTTTTACAATGGAACACTACATTTCTTCAAGTCAGGTCAAGGATTTAAATAGAAGACATTCAAATAGTCCTTGATTTTTCCACTGCTGATTGCTTGGCATTGGCAGTATAAAAAGTAAAGTGTAAAAGCAGATTCCAAGGTGTTCTATTCTGCTAAGGCTTTGCCCTTGGCTTTACAAACAACATGTGGGCTAAGGCTTTGTTTACAACTTACAACTCCATAAATCGATCGCCCTGTCTCCTCGCTGCACAGCCTGTCTGTCTGGCAAAGTCCGATCGGTGCTGAAGGTGAGTCAGTGATCTCAGCTGATTGCCAATATAGTTATTTACCAACTGCCATTGTGAAATATCTCCAGCAAACATCCTTCCACATTATCAACAAACACCGGGAAGACAGTGCCTTCATTTCCTCATCGCTTCATGAAAACCTGGACTACGTATAATAAGGCTGCCTGTGAAGTGTAAATATGCTCATGTGCATGTAGCCTTAAAGTGCTTGTAACTAAAAATGAACAAAACACATCCTTCTATAGTGTGTACTTGTCTTGGATCCAGTGTAACGCAGTGATGTCTGTCTGCTTTCTTGTTCCTCTACAATCTGCATGAGTCCCTAATGACCGCCTATGCTGACACCAAGCAATCCCAGGAGACAGCAGGTGATTGACAACCTCAGCTGTGCACGTTTCCCTATAAGGCGTCCAATAGGATCACTGTCCTTCCCAAGATGGCCACCTGGAGCCCAAGCTAGGAGACATCTCCTCTCTGTTGAACTTGTGCCAACCTGAAGAAATGGCACGGTTGGAGGACGTATCGCAGCTTGCCCCCGTCTACATGCCCACTACAGGAACAAGGAGAGGGAAAAAATAATAATAATGAGACATGATCTAAGGAGGGATATGGAAGTTTGAGAGGGGGGGGATTGCCTGAAAATACACTTGAATTTGTAGGCTGCCATTGCTGATTACTTTCTGAAAATGCCAGTTATTTTGGATGATCAAGTCACACTAAAGTCAGCCACCGTATAAATATGACAGCCAGCCAACTAGCATTTTTAGAAGAAGTCAACATCAGCATGAGCACTGCCACATTACTGGCTCCTTGTGCTTCTTTTCTATCTTCCATTCTGAGCTCGGCTGTACAGAGGAGTGCAAGTCAAATCAAATTCAGGTACTTACACTGCTTTCATTTTAGACATTACATTTAAAGTGTTACTAAACCCAGGAGCCTGCATTTACCATATCTGGTCTCCCACAGTCAACAGAACATGGAAATTCAATCATTTTAGTAAATATAAACGGCTGAATACCTTTTCTCATCAGCAGTATATAGCAGTCTTGTGACTTCTATCAGTGTCTGGTTAAAGCTTGTAAGAGGAGTTTTCATTCTCTCCCGATTGAGGCTTCAGGACCCCTGACCCTCTGTTTGGACAGTGCTAATTGGCCCTGGGCTGATCACATAAACTCTCCCAAGAAAAAAAAAAAAAAACTCTCTAGCAATACACACCAAACTGAGCATGTGCAGAGTGACTCCTAGGGCTCCGTTCTATCAGTAGATAGATTGGGGACAGTGGTAGAAGGGGAGGATCCGAGAAGACAGGATCAAACAGCCCTTTTACAGCATTCAGAGCATTAACCCCTTAGGTCCCACAGTGAGTATAACAAGCATGTTTTACAGCATATACAGACTGATTGTACTGTTGTGGGCTTAATAACAGTTTAATGCAATAATCTGTGTCCTTTACTCGTGACTGGAGTTTTGTGACGTAGATCTACTTTTAAGCCCAATCAAGCTTTTAGTTGAAATAAGGTGAATTAATTCCATGTGCAACAAAACAAAAAATCTTACAGTTTGTTTTCTTTAAAAATCAGCCACAGTCTGAGTAGAAAAGCCTGTCCCCTGCCAGCATACTTTAGAAAGAACTCCAACTGGTTTTCACAATAGGCACCCTGACAAAAGACACACCATGTCCTGCCTATATTAGCCAATCAAATTCTACCTTCCACTTTTTTTTTTTTTTTACTGGTTACAATAACCTCAAACTTTCCTATACTTTCCTACACCAAGCCAACAATGTGCAAACTTTTCAGCATCTAAGAAAAGATCTGTGTAATTATGGAGTTAACTACAAGCAACAATACACGAGCCTGCTTCTCACATATAGTAAGTAATGTTAGCCTCAATTTTCCCAAGTTCCACCCAAATTCCAGGGCATGGTTCAGTGGTGGGCCAAGTTCTCCTTTCATTCCACAACGGAGATATAAAAAAAAAATGCATTTATTTTATTTTTTTGGAGGTAGTTAAAAGACCTTTGCCATTCATGTAAAGTATGCACTTGTCTACATCAGTATAAATTAAAAAGTATGTATTCAATTAAAATTCCTCATAGATTTCACTAAGAATAGATAAAAAAAAAAAGTGAGAACAAGAAAAGATTATGCAACTGGTCACATATAGTGCAAGGCAAAAAGTGAAGGATACAATCGTTAATAAAACTGCGTTTTAAGTAAATTAATATAATATTTAAGGCATGTTTGTTAAAGTAAGATATTAAAACAGTTGGGTAAGAACTGAAAAAAAATAAAAAACCTGCAATTCTGCAACAGGCTTATTTGGGAGACTTAAAATTTAGCATTGATCTGCATGCAGTGGCCACTTTATTTGCAATACCTGTCTAGTATCTATAAAGGGCTATTACATGGTCAGCAAAAATACTCAGATACATTGTGGCACTCATTGAGGCTAATGCTGTTATTAGACCTAAAGTGGTTGTAAACCCTCACATTATACCCAGTGAAGTGAACAGCCTCAGATGATACACAGAGAATAACCAAATCCTCCTACATAAGTTTTACCTGTATATCTGCTGTCTTTACCTTTCTACTAGGGTTGTCCCGATACCGATACTGGTATCGGTATCGTCACCGATACCGAGCATTTGCCCAAGTACTTCCCCCGATACCTTGAGAGTCAGCAGTGATCCCCAGCGGCTTTCAGCTGCTTTAGTGAAATCTATACAGCGGTGATCGATGCTTGTAACTCCCCCACACGCGATCACCGCTGACTGTCACCTCATCCTCCATGCCCCCTCCGTTCCGCTGTCCCCCTCCATTCTACCGTTCCGCTGTCCCTCTCCGTTCCGCTGTCCCTCTGCATTAAGCCGTTCCGCTGTCCCTCTCCGTTCCGCTGTCCCTCTCCGTTCCGCTGTCCCCCTCCGTTCCGCTGTCCCCCTCCGTTCTGCTGTCCCCCTTCCGTTCCGCTGTCCCTCTCCATTCCGCTGTCCCTCTCCGTTCCACTGTCCCCCTTCATTCCGCCGTTCCTCTCCGTTCCGCTGTCCCCCTCCATTCCGCCGTTCCGCTGTCCCTCTCTGTTCCGCTGTCCCTCTCCGTTCCGCTGTCCCCCTCCGTTCCGCTGCCCCCCTCTGTTCTGCCGTCCCCCTTCGTTCTGCTGTCCCCCTCCGTTCTGCTGTCCCCCTCCATTGTGCTGTCTCTCTCCATGTCCTCCTCCTTCCTTTTCTGTATGGATAGAGTCAGCTGACTCTGTCCATTCACATAACTAAAACATTGTAACCTCCTGTGATTACGATGTTTCAGTTTATGCACGGAGAGGAGCCGCTGTCTTCTCTCCATTCATTTTCAGTGCAGCTGAGGCTGCAGAGAAAGGGACTGGGGAATCTCTATCCTCGGTCTCTTTCTCTGTCTCAAGGTGAAGATATCAGAGGTCTGTTATGACCCCTGATATCTCACGAAAGCCCCCCAACAGGGCTGATTAAAAAAACACACACAAAGTATTCCAATAAATAATAAAAAAAAAATTATTGTAAAAAATAATACAAATTTAAATTAAAAAAACACAGACAGCGTCCACCCCCTCCCCCCCTAAAAAAAAAGAAAAAAAGAAAGCATTGTAAAAAAACAAACAAAAAAAATGTAAAAAAAACCCAAAACACTGCCACATGACATTAAAAATAAAAGTATCGGTAATCGGTATCGGCGAGTACTTGAAAAAATGTATTGGTACTTGTACTCAGTCTTCAAAAAGTGGTATTGGGACATCCCTACTTTCTACACTCTTTGAAAAGTGCAGATCGTGTTAGAAAACTTTCTTCCTCTTTCAGAAGTGGGTGGAGAGTCTGGGTTTACACGAAGGACAAAGGAACATGCAGAGCTGTATTTTGAATAGACAAGCTCTGTGCTAATCTCCCCCTAAGCTCCCTCCCCGACACAAATTTTCAGCTACTGTTATCTCGTGTGTCGGAGAACTTGTTGATAGCAGAGGAACAGAGCACCAGAGAGAAGCGGCACTTAGAGCTTTGGAGAGAGATAAGTAAACACTACAGATATATGTGCTTAGTTTAACTTTCGTGAATGGGGTTTACAACCACTTTAACTGCTGACTCAATATCACCGAACTTTATGAGATGGAAGAGAAGGACACCTTTTAGCACAAAGCATGAAGGCAAAGGATGCACCCCCTGTCATTCCCCCATATACAGTAGGCAATGAAGAATAAATTCATCCAAAATGATTTTGGTGCTTTCTTTTACTGCTACTTTTTCTTTGATCTGATAACAAATATAATACATTAACGTTTGGCTAAAAAAAAAAATTAATTAAAGCATACATTAAGCCAAAACTTTATTTAGTTGTGGATAAAATGTGGAAGAGTCTGTCCCTTTGCCTGGATTTTATTGTTGTCTTTGTCCCCACTGCAGAAGTTCACTCTCACTATCGGTCCTGATGACTATTGTTCCAGGTAGAGAAAGTGATAGGCATAGTTCCCAACTGTCCCTGATTTCGAGGGACTGTCCCTCATTTGGAACAAAGGCCCTCTGTCCCTCATTTTGGTCTGATCTATGTAGTTGCATATAAAATGCACTATTTATCTATCCAAAAGTGTTCTACAGTCCAAAACCTTTCGTCCAATTTCTAAATTGGTTCATTTGTAAATGCCAAAAGCCAATATAAAGGAATAGTAGTGGTAAAAAAAGCACATGTGGGTTTAACCAATCATTTATTTTTCTAGAATTCTCCTTTAAGGGGGTGTGGCTTTCATACTTTTGCTAATAGGTGTCCTTCGTTCCCATCTCAAAAAGTTGGGAGGTATAGATAGGATAGGAGGCCAGAGGAAATCTTCCAACAGGTAAACTCGTTCTGATGACTACTGTCTGAGGCCATATTGACATCTTCACGTAGCAGGACCTCATGTTTCTGTTCACGTTTTTAACAATTTGCGCCTTTTACTTGTTTATATTATAAATTATTATATTCACTGGAATGGGCTAATCTATGTGGAACAAAGTCACCAAAGAAGTTCCAGGACCTTTTCAGACCCGGAGCATGGCACGTTTTTGCATGTGCGTGTTTTGGGTGTGCTTGGGGTGCCATTAACAAATAATGGCACTGCAAACGCAATGTGCGCTTGAAGCATGTTTCTGAGTTGCATAGCAAAATGCGCATTTCTGTGCTCCTTGTTGTGTGTTCAAGAACCGCCAAGTGTGAATGCCTAAGGGAGATATCTCCCGGCTTTGGAGAGGTTACTTCTTACTTCTTGCTGTGCCAGGAAGGACAAGAACTTAAGGAAAAACTATCAAATGTGACACAGATAAAAGAAAAAAAAACTAACAGGGCCATAACCATTCACTACTTTATCCAAAAAAACAAACAAACATGTTATCTCTTTATCTACATTTTAAATAGTATTGTATTATACAGTTCTTGACTACAAGATCCATCAACCTCAGTCCTTCTACTAACCCTTAAATAATAACACATATTCTGTGACATGGGTTTATACAACCACAGCAGCCATTTTATTTCCAAAATAAAATAAAAAAGACATTACAAAAACAAAAGCAATCAGGAGGGGTCTTTGGGTTGTTCTTTAAGGCACAACATATAACTAGATTCACCCATGTCCTCTACCATGCCCCAACCAGCTCAAAGATGTAACAAACTCACACATTCTTACTTTTTCCTTAGGGGCCTATCTCCTGGGAGAACCACCAATAACCAACCAAGTTGAAGCACCATATCCAAAATGTGCCCCTTAGTTTTGTAACAATTCAAGTATTCATGGACCTCCCCCCAACCTGCCTAGCTAATCTGAGTTTTTTTCATTAATACCTCCCCATAACCACTGAATTATAATTAACTGCATCTTGGGTGGTGAGGTGGGGAAACATTCTCTATGCCTAACCATTCCGAAATTAATACCTGGCATCCTTTACATGAACAACCTTTGCAGCATCACCCTACCCATCTGACCTTCAACCACCAATCTGGTAAGACCTACACCCCTTCCACATTTGTATCCCTTCTCTGACCTGTTCTTCATAGTCATGCAGACTCTACATCAATTTGGTCTTCTCAGGGTCTCACTATATATTAGACCAAAAAGGGACAACTCTGGAAGAAAAAGGGATACTGAGATTTGAATCCAAATGAGGGAAAGTTAGGGAGTTATGGTGGCATAAGACAGGATGGATTTTTGTAGCATGCACCAAATGCAGAACTTTCCATCTGTGGCACAAACTGAGATTCTTTCCACCAGGCAGTGGTCTTCCAATTTTTAGTTCTCCAGTTTTGTCACTATAGTGATCACTGTGGCCTTATTTTCCTGTTTCTAGATGACACTGGAGGAACCCAACCTGGTCTTCAGTGGCTCTAGTCAGAACTCTTTGAGGTTCAATGTGTTGTGCAATCAGGAATGCCTTCTGCTGAGTACTGCTGTAAGGAGTATGTGGACTTATGATCATCTTGAACAAGTCTGGCCATTTTTTTCCAACCTCTATTAGTAGCGATGTCATTAACCTGCGTAACTGTAACTAACTGAATTTTTTTGTGTAAACACCATTCTTTGTAAAGTCTAGAGACCATAGTACATCCCATTGAAAAGAAAGAAAATCACAATCAAAAATGTGATGAAACTTAAAAAGAGTTTGGCTCTGGACCCCTAAAGATCTTTCTTACTCTCACCCAATAGTGTGGAGATATTGTTAATGGAAGGTTTATGGAGACTGGGCGGGTAGCTTCGGCACACCAGAAGGAGTTTCATGGTCACCTTGGGCTGTGACTGGAATGAATATATTTAGCATTGAAGCGACACATTGACATTAAAGTCCAGATACAAGTTTTATTCCAATGTAAAATCAAATGAAAGACTATATACAATGTGATAAGGCGATTGAGACATCAATATTACACATAGTGTCAGATGACGGTACACAGAAGAACTGGCACATATGGCAATACTCAACAGGGCCGCAGACGATGCTTGCGGGCACTCAGGTATATGCCAGTGTGAATACACATGCGGCTATGAACATTTGTGTGCAATCGTGCACGTGTGTGCGCCATGGCGCACGCAATGTGTGTCAGATTCTGGCACACAGTGACCTAAAGTCAGCAGTCTGATCCACAAGTTGATGGATGATCGTCAGCCCCCCATGTGTTCCTTTGTTCCTGCTTATGTTGTTATTGGATTTCCTGTTACCGACCCGGCTTGCCTTTGTCCTGTCTTTTCTCCATCCCCGGTTTTGACCCTTGGCTTGTTCTACTGACTCTGCTTGCCTGATTATTCATGTATGGCCTGCTCTCCTGACTTCGCTACTGCCTGATCTCCTGTGTATGACCCCAGCTTGCTCCTGATTCTGCTACTGGCTGAACTCTCGTGTATGACTACTGGCCTGGCTCCTGACTTTGCGCCTGGCTCTCCCTACTGCCAAGTATCGCCTGGTACTTCTGAGAGACTCCTGCCCTGCAGCACATCCTATTTACCCAGCCATCATCCGGTGAACATCTCCTTCAGCCTAACGCAGATGGCAACCCATGCTTCTTTGGGCGTAGCATCTCCTGTTACCACTTTCAGGGGTGCTTTCCACTCAGCCACAAGGGGAGCCCTCTCAGCACTCCGGCCTCCAACCAGGTACGTGACACATAGGTTATATTAAACATGCATGTTATGCAGCAAACAGATAATCCTGCAGCTGGCTTTAGGGAATCAGGATGGTGGCACGCACAACAGTAGAACAGCCAGACTAATTAAAAGTGTATGTGACACCCATGGAGCCCAATACTATTCAATATTCCAAGTTTTAAGGGCTGATAAGAAAAGCTAAAAACCAATAATCTCCCTACTTTCCCATAAACTAGTTTTCATCCGTCACCCACGTAAAGAGCTGAATACCACATGACCGGTAGGCTGCCATTCTTACGCTTGTGAAAGTTCTAAGGCCAGAGACAATTAAAATGTAATTTTAGATTTTACGATGTGTCTCAAGAAATACGGTTAATATGAATTTGTTTAACTGGTGTGGCATTTGAAATTGAATCCTGAATAAATGAATGAATCGTTCCGATTGAAAGCATACCTGGGCCGCATTCTACTCCTGTTTTAGAACCATAACATTTGAATAGCATGCCAGTGTTTTTGTACATTTATTACATGGGTCAGCCACCCACCACGAACCCAGAAGAAGGTCTTGTACATTTTTGTTCAAGCAATTAATGGGGAGGATATGTGGCTATTATAGACATAATAGACACCATCCAACTGACCAGGCTGCTAATAGTGCATTTTCATTTTGCCATTCAAAGCCCAACCACCTAGAACCTCATTTTGTAGAATTATTTCTACAAACCTGTTTCTCTTCTGGTTATTACCTAAAAGTTCTAATTTTGCCTTTTTTAAAGGTAAACTCTAGGAAATCTCTTTTTTTTTTAATGTACATTGGTCCAGCTTGGTTACATATAATCCTTCATATTCCACATTTGTAGGTACTGCTGGTAATACAGAAATTCTCTGTAGTAACCTGTGCTACATATAGTCAGCGTTGGTCTCTTCCAGGTGCTGCTCGAGTAGCTTACCATCTTTAACCACTTCCCACCCCGCCTATAGCAGAATGACGGTCAGGCGGTGGTTCTGTTATCCTGATTGGGCGTCATTAATTTGTCCAGCAGAACAACATGCCGGCGCGCAGTGCAGCGATCTGTGGTGCTGTGTGTCAGTCTGACACACCGCCTCTCCAATCGTGGTATGGAGCCTCTGACGGAGGCTCCGTAACCACGTGATCAGCTGTGACCAATCACAGCTGATCATCACGTGAACCAGGTTCGCGCTGACAGGGAGAGCAATCGTCGGCTCTCCCTGTTGGGGGGGGGAGGTCTGTGCTGATAAACAACACATTGATTATCAGCACAGCCCCCATCAGATGTGCCCATCAGCTGCCAATCAGTGCCCATAAGCAGCCAGTCTGTGCCCCAACAAATACGCCTGTCAGTGCCAATCAAAGTGCCAATCAGTTCCCACACCAGTGCCAATCAGTGCCCAAAAATATGCCAATCAGTGCCTCATCAGTAATGCCTGTCAGTGCCCTTCAGATGCCAATCAGTAATGCCTGTCAGTAGCTCTTCATCAGTGCTGCCTATCCAGTGCCATCTATCAGTGCCCATCAGTGCCCACTAGTATCACCTATCAGTGCCGCCTGTCAGTGCCCATCAGTGCTGCATATCAGTGTAGCCTATCGGTGCCCATCAGTGCTGCATATCAGTGTAGCCTATCGGTGCCCATCAGTGCCGCATATCAGTGCCGCCTATCAGTCCCCATCAATTCTACATATGAGTGCCTCCTCATCAGTGCCCATCAGTGCCAACTTATCAGTGCTACCTCATCAGTGCCCACTCATTAGTGCCCATCAGTGCAGCCTCATCAGTGCCCGTCAGTGAAGGCGAAAACAAAATTTTATAACAGAAACAATGAAAAACTTTTTTTTTTTTTTTTTAAACATTTCGGTCTTTTTTAGTTTGTTTAGCAAAAAATAAATACCCCAGTGGTGATCAAATACCACCAAAAGAAAGCTCTATTTGTGAGAAGAAAATGATAAAAAAAAATGTAGTTTGGGTACAGTGTTGTATGGTATAGGAACAATTGTCATTCAAAGTGTGACAGCGCTGAAAGCTGAAAATTTTCCCTGGGCGGAAGGAGCGAAAGTGCCCGGTATTAAAGTGGTTAAACTGATCACATGGGGTCGCTTGATAACACTTCAGCCATTTGGAGCACACCTTGTATTTTTTTAGTGAATACAAGGCACTTTCTTATTGGATGAGATGGTGATCATGACGTCATCTGCCCCCTCCTCCCCCCATTCCATCAGAGAATGCCTTGCATCCATTGTTTATTATACCATATGTGATATATGAAGAATCAGATGTTACCGAGCTGGATCAATATACACTTAAGAAAAATAATTAATTCCTGAATTTTTTTTTCTTTCGTCTACAGGAGGGGGGCTTTCTCACCTAAGCACGCCCTCCTGCCCGCATGCCTGAGCTAAGAGCAGATGGATTCCAGGAAGTAAATGCTACATGATTCATCTGCCCTTACTCAAGATTGCCACAAGTAGAAATGGTAGAGAAATGTTTTTCAATGTGATTTCCCAACAAAATTAATCATGAAGACATGGATGGATGGGGAAGATTTCTTTTAATATTAAAAATGAATTAAATAGCATTTTCGGTTTGTTGTGCTCAGATACAGTTTAGTTTTGCTTTCACTTGTTTCTGACTCTATTTGTAACTACGTGTTTCTGATTCTGGCTCAGCGATCTGACAGTTGTATACACTATATTACCAAAAGTATTGGGACACCTGCCTTTACACGGACATGAACGTTAATGGAATCACAGTCTAATGCCCCGTACACACGGTCGGATTTTCCGACGGAAAATGTGTGATAGGACCTTGTTGTCGGAAATTCCGACCGTGTGTGGGCTCCATCACACATTTTCCATCGGATTTTCCAACACACAAAGTTTGAGAGCAGGCTATAAAATTTTCCGACAACAAAATCCGTTGTCGGAAATTCTGATCGTGTGTACACAAATCCGACGCACAAAGTGCCACGCATGCTCAGAATAAATAAAGAGATGAAAGCTATTGGCCACTGCCCCATTTATAGTCCCGACGTACGTGTTTTACATCACCGCGTTCAGAACGATCAGATTTTCCGACAACTTTGTGTGACCGTGTGTACGCAAGACAAGTTTGAGCCAACATCCGTCGGGAAAAAAAACATGGATTTTGTTGTCGGAATGTCCGAACAAAGTCCGACCGTGTGTACAGGGCATTAGTCCGTAGGGTTCAATATTGAGTTGACCCACCAAGCGAAGAGAAGAAAAAAACAAAGATAACCATCCTACATTTCTTATAACTAGTTTTTATCAGTCAGCCACTCAAAATGTTTAACCGGTTCCCAACCGGCGCACGCCAATGTACGTCGGCAGAATGGCACAGCTGCGCAAATGGGCGTACCTGTACGTCCCTTTGAATATGCCGCTGTGCCATCGGCGCGTTCGCGCGCCAGCTGGGAGCTCCATGAGTAGGATCGCATGTCCCGCAGACTCGATGTCCACGGGGATACCCGCGATCGTCTCACGGAGAGGAAGAACGGGGAGATGCTAATGTAAACAAGCATTTCCCCGTTCTGCCTAATGACAGTGTCACTGATCTCTGCTCCCTGTGATCGGGAGCAGAGATCAGTGACGTGTCATAGCTAGCCCATCCCCCCTACAGTTAGAACACATCCCTAGGACACACTTAACCCCTACAGTGCCACCTAGTGTTAACCCCTTCACTGCCAGTCACATTTACACAGTAATCAATGCAATTTTAATCGCACTGATCGCTGTATAAATGTGAATGGTCCCAAAATCGCGCCAAAATTGTCCGACGTGTCCGCCATAATGTCGCAGTCACGATAAAAATCGCTGATCGCCGCCATTACTAGTAAAAAAAAAAAAAAATATTATTAAATATGCCATAAAACTATCCCCTATTTTGTAGACGCTATAACTTTTGCGCAAAACAATCAATAAACGCTTATTGTGATTTTTTTTAACCAAAAATATGTAAAAGAATACATATCGGCATAAACGTTTAGGCCGATATGTATTCTTCTACATATTTTTGGTAAAAAAAGAGCGACAATTTTGAAAAAAAGCAATATTTTTCGCTTCTTGCTATAATAAATATCCCCCAAAAATATAAAAAAAAAAAAAAACGGAGGAAAAAAAAGTTATTTTTTTATATTTTTGGGGGATATTTATTATAGCAAGAAGCGAAAAATATTGCTTTTTTTCAAAATTGTCGCTCTTTTTTTGTTGAAAACGCAAAAAATAAAAACCGCAGAGGTGATCAAATACCACCAAAAGAAAGCTCTATTTGTGGGGAAAAAAAAAAGTAAATTTTGTCTTTGAGCCATGTTGCACAACCGCGCAATTGTCAGTTAAAGCGACGCTGTGCCGAATCGCAAAAAAACGTTCTGGTCTTTGGCCAGCAAAATGGTCCGGGGCTTAAGTGGTTAATAACATGCGACCCGTGGGCTGCCATTTACATGCTGTCAAAGTTTTCAGGCCAGAAATTAATAGAACACAATGTTATATTTTATGATGTGCCTCAAGAAATAAGGTCAATATGGGTTTGTTTAACTGGGGTGGTATGTGAAATGAAATCCTTAATAAAATAATGATTCATTCAGACTGAAAACCATACCTGGGGTGGAGGCTACTCTGTTTTAGAACTATTTTATTTGAATGGCATTCCAGTTTTTTTTTTCCTCATGTATTACATTGTCAGCCACCCATCAGGAACCCAGAAGAAGGTCTTGTTCTTAAAGCAATCAATGGAGAGGATATTTGGCTCATAATCCAGGTATAGACTTCAGACAGTGGGCGTAACCCAACTGTAGATTTATCTTTTTTCAAGGACCATAGACATACACTCCTTGGACACTTTATTAGGTACACCTGTTCAATTGCTCGGCAACACAAATTGCTAATCAGCCAATCACATGGCAGCAGCTCAATGTCTTTTAGGCATCTAGACGTGCTGAAGGCGACTTGCTGAAGTTCAAACCGAGCATCAGAATGGGGAAGAAAGGGGATTTAAGTGACTTTGAATGTGGCATGGTTGTTGGTGCCAGTATTTCAAAAACTGGCGATCTACTGAGATTTTCACACACAACCATCTCCCAGGTTTACAGAGAACGGTCCGAAAAAGAGAAAATATCTAGTGAGTGGCAGTTGTGTGGACAAAAATGCCTTGTTGATATCAGAGGTCAGAGGAGAACGGGCAGACTTATTCCAGATGATAGAAAGGCAACAGTAACTCAAAAAACCACTTACTACAACCAAGGTATGCAGAATACGATCTCTGAATGCACAAAACATTGAACCTTGAGGCAGATGGGTTACAGCAGCGGAAGAACAAACCGAGTGCCACTCCTCAGAACAGGAAACTGAGGCAACAACTTACACAGGCCCACCAAAATTGGACAATAGAAGATTGGAAAAATGTTGGTTGGTCTGATGAGTCTCGATTTCAGCTGCAACATTCACATGGTTGGGTCAGAATTTGGCATAAACAACATGAAAGCATGGATCCATCGTGCCTTGTATCCACAGTTCAGGCTGGTGGTGGTGTAATGGTGTAGGGGATATTTTCTTGGCACACTTTGGGCCCCTTAGTATCAACTGAGCATCGTTTAAACACCACGGCCTACCTGAGTATTGTTGCTGACCATGTCCATCCCTTTATGACTACAGTGTACCCATCTTCTGATGGCTCCTTCCAGCAGGATAATGCACCATGTCACAAAGCTCCAATCATCTCACCACTGGACAATGAGGTCCCTGTACTCCAATGGCCTCCACACTCACCACATCTCAATCCAATAGAGCACCTTTGGGATGGGGTGGAGATTCGCATCATGGATGTGCACCCAGCAACAACTGCGTGATGCCATCATGCCACTATGGACCAAAATCTCTGAGGAATGTTTCCAACACCTTGTAGAATCTATGCCATGAAGAATGAAGGCAAAAGGGAGTCCAACCCGGTACTAGCAAGGTGTACCTAATGAGTGTATATGCTTGTACTACCCAACAATATATGTCTCTGTACATACGTCTCTGGTGCCACCACCAACGGATTATTTTATGCCAGTTATTTGATAGTGGTTTACTGAAATAAAACTACACAAATAAAAATCCTACATAAAGTGATTGGCACTCATCTTTCTTCCATTCTCAGGAAAGAATCACTGCTTGAGATGAACCTGCCTGGGACTTTATTGTCAAGCAAGTGGGCTTTCATGATGGACATTCGGAATGTAGCTGATGGTTAGCTGAAGATCAATATTTAACTGAAATGCCTGCAAATGCTTAACGGCATTGCATATATATATATATATATATATATATATATATATATATATATATATATATATATATAGATATATATCTCTATATATATATCTCTATATAGATATATATATATATATCTATATAGATATATATATATCTCTATATATATATATATATATATATATATATATATATATATATATATATATATATATATATATATCTCTCTCTCTATATATATAATCTTGATGATGAATATGAATAGTTTGTAGAGGATAATATAAAACTCAGATTAACATCAACTGGCGTCAGTGACAGTGTTCAGGGAATGGAAGTTGGTTGATACAAACAAGGACTCTGCATTTTGTCTTCCAAAGGGCAGTTTTCACTGCAAAGCGCAAAGGTCAATGTAAGCTTAAAGTTCAGAAAAATTGCATAGATCACAGTTAATAAAGTTTATATATCCAAAGTATGATAACACTACAGGTCTGTTTATGGTAGTCTGTGTTATCAGGCATAATGACTGAATTGTATCTGAAAACCAAAGTAACGACAGTTGTTATCTATGACTGTCACCTAGCCGGTAGGTTACTAATCCGGCACATAAAATTGGACTTGTCAACAATTTTAGAGAAAAGAAAAGTATTTTTTCTTTCCCCAAAAAGTTGCAATGTTAGTATCACCATCATACCTTAGGATTATCCAGTTCACTCTTGGTAATGTAGGCTTTACTGTGCAGTTACATACAGTAGCTGATTACTGGCCCTGGTAACATTTCGGGACTTTCATGCACTATTTGTAAAAATTGTGTGACGTCACTGCTCACTAGTGCCGGGAAAAGGTCATCCAGAGCCCAGGGCGAACATGCCAAATTGCTAACCCCCCCCCCTCCAAGATGTATGAGCATTAGCTGTCAGTGAAAATCCCCTCCCTTCAAAAAAAAAAAAAATCGAGCACTAATTTGCATGCTCACCCCCTAAGCATAAATACCCCCTGCTCCCAGTATAAATCTGCCCCCAACACATTCCCCCCCCCCAGCTGAAACCATCTCTCTTCCCATATGCCTGAGCACAAATCCCCCCCCCAAACAAAAATTTCCCCATCCTAGCACAAATCTTCTACCACTCAAATTTCCCCAACAAGCACAAATTCTCTCCCCCCCACACTCCAAATCCCCCCCCTTCCAGCACAAGGTCCCCTCCCACAATCCCCCATCCTAGCCCAAATTCCTCACACAAATTTCCCCTCCTAGCACGAATACCCCCCAATCATTCCTACTTTCACAAATCTGCCCCCCCCCCCCCCCCCCAAAAAAAAAAACATTTTTCCTCTACCTGTTTTACTTTTATAGCACAAACCCCCCAAATCCCCCCCTCCTAGCACAAATCCCCCAAATCACCACTCCTAGCACACCTCCCTAAATTTGCCCTCCTACAACAAGTCTTCCTCCCCAACCGCCTCCCAAATTCCTCTTTTCAATATAAATCCCCCCCCCCAATCTCCTTGTGGTGCCCCTCACCTCACATGATACCACAGTGCCCAGGGCATCCACCCCTCCTGCCCACCCGTTGTCCCAGCCCTGCTCCTCACTGTCACTATTTCCAATGTGTGATAGGGAAACCTACAAGCACATGCTTTAACTTGAACCATCCCTTGTCTTGCCCAAGGATAGCAGTCTGTTGATTCACTTCTAGCTTCTGGAGACTTAATTGACAATTGCTTATGCGAATCTGATTGGGCTCGGCACTTACCTGTCCAAGTGTTCCTCCAGAGTTTTGCTAGGGGTTGCTTGAGAAATCAGCATTTTCTGCCTTTTGGGTAAGTAACCACTGACACCTGTGATCTTTTCAGCTATCTGTAAGGGGAATTCTGAGCACCAGTATAAAGGGGCCCTTCTCCCAATCACCACCGATATAAGGGGGCCCTTCTCCACTGAATACTAATGAAAAGGGGCCCTTCACCGGCAATGTGAGAGAACACTACAATGTTCACTGCCTTCATGTTTTTTCTCAGAAGGGTTGAAAGTTAAACGCCACGCCACTACTAAGAGGTCCAGATACACCTTTATTCCATTAAAGGTCAGGGGCACAGAACTGTAACCCTGACCTTTAATGGAATAAAGTTGTATCTGGACCTCTTAGCAGTGGCGTGGCGCTTAACTTTCAACCCTTCTAACATTATTCTACAAGCCAAGGAGACTGTGGAGATCGGGTGTAGAAGCCACCTGCCCAGGAACCAGATCATTTACATCAACATTAACACCTTGAGATAACAATAACAGTAAAAAAAGAACAGTAAAATAATTCTACGGGTCCAGCAATAATCTTTGCACTTTCCTGCATTTTTTTTCTGACCATTATTATCAATATTATCTATTTCATAATTCATCGGTGCTGAACATAATTTATTAGTTGGAATTCCTTAAGACCTGAAATTTATTTTAAGGGTTCCCTTCTTTTTGAAAAGGTTGAGAAATGCTTCACTAGAGGGTGCATTTTTTTACAAAAGGTCTACAAAGAATTAAAAAACAAGAACAGCAAGCATGTAAAAAAAGATCACCGCGCATACAATATTACTTTAACCACTTGCCGACCAGCCGTCGCCATTATACTGCGGCAGGTCGGCTTGTTCCCTCGAATCGCTGTAGCTGTACGTTGGCTCTTTTAAGATGAGCGTGACCAGCAGCCGCGATGTCCGCCAGCCACCTGCGGTCTCTCCACAGAGAGCCAGAACTTATATCTGTCAATATAAACAAACAGATCCCCGTTCTGTCAGGGGAGTAGAGAGAGATCTGCTGTTCCTAGTGATCAGGAACAGCGATCTCTCTCCTCCTTCAGTCAGTCTCCCCCCCCCCCCACAGTTAGAAACACCTCCCAGGGAACACATTTAACCCCTTGATCACCACTAGAGTTAACCACTTCCCTGCCAGTGTCATATACAGTAATCAGTGCATTTTTATAGCACTGGCCGCTGTATAAATGTCAGTGGTCCCAAAAAAGTGTCGAAAGTGTCCGATCTGTCCGCCGCAATGTTGCAATCCCGATACAAATCGCCGTCATTACTAGTAAAAAAAAATTTAAAAAAAAAAAAAAAAATCAAAATGCCATAAATCTATCCCCTATTTTGTAGATGCTATAACTTTTGTGCAAACCAATCAATATACGCTTATTGCGATTTTTTTTTTTAACCAAAAATATGTAGAAAAATACATATTGGCCTAAACTGATGAAGACATTTCTTTTTAATTTTTTAGGGATATTTATTATAGCAAAAAGTAAAAAAAAAAGTTTTTTGGTTTTTTTTTCAATTGCTGGGGTTTTTTTTGTTTATAGCACAAAAAATAAAAACTGCAGAAGTGATCAAATAGCACCAAAAGAAAGCGCTATTTGTGGGAAAAAAAGGACGTCAATTTTGTTTGGGTACAACGTCGCACGACCGCGCAATTGTCAGTTAAAGTGACACAGTGCTGTATCACAAAAAAATGGCCTGGTCATTAAGGGGGAAAATTTTCCGGTCCTTAAGTGGTTAAGGTATACATAACGTTAATTACTGTAAGCTAGTGAAAATCGCTATAGCTTTTCTTCAGAGCTCAGCTCCAGGTAAAGTGCTAAATACACAGATAAAATACATAAAAAAGGGAGCTATTTTACCTGACAAAGGTATTTCTGTACATTCAGTATTTAGAATTACAAAGCCCTGTCTGGCAGAGCGGAAGAACGGATTTTGTTTTGCTCGAGGATTTGTATTTTTTGTGAACAGCACAATTGAAATAAGCTACCTCTAATGACTAAGTAAGCATTGCTGTTGTTTACTGCAGAAAGGAGAAGTTAATTCCTAGATATTATTCCCAGCTCTTTTTTCTGCAACTGATAGTTCGGAGTCTAATATAACATGGGGATTGCATTGGGGTTTGCACTCGTCACCGCAGCATGCAACAGTCGGTGACATCAAAGGGGGCAGTGCCACCAGGTGACGTCGCCTTGTGGCTCCACCAAGAACTGTCAAACATCTGCAGTAGGCATTTAGCCTTAGTTGGGGGCAAAGCTTTTTTTTTTTCTTCTGGTTTGGACGTGGAATCGTGATTGATGATGGATCTACATTGGGGGGATATTGTTTTAAATTTTTTTTAAAAAGGGCTTGTCAAAAACCTGTGTACTGTTTTTATTGATTTTTGACACTTTTTTGGTGAATGAGTAGGGGTACAATGTACCCCTACTCATTCACATTGGGCGGAGGCAGGATCTGGGGGCCCCTTGTTAAAGGGGGCTTCCAGATTCCGATAAGCCACCTGCCCGTAGATCCCCACAACCACAGCCCATGGTTGTGGGAAAGAGGCCCTTGTTCCCAACAACATGGGGACAAGGAGCTTTGGGGCAGGGATTCGATTCTATTCCTTTATTTTCTATTCTATTTTGAGGCAGGGATTTTATTCTATTCTATTCCTTTATTTTCTATTTTATTTTGTTTTCTTTGGAAATTGAAAAACAAATTGAAAACTTTCTGAATTCGAAAACTATTCAAAATTGATTAGAAAACTATTTGAATCGATTCAAATTCGAATTTCGTCCGCATTTTTTTTCATTATTTCAAATTCATTTAAATTTGGTACTATTGTCATTTGAAAATTCGAATCCATCCAAATTTCTGAAAAAACTAAAAATTCGTCCGAATTTCAATTTGGAACAAAACAAACTGCTCATGTCATGTAAACATCATCAGTGGGGACTTGGCTTACTCTTCAATAGAAGTCCCTTATTTCAACTGTGCTGTTGCAAGAAAAAAAAATTCCTAAAGTTCTGCTTTAATAATGTATTATTGATTACAGTGCTGCATTCATTTGTGTCTTTATATCTGCCTGGAGTTCATCTTTAAATTACAATATCTAGCTAGAGAAAGAAGTGCAGGAATGTTCTTGCGTTACCATTTCATGTCTTCACAAAGATATAATTGTCTCCATAATTTAATTTCAACAACAATGCACAATTTAGACAAACCTTGTAATCTAACAGTGGTCTGGAAATGTAGGCTGAGCTCACCAATATAGTCTTTAGCTTCACACAAATTGCCTGTTTTAATAGGTTCTGCATGTGCTGTTCAGGCCTTGGTGTATAGGTGTACCTAGGGTTGTACACATTGAGGTTGCAGAATGAACTTTTATGTGTAACTGCAGCCTTGTGACCATGTTAACTGGCTGGTAAAACGAGTGACTCACATTGAATATGTATGAGTTCGAGCCTGGGGCACTATAGGAAAAGAACAATGTTTTCAACCACATACTTACATGACTTTCATAATAATGTGCTTTATCCGCACCAAAAGTAAACATGTAGGTGAATTAAAGAGCAATTTGAGGCAACAAGTGGAACCAGTCCTTAAGTCACCAATTTTATTCAGCAAAGGCTGCAAGTGCCCTAAAGTCAGAGAGTTCACCCAATTTAAGTTAATACAAGTGTCTGGACCTTGTCCCTGTGTACAAAACCAGATTCATTAAGACAGGATTTAATGAGTTTTGGTGTGGAGGAACCCAAGTGGCCTTCAGAGAACCCTGACCTCAACCCTACTGATTACCTTTGGGAGAAAATGGAATGCTAACTTTGAGCCAGGTCTTCTTATCCACCATCAGTACCTGACCTCACAAATGTTCTTTTGGGTGATGGGAAAAATTACAACAAAGCCTTCCCAGAACAGTGGAGACTGCAATAGCTGCAAGGAGAGGTGGTGATGGTGGGGGCAACTTCATAAAAATACCCATGGTTTTAAAATGGTATGGCCAACAAGCTCAAATAGTGGTGATGGTCAGTTTTATTCAGCAAATGCTGCAAGTGCACTTAAGTCACAGAGTCCCCTCAATTTAAGTTAATACAAGTGTCTGGACTGTGCTCCTATGTACAAAACTATGTACAAAACCGGAGGAACCCAAGTGGCCTTCACAGAGCCCTGACCTCAACCCTACTGATCACCTTTGGGATGAATTGGAATGCAATTTTTGAGCCAGGTCTTCTTATCCAACATCAGTACCTGACCTCACAAATGTTCTTTTGGGTGATGGGGAAAATTATGACAAAGCGTTCCCAGAACCGTGGAGACTAATAGCTGCAAGGTGGTGGTGGGGGCAACTCCATAATACTGTTTTGGAATGGGATGTCCAGCAAGTTCAAATAGTGATATTGGCCAGGTTCCACAAATGTTTGGCCACATAAAGTATATGTTGAAATTATGTACTATGTCTGAAGTTCTCTTTAAAAACCCACCATTTTTCTGATCAGTGTAAGCTGTAGCTTTATAAAAACTTACTGTACGTAGAAAAACTGTGGTGTAATATCTAACTATTGCCTCTGTGCAAAATATTCTATCTAGCAGTAACACATGTTCTCGGCCAAACTTTCTGGTAAATAGATAAACTTTTGAAACTAAAACCCAACCAGGCTTGTCAGCAGTGTTAATAATACTATGCTGCCAAACATCTACCAGGTGTTTTTGATCTATGCAAAAGAAACTTGTGATGGCATCATCCCTAGTTAAATTTTTTTTTTTAAAGCAGAGTTCCGCCGACAAATAAATAAATAAATAAATAAATAAAATTCAGCAGCTACAAACTTTTAAAAAAAGGACACTTGCCTGTCCAGGGCGCCCACGATGTCCTCACCCGAAGCCGACCTGTCCCTCGGCTCCCGGGTGCAGGCGCCGACATCTTCAGTAAGGGAATCAGGAAGTGAAGCCTTGAGGCTTCACAGCCTGGTTCCCTACTGCGCATGCGCTAGTTGCGTTGCATGTTCTGAGTGGTCCCTGCTGTCTTCTGAGACCTGTGGGGGGGGGCGGAGGAGGGGCCGGACATGGTGTAGATCAGCGCGGATTCTGCAGCAATCTTTCACCAGAAGTGGAAACAAATACCTGTATTAGACAGGTATCTGCCCCCCCCCTTCCCCTCTGAAAGGGACCAAATGTGACACCGAAGGGGGGGAGGAATCCAAAAGCGGAAGTTCCATTTTTGGGTGGAACTCCGTTTTAAGTTCCGTTAGTGGGGAATGGACATCGCTTTAGTCAGTCCTTTATTGCTGTCTGCGTTCCCACCCATTTATTTCTCCTGTTGACTTCTGTCACCAGGAGAGAAAGTAAGGGGAAATCCAAAATTTTACAGTTGCCACCAGAACAACAGGTGAGGGAAAATTTTTCAATAGGACAGCCGTTCCAATGCACCTGTAATCCTCGGCAGTTTCTAACACCCTTGTAAAATCAATGAATTGCTATTTAGAGACCAGAAGAGCAATGGCTTTCAAGAATTCAGGAGGTAGTTTTTCTCCTGCCGAACAGGGATTTGGCTTGGGGCGGCAGCGTGGCCCCCTTGACTTCATTTGGCAAGTTGAGTAAAATTTTCTGTGCAAAACAAAGCATCATGGCCATGGCAGGTGTATAGTCTCCTCAGCAGGCCATGTCCATTTGTAGGTAGGTGGTTGGGGACCTGTAAAAATGTGCATTAACCAACTGCTTTTACTGTCCCTGGCTGCCCGTGTGAAGCAGCCCTTTTTTTCCCACGCTTTAGAGAGATTTCCTCTAACTTCCCGTTGTGTCCTCAAGACAGAAAGTATTAGGAATTCTGAAACACAGACAGCAAATTAAAAAGCCTGCCAAGGACTTTAAAGCTCAACCCTAGGCAAATACAACATTATTTCTTGCGGTGAGGCTGTGCAAGGGTCAATTACTTGTTTATGTCTTGGGGGACAATAAAAGAAGATTTACTTACCTGACCCTCCGTTTCTCCCTGCCGCTAGACCGGTCCTCACAGCTTCTGCATCCCTGTGCTCTAGCAGTCTAGGTTCCCCACGTCATCGAGACCGGAGTAGGGTCCATAGCCCTGCTCTGGATGTGATAACGCAGAGGGATATTTCACCGCCAGATCATGGAGGAGCACCATCTACTGGGGGAGAGGAGGGTTAGGTAAGTAGAACGTTTTTTCTTCTCCCCTAAACAAAATGATATATTAACCCTTGCAGTGTGGGCACAGCCCCACTGCAAATAATCATTTTTTATCTGCCTGGAATTGGGCTTTTACCTGTCTTTAATACTTCAAAAAGAAGAATGTAACTAGACATACACTTTATATCTGCTCATTTGGATTATGCAAAACCACGTGCTGCATACACATTATGTCATGCTAAACACAACAAAGGAATAACAAAATATAAGAAATTGGTTATTGGTGGAAATCGGCATCTATTTTGCTTTCTGGTCCTACACAACAAATATGACAGCTGGAACTGGACTGCTTGCTATTGGCCATTTTCTTTAAATATAGCATGTATGTTGGTGACAGATACAAGAAGCAGCACATTATGAACACATGATGTAACTGCTTTACACGGCATTGTTGACATAAACTAGAAGCGACATTAAAGTGAAAGGTTACAGATGTGTGGATAAGGCTTGTTAGCGGTAGAAGTTGACACAAACTGTGTAAACACGATTTTAACCTCACATGGGATAAGGGTCACCAATACTGATTGCACGAGACGGAGGTGTTTTCTGCATTACTGAGCACATATTGGCAAATTTGTTTGTGCTGTTTTGTAAAGTAAATCCATCATAATTAATGTAAGCCACTACTGACCTCTGTTTAAAAAAAAAAAGAAAAGAAACGCTATCTGGTTGACCATCATACACTGACCCTCAGACTTCAATACCTTAAAGGCTAAGTTCACCTAGTGTATGTAGTCAAGAGCCCATAGTAAGTATTAAAAAAACTGTGCAGCTTTGTAAAATGTTCATTAATTTTATGGCCATACCTGTAGGCCCTTTAGGCCACCTAGCTCTGGAAGCCTGGCCAAAAATTCACAGTTATCAATCCTCAAGGCCTCCATTTTTAATAGGACATGAGGACTATTGTTTGCTCACAACCAGCTTTACAGGAGCAAAAAACAACAGTTTTCATGTTCTAGCAATGATGTGGGCTTTCCTAATTGAGAGTTTTTTGGCAGGCTTCCAGGGCCCAACTGGCTTACAGGTATGACAATAAAATAAACATTTATTAAAGCTGCACACTGCCGCTGGTAACTGACTCTTCTATTGCTGCACAGTCAGGCAACACGCATTTTTCACTTGCAACCAGACACAAGAAGTTAGTCCTGTAACTTGTTTTTGTTGTTTTTATTAGGAGATAACAACTTTACGGGATGCCCATCAGATGATGAACACAGCAAAACTTGGGGACAATCTTCCTCTCTCTGTACAAAAAATCCTGAACTGCTTCCTTCTGTACAAACTCACTCCTTTGTAGATTAACAGCAAAAGTCCATTACAGACTAAACGCCCAGGTCCCTTCTGGAAAGTAGCAAAAACTTGAGGTAACTGCTTGCAGGAGTGTATTTCCTCCCTCTGTGGATCTGGTCCTAGCTCCACTACTCAGCAGGTCCTACCAGCGCTTCTGGTTGCTCCAGAGATCCTTCAGGGTAAGGATGAAGGGATGAAGCACATAGCTGTCCCTCCAGAAAGCTGACTATATATGGCAGACTTTCCCCTTTTAGTGTCCTTGAGTGTTCTGATGTACTCACTGTCCTTTCCTTGCTCCCACTGCTCCCAGGTGGTGGTCCCAAACACACTGTACTGAAGAAGGTATCCTTCCTGAGCCAGCCCAAGCCTCTGGCCTGTGGGCCCCCCAGACATAGAGGACTCCTCAAGGCCACCGACAGACCCCTCAGCATTCCATCTTCATCTTCTACCCAACTCCCTGTGCCAGCATACCTAAGGGCTGGCTCAAGCACTCTGTCAGGCCCACTGCCTGGGGATTGGACAAGCTCCCTTGAGTATGCAGAACAACCCTCCTAGCCTCCGTCCTCCAGTTTCCAGAATGTTCTCCAACCATCCAGAACCGGGGGGGAGGCACCAGAGATCTTCCTGTATGAGTCATTTAACCCTGAACTCAAACCCTGACCCAGACTCTATGACTCATACTTTACCATGAGCCAAACTATGTTTTGCCTGCGCTAACACTAGTAGCACACTAGAGGGTGCTACATAGGCAATTGTCTGTAAAAGGTGAGCCCTGAAAACTCGGAGATTCAGATTAGATGGCCACTTCCAGCAGGTTTTGGAGCGGTGTCAAAAACATGCAAAAAAAAAAAGGGAGGAGGGGAGGACTTAAGCTAAAGCCTTGATTGGCTGATCCTCAATGTCAGCTGAGATCATGTGGCCAATGCCTAGGAATTTTGACATGAGTAGCCCTGTGGGATCCCAGAACAGTGGCGGCAGGTTAGTATTTCATTCCTTCTGCACTTTTCTTGACTTTAAAGTCAGCCCATGCTAGGCAAAGCAAAGATTATTTTAATACTCCCCTCCCCAGCATGCTCACCTATCATTCGTACTCAGTTCTTCCAGGTAAGAAAATGAATGTAACTCACTTCCCTTCTTCACATGTGACGTTGGCCTTGGTCATTTTGGCAGCATATGGGGGCAGGAAGAAAGTCCTCAACCTTGTGAAAGCTCTGCCTAGGAAGGCTCGGAACTTAAATAGGGCTTCCTTACTTCGCTTTTGTTGGGTGAATGAAGCAAAAGTATGTCTGCTGGGAAAAGGGACATTAAAGCTATTCTGTTGCCTTACCATACAAAGTGCAGGTTTGCTATAGGGAAACAAGAAACTAACATTAGCAATGAGGGAATTTTTGGTTAATAAATGAGAAACATTGAGACATTTAATAGAGGAAGCTTGTATATGCAATCCAAGACTTTTTCAGCAAAACTCAAACCTGGTCCCACCCCATCAACTTTTTCAGCTACCCCATTAGTCCAATGTGATATTGGTCTCGTTGACCAATAGCATCTCTTAGGAAGCAGAAGGAAGTGGGGTCAAGCTTACTTTTTTCACAGGCAATGACAAATTTTGCAAGTAACATCAACTGCCTATATCTTTAGATTTGTTGATTTTGTTTTGTTCTTTTTGTAAGCATACTCAGTTTGCATTTCCTTTGGTTTGTAACAGGTTAACTTTTGTTGAGAAAAAAAAACAACAAAAAAAAACAAAACATCCCCACTGGGTGATTTATGTAAATTGCAAGAATTTTGACAAACTTTGTTGAAGACTCTGTCCTTGTTCTGAAAAAATAGTTGTCTATTTTCCCGTGCTCTTTCCGAAACAATTCCAGGATTGGAGGGTCTATGTTCATTATAATCAAAAATTTTCCCTTTATTAGACAAGCCTTATGGAGTATCAAACCAAAAAAAAAATACCTGCTACAGGGGATGCCTAAAATTGTTTCTGTATCTTCTGAGAAAATCAATCGCACAAGCAGGAAATGACATTTATGAGGATATTCTGTACACCACATTCTGTATGCCTCCAGGTGGCTATATTGCATTGCATTTTTTAACACATTTGGAAAAACCACTGCCACTGCAGAACAAAATTGAAAAATATGTTTGAATAACAATAATTTACAAAATGACTTGTATAGCAATTTTATATGCTAAAGTATTTATTTTATATTATTATATTATTTATTTTATATGCTATATTATTTTTTAGATGAAAGTGGCATTTTCTCTTTAGGTTTCTCAATTTCACATATACTGAATATCCGTCATATGACGTCATCGGGTTTGAGCGGTGATATCTGAATGATGGGTGCAGCTACAGGCATCATTCAGATATCTTCTTTTTCAGCCGGTGATTCCCTTCACCATAAGAACAATCAACTTGATCGTTCTTATAGGCGTCGGAAGAAGACACCCCCCCTCCCGCCGCCCTCCGACGCTTCTACCGGCTCGCCCCTGCCATCGGCGAACCTGAGAAGGAACCAACTGGCGCCGGATGTTTACCATAGAGATTTCCGGTGGGCCAGATGGTCCCCGGAGTCTCTATGATCGTTTGGAGGCCGGGCACGATGTTATGACGTCACGCCCGGCCACTGCATTTGAAAAAATGACGCCGCCTCGGCTTGCAAAGCCAGGATCTTTTTTTATTTTTTATTTCAGGCTTCCCAGCTTGAGGTAAGATCTGGGGGACTTATTGACCCCAGATCTCACTGTAGAGAGTACCTGTCACACATGTTGTTAACATTCCTTGTAATAGGAATAAAAGTGTTAAAAAAAATGTAAAAAGAAAGCATCAAACTAGAAAAATAAAAGTAACATTAACAATAAATAAAAATTCATTTTTTTTTAAAGTGCCCCTGTCCCAGTGTGCTCGCTTGCAGAAGCAAGCGCATACGTAAGTCGCACCCACATATGTAAACAACTTTCAAACCACACATGTGAGGTATCGCCGCGAATGTTAGAGCGAGAGCATTAGCACTAGATCTCCTCTGTAACTCAAAACATGTAACCTGTAAAAAATTTTAAGCGTCGCCTATGGGGATTTTTAAGTCCCGAAGTTTGGCGCCATTCCACGAGCGTGCGCAATTTTGAAGCGTGACATGTTAGGTATCTATTTACTCGGTGTAACATAATTTTTCACATTATAGGAAAAAATTGGGCTAACTTTACTGTTCTGTTTTTTTTTTTTTTAATGCCTGAAAATGTTTTTTTTTTTTTAAAAACGCGTTTGAAATATTGCTGCAAACACAAAAAGTGGCAATGACCACCATCTTATTCTCTAGGGTCTCTATTAAAAAAACATATATAATGTTTGGGATTTCTGTGTAAATTTCTAGCAAAAAAATGATGATTTTTACATGTAGGAGAGAAATGTCAGAATTGGCCTGGATGGCAAGTGGTTAAGAGATGTGCAAAGAATGGCTCACATGTGAATGGGGGGGAGAAGAAATGAGATAAGGAAATGTTGAAGATCTGAAGGTCTTTATTGCTTCTGTTGTGCAATTTGAGGACAAATTGCTCCACAGTGGCTGCAGTCACAAAGGTCAGTGAGTATTTATTTTAAAGTTTATTTAGCATAACATCTTCTTTCACATTATGCAAAAAAATTGGGTTAACTTTACTGTTTTGTTTTGTTTTCTAATGCATGAATCTGTTTTTTTTAGGAGAGAGATGTCATAATTGGCCTGGGTGGCAAGTGGATATATTACAAAAAAAAAAAAAAAAAACTAACAAAGATTGCAGATTCCTTTACAGTATCCTTCCTGAGTATCCCTGATAGCAGCACATTCTTCAGAGTCTATTAAGGTAATCAGGGTTTATTTACACGCATGTTAACATTTAACATAAAAAAAAACATTGAGCATTAGGAGTGATATTACTGCTACCTGAAGAAGTTGGGGTTGTTGAACTGAGACCATGCCGCGCATTGTAAACTCTAACTTCTATAATATTGCATGCATTTTATTGGGCTGTAACTTGTGGACTCTTAAAGTTAGCCTGTCATGCTAGGTCTTGACGTAAGACTTGGTGGACATGCATTTAACACCTTATGTAATTGTGTAACCATGCCTTGGAATGATTACCCAAAAATCCCACAGACCAGGGTACCTATTAAACCAGAAATGCGTTCATTTCTCTAATCTGCACTCTTACGGAACACATTATTGATTTTCTGTTAAAAGCTGGACAAATTTGATACGTTTTGAAAAATGATGTCAGGTGCGCTTTTTCTTTCTGTTGTTTTTGTTTTCTGTACTTTGGATGTTGTCAAACCCAACATGTTTCATAGATCACCTCCTCAAATCCTGTTTTAACCCCATAAATGCTGCACCACCGTGCAACAAATGCTTGCAATGCAGGCATTGGCGGGACGGCTGCGGCATTGGCTGAAGACGACAGGAGGGATCATTTTTTCTGCACCCACAAAGCAAATAGTATTTCAATGGACAGTAGAAAAAAAACAGCTCAGTAGTCTAAACAACTAGTGGCCACTTTATATGCATTTGGCAACTTCTCAGCGTTTGCAAAAGCAACACAATATAATTTAAGCTATAGATACCCTTTAGCTTCAATCACTTTTGGAATGGTGAGCAGTTCCCCAGCCTAGAGAACTGTAGAATTATGTCTCATTTTAGTTAATTTCTAACAAAAAGTCCTTAAATCAGAAAGACTTCTATGCATATCTATGGCAGTAGGTGTTATTGAGGAGGGGCATCTTGGTTAGGCCATTCAGGTCAAAGAGTAGCCTACTAAATGTAGTCTCTTTGGGGGGCATTCCTCCAGGCAACCGGGAGAAGCCAGTAAAAATAGGTGGTAAAGACATAGTTTTACTGGCTTTTGACCGCACCTTTAGAGCAGGTTCACATACAGGGTATGTGCAGGCCGTGCATGCGTGTTGCGGGTACAGCAGACATGTTGTGGGTACAGGAGCCCATTCATTTGCATGGGTTGCTTTACCCACGTAAAATGCGGGTAAGGAAGTCCTGGATCCTTTTTAAAAAACACTCTGCTGTGGAACCATGGCACCCCCCGTCTGCTAGAGAGCAGTGCGTTTTGCCTGCAGGCACATATGTAAATCTAGCCTTAAGCTACTACTACAGCAAGATGGGATTGTACACCAGTCGCATTAGTCAGGCAGTACCGACGATGAATGTGACGCATTCAAGTGGTCCCATGTCAAACGTGACCCACCACTACGCGGGGCATGGTGATGTGGCTTTTTAGGGTTAAAACAGGCAGTGAGGAATTTCTTTAAATGCAATCTTTATCTTCTCACCTATGACAGTCCATGCAAGCGTGAACCGAAAGACCAATATTCTGCAGAGAATTACGGTCAATACCCAAAGTTCAATGTCACTGACAGTGCATATAATCGATTATAAATGATTGGAGCTGCATGCAAGGATCCAAGTCTCACTCCTCTCCACTGACCACCATCTATCTCTGTCCAACTGTCAACTGACTTACCTGAGCAAACTGGGCATGCCCCTTATTAGGCCCCATTCACATTTGAGTTGAGCATCACAGGTTGCTTTTGGAATTTTTTGACTACAGGTATTTTATCATGCATTTTAGGCTAGAGTATTTTAGTTTTTTTTGTTTTTTTAGTCAATGGAAAGCTAGTATAGTGGGGCCAAAAACTAAAGAAACTCACACATTTCCAAGCGTTGAGATAAGGCTTCAAGCAATACTATGCTTAGGTGTGAATGGGCATCATTGAATATAATGGAAATGTGCCGAGCGCTGAGGCGCTTCCGGTGAAGCTTCAAATCGTACTTCAAGTTGCTTAGGTATGCATTGGGCCTTACAGTTTGGGCTGATGACCTTGTCTTCAACCGACAAGATGGCTGTACCAAACGTCTGCCAAAAACATACAGAACAGAAAAAAGTAACCCCACAAACAACACATGTTTAGGCTCAACTATTATGACACAATTAATATAACAGTATGAATATGTACAAAACAATAATAACAAAAAAACTACAGAAATACTCATAATACAGATACATAATGTAAAGAGATGATAGGTCCTTATGTTTTTAGAGATGTGGGTGACGAGGCTGGGGATGGCCACCCTACAGCTGTGGGGTCCGATCTGAAAGTGTTCATTTTTTTATTTTTTTTATTTTATTTATTTTTTATTGTGAGGGGAGGACTTTGGACTGAGTGAAGCACACAGTAATGTTATGTAAGGATCTCTGTGCTTCTTTTATGGCTTCTTTTTTGCTTTGTATATTAATTAACTCCTAGGAGGTCAGTCAGCAGTATTGCTAAGGTATTTTTATGTATTGTGTAACCCACACCCTCCTTGAAACAGAAGACAGAAAAAGACCAAGTGGTACATTTAGTCTGCCTCATTTTTATTTATTTTTTAAATTATTTTTAAAATCTTTTTGAATAAAGATCTTGCTACCTCTGCTAACAATCCGTTTGAAACATCAACTACTCTATGGGCTGGTTCACACCACAAAAACACACTGCAGATCCATTTCGGATGCGTTTCTACATGGATGTTTTTTAACGCATTTTTTGTTGCGTTCCGGTGCATTTTTAAAGCATTTTTATTGTGTTTCCAGATGCATTCCAGGTGCTTTTTTTTATTCTTTTTTCCAGTTTTTTTTTCACTGTACTGCGGTCCAGTGTGTTTTTGGTGCATTCTTTATGCATTCCAATATGTTTTTGATGCATTTTACCACGTTTCAGTCCAGTCCAGTGCAGGAAAAATTCAGCATGTTCTACTTTTTTTTTTCTGGAACTAAAACGTCCTGGTGTGAACTATGCCATCGGAAACCATATAACCTACTTGCTTTTTTGATGCAGAAAAAAATGCACTGGACTGCATGTGGTGTGAACTGGCTCTATCGGTAAAATATAAAACTTTCCTCCTGCTAGTCTGAGGTCATGTCTCTGTGTTCCTGATCTTAGCTTCATATCAGAAATACTGCCGTCCTGAACCGTATTAACCCCCTTATTGAATCTAAATATTTCAGCCAAGCCCCCCCCCCCTGTTCCTTTCTTTCCTAAAAAGTGTTACTAAACCCTGCACCCTAACATTCCCATAGACACACTCCTAAACCTTGTGGACAGCCTTCCCAGAAGAGTTGAAGCTGTTATAGCTGCAAAGGGTGGGCCAACTCAATATTGAACCCTACGGACCAAGACTGGGATGCCATTAAAGTTCATGCGGGTGTAAAGGCAGGTGTCCCAATACTTTTGGCAATATAGTGTATATAGGGGGAACTGGGACCTCTTTCCACCTGCTGGTGATCCCTCTAGTGAAATACCCCAGAATTCTTCTGACTTCCGCACTGCCTGGCCCGCTGTTTGCTCATTTTGCAATAATCTGAAATAAATACCCCCAAATATTTTTCCCCTGTAGTTCTGGCCAACACTGTGCCCCCAATATTGGGCTCTGTCAGAGAATTATTTTTCCCTAAGTGAATTATTTTGCATTTAGAAACATTGAACAGTGGTTTCCACTGCTTTAACCAATTTTCCAGCAATGCTAAAGTTCCATGTTACAAACACCTCCATGAATATCAACCCCATTGCACACCTTTGTGTCATCAGCAAAAAGACCTTACCCATCAAATTATTAGTCATTTAAAATTAGAAGTCAATTAAAAAAAAAAACAGAGCAGATGTTGCAATTAATAAGTATCAGTCAGATCAATTACTATTTAACCCAGTTTTCCTGCTCATAAAATATGCAAAGTAAGAACCTATCACCTTCAAAAACTGTATTTGCACTTAGTCCCTTCACTATATGGTGCTATATGGTGACCATACCACTTTGTATACACCTTGTTGTGTTTAAGTAGACCTCACACTTCAATTTTTTTTTCTAGTGTTCTATCCTCCAGGGCATAAAGTACATTTAGTACTCTGTCCAATGTTCCTAAGTGTGTTGTAAAAACCTAGCTATGAGGTTGGACAGGGCGCCCACCCTTCCCCCTGACAACGTAGCTATCAAGGAGAACGCTGTCTGATAACCAATGCTTGTCTTGGCTCCAGGCACTTGACTGAGATAAGTGGTGGTGGCAAGAGGAATGCAGAGAGGGGGCGTGTCAGCCTACTGTTTCTCTGCATTCCTCTTGTCATTGATTGTCTTGGGCAAATGCTTGGAGCTGAGACAATCCCAGTTATCCATCAACTATATCCTTGATAGTTATGTTGTTGGATAGCCACGGGAGGAAAGGGGGCACACTGTCCAAACTCATAGCTAGGCTTACAAAGCACATAGGAACCTGGGACAAAACACTAAAAAAAAATAAGCAAGAGTTCTTCATGAAAGTGCATTTAAAAACGCTAAAGGGGGGGTTACTAAAACCAAAGCACTCAGAATCTGGTGCAGCTGTGCATGGTAGCCAGTCAGCTTCTAACTTCAGCCTGGAAGCTGATTGATTTCTATGCAGACCTGCACCAGATTTTGCACTCTCCAGTTTTAGTAAATCACCCACTAAGAGTCATCTTCTCTTATTTGCTCCCTTTTGATCTGCTGAATATAGCATTGAAAGCATTTTATTTCATTTGTCTGATCGGTGCAAAAATATACCTATTGATCCTGCCCGAAATCCAGTAAACTTGTAAAAATCTGTGAATTTTGCCTTTACTGCACAACAATTTCAAGCAGTGCTGGGACAAGGTCAGCTAGAGCCCCCCCCCCAAGATTTAATCTGCATGCTCACCCCCCTGAGCATAAATTACCCCTCCTCCTAGTACAAATCTGCCCCCCTGTAGAAATACCCCCTTTCCCCCCCAAGTCCCCCTTGGCTCAAATGCCCCCCCACCCAAAAAAACAAAATTCACCACTCCTAGCAAAAATATGCTAATCCTAAAATTTCCCCTCCTAGTACACATCGCCCCCACCCCAGTGCCCAGGGCAGTGATTACAACCAGTGTTATCCACCCTGTCCAGTTCTCCTCTATAAACTACAGTACTACCACACCAGTTATGGAGATGAGGAAAGAAGGGATGTAGTTCAAATCAGGCGATCAGCCTAGAGCAACGATCATGCTCCTCCACACATAAAATACAACAGAGGGCATTTTCACGCCGGAACAGAGGGTGTTTTATGGATCACCAAATTAAAAATAAAAGCAAAAAGATTGGAAAACAACATGCAGCCACCACATCTAATGACCGGTAAACTGCAACATATTACATTTTTATTGTTGAGTTTAGAAAACATTTTAATAAAATTAGAATTCTCATTGTTTGCAATGCCAGTTAAGTCCCGCTATCCTGTGATTTGATTCATTCCTGTAAAGCAGGGGTCTCAAACTGGCAGCCCTCCAGCTGTTGCAAAACTACAAGTCCCATCATGCCTCTGCCTGAGGGAGTCATGCTTGTAACTGTCAGCCTTGCAATGCCTCATGGGACTTGTAGTTTTGCAACAGCTGGGGGGCCGCCAGTTTGAGACCCCTGCTGTAAAGGAACTCCTTTTTTAGATGGACTCTATTGTTTGCTTTGTGCTCTGCACCTTGTGCCCTGACCTCTCCTATGGCCTGTTGTTGATAATTTTAGGATGCTTCTGGTTGGATTTTATCTGTTCCCGAGATTGATAAGATCTTTGCTCTCAGGGTTTTGATCATGGTAAACATCCCAACACTGGAAACCCATGTGGGGGGTGGGGGGATTGTCACATGTTTGCTAGCAATTTGCTCTTTATTGCCCCTGGCACCTGCATCTTTTTTTGCTAGCTATAGGCCTCATACACACAGGTGCACACAGGTGCATGGAGACCGTATGGCTTTTATTGCAGGCTTATTTCCATGCCTTGTAGACACAGCTGCAGCATACAGCCGCCCATAGCAATAAATATCTGTACACTAGCTCTACCAGTCATACAGTCTATATACATAAATACTTGCACGGGCGGAAATCCCTGAATACACAAAAGCTGCATTCAGGGCTTTACACCTTTGTGTGTATATACAGTTGGGTGACCGGACATGCCTGGTTTTTGGGAGATTCCCAGATTTAAAGTGATGTTAAAGTCAATTTTTTTTTGTTTTGTTTTTAATTTAAATAACAAACATGTTATACTTACCGTATATGCCGATTTTTTTTTTTTTGTGCTGAAAATGCCCCCCTCGGCTTATACTCGAGTCAAGTATTTTTCAGCAAGCAGAGAATGACATTTTCCGAACTGATTTTGGGGCCCTGTATCTCAGGGCCACTTGGTGCTAGTAACCCCAAATTTGGTGTGCAAACCCAGTGTGAACTAGCACTACAACATATCCAAAGCTGGAGTTCCTAGCATCAAGTAGCCCGAGATACGGGGCCCCAAAGTCGGTTCGGAAAATGTCATTCTCTGCTGCAGAAAAGTGCTTGACATTTTCCGAACCGACTTTGGGGCCCCGTATCTCGGGTCCACTTGGTGCTAGGAACCCCAGGATATGTTGTAGTGCTAGTTCCACTGGGTTTGCACACCAAATTTGGGGTTCCTAGCACCAAGTGGCCCCCGAGGTACGGGGCCTCAAAATCGGTTCGTAAAATGTCATTCTCTGCTGCAGAAAAGTGTGTGACTTTTTCCAAACTGACTTTGGGGCCCCCGTAACTCGGGGCCACTTGGTCCTAGGAACCCCAGGATATGTTGTAGTGCTAGTTCCACTGGGTTTGCACGCCAAGTTTGGGGTTCCTAGCACCAAGTGGTGCCGAGATACGGGGCCCCAAAGTCGGTCAACTGTGTCCATCTGCAGCAATGTCATTTCGGGACCCTTTGGGTCCAGAGACCCCAAATTTTGGCTGCAGCTAGGGGGCATCTAGGAACCCTTTACTACCAGGTTTGAAGTTCGGGGGACCTATGGCTGCAAATGGGCACAGTGAGGCTGCAAATGGGCATTGTTGACCCTCTTTTCCACTTACAGTAGCTGCGCATTTCTCACCCTAGGCTTATACTCGAGTCAATACATTTTCTCAGTTTATGGTAAAATTAGGTGCCTCGGCTTATATTTGGGTCAGCTTATACTCGAGTATATACGGTACCTGCTCTTTGTAACGGTTTTGCACAGAGCAGCCCCAATCCTCCTCAGAGCAAACAGCTTGCTGTATGGGCTCCTGAGCCACTGCTCTGCATGTCTATTCAGCGGCTCAGAATGCCTTCCCTCTCTTCCCATTGGTTCACTGACTGTGATTGTCTCAGCCAATGAGGAGGGAGAGTCCCCAGAGAGCCGAGATTCGCTGGATCGAGCCCAGAAGTAACTCCGGCGGAAAATGTCTGCGCTGTACTCGGCAGGCGACCCCAATCCAGGGCATCGTTCTAAGGTATTTCATAATGACTTATAGCTCATTATGCTTTTGTCTTGCAGGGTTTTTTAATTTGTTAAATTTTTTTTCCGCAGTGTACAACCTCTTAAGGGGAGGCTGTTCTGGGGGAAAAATTTCTCCAATTTCGTCCCAACTTATATGTATATCTGCATACAGCTAGTGTACAGTAGGGTGACCAGATATCCCCAACTTTAGGGGGCTGTACCCAGTGTCCCTGATTTCTTTAATGATGATGTCCCTGGCCTGGGTGGCTGCAGGGTAATCCATTTTAGCAACATTTCTGCCATTGGCCTGGAGCAGGTGGAGGGAGGGGAGAGGTTTGTCTGTTCTCAGCTGTGTCAGAGGTTACTGATGATGTCACATGCCAATATTTTTTGGTCTTCCTAGTCCCGCCCATTTTGGCTTGTGCAGATTTCGTTGCAGGATGGGGATTTTTTGACAATTAGTTTTGATTTTTCTTTCCCTTGTATGTGACAGTGACCTGCAGTGCACACCTGGCCCAGCATGCTTGAACCAAAGCAAAGTAAGCTCAGGTGTTATTAAATGTGCCCCTTTCAGCCCCCTCCCACTCTTAGCACAATTTGGCCACACCCAACATTTTAATGTGCTTTGCATGCCGCGATTATCCCCACCCCCTGCTCCACCCCTGTTCCAACCCCAATAAAAATGGTCATGGTCGGTAGGGTGTCCCAGGATTTCATTTTTAAAATCTGGTCACCTTAGGGAACAGCCACTCATTTCTCTGGGTGGCTATACAGTGGAACCTCGGATTACAAGCATAATCCATTCCAGGAGAATGCTCGTAATCCAAAGTACTCGCAAATCAAAGCTAGCTTCCCTATTGAAGTCAATGGAAACGAAAATAATTAGTTCCGCATTGACTTCAATAGCATGCAATACCGCATGCGGCCAGAGGCGGGGGGCGCTGGAGAGCCTCGAAAACGGCCGGAAAGGCCCGAGGACACCTCAGCTGACCTTGGCAAACCTCAGAAAGACTCCGTTCCCGAGGTTTGCCGAGGTCAGCCGAGCTGTCCTTGGGCCTTTCCGTGTATTTCCGAACGGCGCCGACCGGCGCTGCTCGGCTCTGGCGCCCCCCCACCTCAGGCCAAACGCGGTATTGCACACGCTTTGGCCTGAATCGTGCTCGTTTTGCGAGACAACACTCGCAAACCGAGTTACAATTGTTAAAAATACAGTGCTCGTATTGCGAAACACTCATTAACCGCGTTACTCGCAATCTGAGGTTCCACTGTATGTTGCAGCTGCGTATCCCTGTTGCACAAATACACAATTTAACTTGTACAGCCCAATGCACGTGTGTGCATGAGGCGTAGCTCACAAACTGCATCTAAAGAAGCTGCCAAGCTTTGACACTAAGGCCCCTTTCACAACAGCGATCCGATCAGGTCTGCCTGTCAGCTTTTCAGAGGGACCTGATCAGAAGGGCTATGCATTCCTATGGACAGACGGATGTTAACGGACTTGTGTCTGTCTTCACCTGCCTACCGCCATAGCTCCCAACTGTCCCTGATTTCGAGGGACTGTCCCTGATTTCGAGAAATGTCCCTCCTCATTTGTCCCTCATTTTGGTCTGATCTATATAGTTGTGTATAAAATGCACTTTTTATCTTTCAAAAAGTTTCCCAGCGCTAAACCTTTCATCCAATTTCTAAATTGCTGCATTTGTACATTTTGAAAGCCAACATAAAGGAATGGTAGTGGTAAAAAAAAGTCCTTGTGGATTTAATTCATCTTTTTTTTTGTTAATTCTCCTTTAAGGGGGTGTGGCAGAGGGCGTGTCCTATGCCTACATACATTTGTTAGTAGGTGTCCCTCATTCCCATCTCAAAATGTTGGGAGGTATGCCTACCGCCAAGTCTAATCTGGTCTGCCCAAAATAAAACAAAAAAGAGGATCTATTTTCTTCTGTTTAGAATAAGCAGATCGAAGGGCAGTAAGGTGTAAACAGACAGTGGAATCCGTATACTCCCGGTCTCCCATACAATAGAGTGGGCTCTGTCCATGTCCGCTCTGCAGAAACTGAATGGACATGGATGTGTAATCCACCTGCTCTGCTCTAATCAGCAGGTGATCGGTGAACTGATCCCCTGCTAATCGGAATGGAATTTGTCCAATGAGAAAGTCAGCAGCTGCAGTATGTGTAGCTGCTGGCTTTAAATTTTTGCAGCAGTGGGCGGACCTCCGCTTTAAGTGTTTTATTAAAATTTTTGTTCCCTTTATTTTCACCTGGTATTCCTGTATATAACACACATCACATGTCTGAGAGTAAAAATTGCTCACTCCTCCACTGTATCTATGGAGGGAGCCATGGTTGTCACCCAGGCTGGACTTCAAACACGTCTGCTTTTGTTCTTCTCCAATATATTGGGGTTCATGGTAAAACAGTATCACAGGTATTAATATAGCGCAGCATTTATGCAGCATACTGTACTTTTACATCAGTCCCTGTCCTCAAGGAGCTTGCAATCTAGGGTTCCTATCTCACATACAAATACTAGGGCAAATTCAGACAGGAGCCAATCATAGTACAGTGTCTACCATCAAAAGATATCTGTGAACCAACTATTGACTTCATCGTACCCTCGATTGAGTCTTATTCGGATTGCATGTTATTGCTTTGTAGGCCCTTGTGGACAATTATTATGCTAATTTTTAATAAAATATTATGTAAATTTAAATAGATTTTTATTTTGATTTGATTTGATTCTGATTATAATCTGAAAAGCGACACTCATCTGTATTATGTATACAAGAAGAAGAAGAAAAAGAAAAATCAGACTATATTGGCCAGATAATGAGTACACAAGCATATAAAAGCAAAATATTTTGTATTGTGCAATCTAAAAAAAAAAAAAATACAAATATTATGTTTATACTTTAACCACTTCAGCGGAAGATTTGGCTGCTCAATGACCAGGCCATTTTTTGCGATACGGTACTGCGTCGCTTTAACTGACAATTGCGCGGTCGTGCAACGCTGTACCCAAACAAAATTTAAATCCTTTTTTTCTCACAAATAGAGCTTTCTTTTGGTGGTATTTGATCACCTCTGTGTTTTCTATTATTTGCGCTATAAACAAAAGAAGAGCGACAATTTTGAAAAAAACACAATATCTTTTACTATTTGCTATAATAAATATCCCACATTTAAAAAAAAAAAACAAAAACAAATTTTTTCCTCAGTTTAGGCAGATATGTATTCTTCTACATATTATTGGTAAAAAAAAAAAAAAAAAAATAGCAATAAGCGTATATTGATTGGTTTGCGCAAAAGTTATAGCATCTACAAAATAGGGCAAAGATTTATGGCATTTTTATTTTTTTATTTTTTTTTTACTAGTAATGACGTCGATCTCCAATTTTTATCAGGACTGCGATATTGCGGCGGACAAATTGGACACTTTTGACACATTTTTGGGACCATTGACAATTATACAGCGATCAGTGCTATAGAAATGCACTGATTACTGTATAAATGTCACTGGCAGGGAAGGGGTTAACATTAGGGGGTGATCAAAGGGTTAACTGTGTTCCCTAGGTGTGTTCTAACTGTAGGGCGATGGGACTGTCTAGGAGGAAAGAGAGATCAGTGTTCAAACATAGTATGAACACATGATCTTTCTCCTCTCCCCTGAGAGAACCGGGATCTGTGTGTTTACACACAGACCCCGGTTCTCGCTCTGTCATCGGGCCTGCCGGGCACTCGCATCGGCTCCGGGCACACGCTGCGGGCGCGCATGCGCCCCTAGTGGCCAAAAGGCAAAGCGACGTAAGGTAACGTTGTTACGCCCAGCCATGCCATTCTGCCTCAGTAAAACTGTATCGGCTGGTTGGCAACCAGTTAAAAACAAATGTATTTTTGTTTTCTCATAAGCGGAGCCAACTACATGTTATAGTAAAGTAGATATGATTACAAGCTGTATAGATATATCAAATATCAGTGTGAATCTTCACAAGTCAACGTGTTTTGCTAGAAGTAGCTTCATCAGGACTCATGAAAATAACACAGTAGTTGTCTAAAAAGAAAAATAATCAAATACACATAATTATTAAGATGGTTATTGAGTATCACATGTACACCATAATATGCAGGGCGTACTTAACACTAGAGAAAAAACAGCATTGTTTTTTTTTCTTTTTAGGCAACTATTGTGTTTGTTTTTCATGCGTCCTGATGAAGTTACTTCTAGCGAAACATGTTGACCCATGAAGATCCGCACTGATATTAGATACATCTATACTGCATTTAATGATATCCACTTCACTATTACATGTAGTTTGCACATTTGTTTTTAAAGTGTAAACTGACATATTTTGTATGATTTTTTTAGATTAATTGTACAATAAAAATATTTTGCTTTTATATGCTTGTGTACTCCTTATCTGGCCAATATATTCCAATTTTTTTTGTTTTGTTGTGTTTTTTTTGTTTTTGTTTACTGATCTTGATTTTCATTATCGGAGGCATAATAAAAATGCCGATTTTTTACACTATCTCACAAAAGGTAGTACACTCCTCACATTTCTGTAAATATTTTATTATATCTTTTCATGTGACAACACTGAAGAAATTACACTTTGCTACAATGTAAAGTAGTGAGTGTACAGCTTGTATAACAGTGTACATTTGCTGTCCCCTCAAAATAACTCAACACACAGCCATTAATGTCTAAACCACTGGCAACAAAAGTGAGTACACCCCTAAGTGAAAATGTCCAAATTGGGCCCAAAGTATCAATATTTTGTGTGACCACCAATATTTTCCAGCACTGCCTTAACCCTCTTGAGCATGGAGGTCACCAGAGCTTCACAGGTTGCCACTGGATGCCCCACAGATTCTCAATAGTGTTTAGGTCTGAAAACATGCTTGGCCAGTCCATCACCTTTACCCGTAGCTTCTTTAGTAAGGCAGTGGTCTTCTTGAAGGTGTGTTTGGGGTCAGTATCATTTTGGAATACTGCCCAGTCTCCGAAGGGAGGAGATCATGCTCGGCTTCAGTATGTCACAGTACATGTTGGCATTCATGGTTTTCTCAATGAACTGTAGCTCCCCAGTGTCGGCAGCACTCATGCATCCCCAGACCATGACACTCCCACCCCCATGCTTGACTGTAGGCAAGACACACTTGTCTTTGTACTCCTCACCTGGTTGCCACCACACTTGCTTGACACCATCTGAACCAAATAAGTTTATTTTGGTCTCATCAGACCACAGGACATGGTTCCAGTAATCCATGTCCTTAGTCTGCTTGTCTTCAGCAAACTGTTTGTGGGCTTTCTTGTGCATCATCTTTAGAAGAGGCTTCCTTCTGGGATGACAGCCATGCAGACCAATTTGATGCAGTGTATAACGCACTGACAGACTGACCCCCCACCACTTCAACTTCTGCAGCAATGCTGGCAGCACTCATACGTCTATTTCCCAAAGACAACCTCTGGATATGACGCTGAGCACGTGCACTCAACTTCTTTGGTCAACCATGGCGAGGCCTGTTCTGAGTGGAACCTGTCCTGTTAAACTGCTGTATGGTCTTGGCCACTGTGCTACAGCTCAGTTTCAGGGTCTTGGCAATCTTCTTATAGCCTAGGCCATCTTTATATAGAGCAACAATTCTTTTTTTCAGATCCTTGGAGAGTTCTTTGTCATGAGGTGCCCTGTTGAACTTCCAGTGACCATTATGGGAGAGTGAGAGCGATAACACCAAATTTAACACACCTGCTCCCCATTCACACCTGAGACCTTGTAACAATAACAAGTCACATGACACCGGGGAGGGAAAATGGCTAATTGGGCCCAATTTGGACATTTTCACTTAGGGGTGTACTCACTTTTGTTGCCAGCGGTTTAGACATTAATGGCTGTGTGTTGAGTTATTTTGAGGGGACAACAAATTGACACTGTTATACAAGCTGTACACTCACTACTTTACACTGTAGCAAAGTGTAATTTCTTCAGTGTTGTCACATGAAATGACATCATAAAATATTTACAAAAATGTGAGGGGTGTACTCACTTTTGTGAGATACTGTATGTTGTGGTATATAAGCCAATCAAACTACCAGCATATCTGTGGATTGTGGGAGGAGGGGCTGGATAAAGGCAAGCAAAGGGCCAAACCCGACCCGTAGGCGGCAGTTGGGGGCCATTGGTCTGAGGTAATGGACAATGCAGCAGGAGGTGGCTACAGGATCCAGAAAATATGAAATATATACACAGCGGCCTTTATAACTGCTGGAACACAAAAAATCTATCGTTTCCTTTTCTTAATGAAGCTTTTCATTAATTCAAACATCAATAAACAAATTAAAAACAATTCAAAAGAGTAAACGGGGCTTTGCCGCTTCGTTAGAGCTGAAGTGCCTAATTTTCTCTGTGGATCAAACCGCTTATAAACGATTTTCTTGACTATTAATGTGTCACGAGCTTTTGAAACGAGTGCCGCTTTGTTAGATGAAAAAAGGCCGTCTTTGCCATATTTGTTCAGCAGAACTCAAACAAATCGATCTAAATGAACCCAGCCGTCGGGGATATTAAACATCTGTGCTACCAGCGTTCAGCTACAAAAATAAGAAAATTGGTTTAGATGGAAAAAATAATAATCTCTCTAAAACGGACTCATTCAGTGGGAAAAAAAATGTCCTAATTTTGTTTATATCATAAAACCAGTTCCATTAGCAGTTTTACCTCTACCTGACCCAATTCAAAGTATCATTGTAGATTATAGAAAGGCTCAGTTGGAAGGGTTTGTGTTGATGGGTTTTTGTTCACTTTAAGACGGTTTTGCATTCCCATACACCGATCAGCCATGATATTATGACCACCCACCTAATATTAGGTAGGTCCGCCTTTTGCTGCCTCAACAGCCCTGACCCATCGAGGCATGGACTCCATAGACTACAGGGGCCAGCCTTCGCTCCCCACGTGCATCAATGTACCTTGGCCGCCCATGACCCTGTTGCCAGTTTAAGAGTTTTCCTTCACTGGACCACTTTTGGTCCTGATCACTGCCTCCGCCGGTTTGCCTGTGTCCCATTGTCCATCCTGGTGTCATTTCTTTCCCAGGTAAGCAACACACACTCATCCATATGATGTAAAATAATAATAAGTGTATATTAATTGGTTTGTGTGAAAATTATAGCGTCTACAAAGTATGGTATATTTATATTTGAAAATTGATCAATCCTGATGTACTGACGGCCCATCTCATTTCTTGAGGCCCCAAAATGCCAGGACAGTGCAAATATTCCCAAAATGACCCCTTTTTGGAAAGTAGACAATCCAAGGTTTTTAGTAAGAGGCAAGGCGAGTTTTTTGTACTGTCACCAGAGCAATACAGTGTCATCATATGCCTGGTGTGGTGGTGAACTGGGATACTGACTGGTGACAGTATGTAAAATAATAATAATAATAATTTTTTATTCAACTTTTAAAACATTTTTTTCTTTTTTTAACATTTTTTTTTTTTTTTTTTACATCCTGTCATTAGAGTAGCTCAGTGTCACCATAGCGACGCTGTACAATGTGGGGGGGGGGGGTGGAGGGATCAGGGGTTCTTTTTTCTGTTCTTCCTTATACAGTGACAATAGGTTTAGCTGTCATAAATGGGTTGACCATTCACGAACAGCTTGCTTATGGTTGCGATCTGTGATTGGCTACAGATAATTACATGGGACAGGAAGCCAGGTACCATGTGATGGCTGTGGGCCAATCACAGATCACTACAGTAAGCAAGCTGTTCATGAATATGAAGCATGTATTTTTGTTGCAGCTGACCTTTAAACATCCCAGCTGTACAGGACACCTTGTAACTTCTGATGGCCTACATTATATGACTTGTTCTTCCATACATACCGATAAATGTAAAGACTATGTATTTATCACGCACACAGATCACCAATATTGCTGCATCGAACCTCATATCTCTCTTTGATCGGAGATTACAGGTCCTTTACGGCTGCACCATGATAAAAGATGTTTTTTGCTGGGCAATTTTCCACAGATAACATAAAAGATGTACTTATTTATGTGATAAGTCACATGTAAGCACTTCATTAGTATAGGGGACAATGGCCCTGATTCATCAAGCTGCAGTTACGACATGCTAAAGTGATCTTTAAACCAGTGGTCTCCAAATTGTGGCCCAGGGTCCAAATGTGGCCCTTTGCTTGCCTTTATCCGGCCCTTGGGGCAGTATTCATCAAACTAATTCGAGACACTCTTCTGCCCACTGACACCAACAATGGGGCATAATTTCTGCCACTGACGTCAACAATGGGGCACTATTCCTCCCCCTAATACCAAAGATGAGGCACTGTTTACTCTCACGGATGCTAGAAAAAATTCCTATTCCTGCTGGCCATAGTCAGGCCCCCATAAAGTCTGAAGGACAGTAAACTGGCCCTTTGTTTAGAAAGTTTGGAGACCCCTGATCTAAACCAATGTTTTCCCATGTCCTTTTAGCATGGCTTTAGCACTAGCACCCTTTAAAGAGGAAATTCACTCCCCCATATATATTTTTACCTTCCCCTCTTATTCTGTTTGTTGGGTTGTCCTCCAAAATGCCCAGCGAATTCAGCATTATCTGGTGTAATCCACGGCTCCATTGACACCCAGAGGGTCCGGCACCCCAATCCAGGGCCGTCCTAAAGCTATGGCACGGGTGCCCCCCACGATAATCTTGCGTTACATCATACTTGCCAATTGTCCCAGATTTGCCAGGACAGTCATGCTTTTTAATAAACTGTCCCGGGAAGCATCCCAAAACCTGTACTTTGCCCTCCTGATCAGTGGCGGTGCGTCCATAAAGGGCGCAGGAGTGCCTGTCTATGTCAATCTATCTATGGTCGCCACTACTGCCCCCTATTCAGGTGGCAGCGATTGATGGGGCGCACTGGCAGCAATTGATGGGCACACTGGCAGCAATTGATGGGGCACAGTAGCGGCAATTGATGGGCACACTGGCAGCAAATGATGGGCACACTGGTAGCAATTGATGGGCACACTGGTAGCAATTGATGGGGCACAGTAGCAGCAACTGATGGGCACACTGGCAGCAATTGATGGGCACACTGGCAGCAATTGATGGGCAAACTGGCAGCAATTGATGGGCACAATGGCAGCAATTGATGGGGCACACTGGCAGCAATTGATGGGCACAATGGCAGCAATTGATGGGCACAATGGCAGCAATTGATGGGGCACAGTAGCGGCAATTGATGGGTACAGTAGCTGCGATTGATGGCACAGTGGCTGCAATTGATGTTTTTTTTTTCAGTTTGTTTGCGCCCCCCCAAAAAATTTTGAGCACCAACCGCCCCTGCTCCTGATCTCCCAGTAATATGCCTTCCTGATTCACCCCTGTACTGTGCCCTCCTGATTACCCCCTGTACTGTGAAAAAATTTTGTAACTGTCCAATTATGTAACAGGGGAATGGAGGTTAGGAGGAAAACTATATAAAGTCATTGAAGAGGGTGAAGTTCTCCTTTAAGGGTGAATGCACAATGTTGCTTGAGTTATTTCACCCTTTAATGTGTGTAGCAATTGGGCAGCTGTCAACGAGCCGCAATGCAATTTCTAAGGTAACTGCACCTCTTTTCCAGCACAGAAGGTTTAAATCACAGCTATGTCCATATTCAAGATGTTGTGAACCATTGGTAAATCTGAGAAGTCCATTCCCATAGGTGGGAATATTTATTTGTTATTGTCACACAGCTGGGTGGGCCCCGAGCCCACCTTTTTTTGAAGCCTATTAGAGCCTCTGGCTCTAATCATGTGCTTAACCCCCCCCCCTCCATTGGAATTCATAGTTTAGCACCCTGTATGTAGATCAGGGGGCCAGACGCATGGATGGGGGGGCGGCACCCATGCGCTCCTGATGAACAGGCCGCCACTGCTGGGGAGTGTTTATTTTATTGTGTTAAGCTAAAAAAAAAAAAAAAAGATTTAATACTACAATAATAATAATTTTGACATTGGCAGCTCAAAAAAACCCATAATAAATAATATAAAAAAATATTAAAGTGGGGTTCCACTCAAATTTTTAACTTAATCTTACCCCCTTCATTTAATTTCATAGGTGTTCAAATGCCGCACGAACAATTTTTTTTATCGCTGTAATTACCTTTATATTGTATTTTTATTGTGGCACTTCCTGTCTCTCCTCCCATGGGAGTAGGAGTGTTTATTGCCTTTCCCCGGAGCCGCACTGTCTCCTGGGAGCTTAGTGTCAGGCTTCCCGAGATTCAGTGCGGGAACAATGATCATGCGTGTGAACAAGCTGTGAATGAACAGCATTCACCGCATCCAGGAAATAAATGCTTTTGGGCTTCACATGCCAAAAAGCAAGATGGAAACAGCCAGCATCACATTTTTTAAGTTATTCTTCAGTACAAAAACAGACAGAGGCGGAAATATTAAAAAAAAAAAAAAAAAAAAAAGATTGGTCGTCGGACTCCCGCTTTAAGTAACTTCTTGCAGCCAATTAGATTTAAGTCCCAATTGTTAAAGCATACCTCCCAACTTTTTGAAATGGGAATGAGGGACATCTATCAGCAAAAGTATGCAGGCATAGGACACACTAGGGGTGCAACGGATCACAAAACTCACAGTTCGGATCGTTTCTTGGATCAGGAGTCACGGATCGGATCATTTTCGGATCAACAACAAAAAAAAAAATTATTGAAAAACCTGTGAAAATTCCACCACCATATAGTCACCACTGTTATATCCACAATCTCCGTCCCCACTGTAATATCCACGTCATCCCCCCCACTGTAATATCCACATCTCCCCCATTGTAATATCTACATCTCCCCCACTGTAATATCCACATCTCCCCCCACTGTAATATCCACATCTCCCCCCACTGTAATATCCACGTCATCTCCCCCACTGTAATATCCACACCTCCCCCCACTGTAATATCCACATCTCCCCCCATTGTAATATCCACATCTCCCCACATCTCCCCTACGATTGTCTGCTTGCAGTTGAGGCGGGTGATGGTGACGTCAGCGCGCCGCTCACCTAGGCCGCCGCCGGGTGTGCCAAGATGGCCGCCGCTCCGGAAGCTAGGCCGAAGCCACAGCCTTTCCTAAGGCCGAGGCAGCGGAGCGCTCCGCGGATCGCGTGTGTGCCGATCCGAACAGGTTGAACCGTTCGGATCACGGATCGGTGACGATCCGTTGCACCCCTAGGACACACCCCTTGCCACTCCCCCTTAAAGGAGAATTGTACAAAAAAACAAGATTGGTTAAACCCACAAGTGTTTTTTTTACCACTACTATTCCTTTATATTGGCATTTGGAATTGACAAATACAGCAATTTAGAAATCAGATGAAAGGTTTAGCGCTGGGAAACATTTTTTGATAGATAAAAAGTGCATTTTTTATACAACTATACAGATCAGACCAAAATGAGGGACAAACGAGGAGGAATGAGAGACAGAGCGACATTGCTCCAAATCAGGGACAGTCCTTCGAAATCAGGGACAGTCCCTCGAAATCAGGAACAGCTGGGAGCTATGGTTAAAGGACATTTCTGATTGGCTGAGTCACAGCTCTTTGCAGCGGCTCTGTGCATTTCCTTCTTAGCCGAACTGCTTTGTGTTATGATGACAGCTGTTCTCGCAGAGTTCATTCTCAGGCTGCTGATGTGAAGACTTGGACAGGACAGGCAGGTTTTAAGGTCTTACAAATATTATTACATGTGGGAAAGAGAGATCAGAGCTTGGCTCTTCTGAAACAGGTGGACGCAGGGCAGACAGAATTGAATGGAATGCACAGAGGGACATCATATACCACCTTTATCCAGATCAGCCCATTATAATGTCCCTATAGGGCATATATGGATGGTCAGGTCTAAGTTAGCTCAGTTCAGGCTCCAAATCTGACCTCCCCAATCTCTGTTACCTTCTGAGCCACATTTAGGCCACGCGGGCTCTGTATTCTAAATGACGCCATTTCTTCTCGAGCAGACAAAAAACGCACTAAAAAGCCACTCCTTTGCATGCGCATTAACGCGTCTGGCACTAATGCATTCTATTGGCCTGAATGTTCATTTATTCTGCCCATTAGAATGTACTATCGCGCAAATGTGTGAACGCACATTAACACGGCAAGCTATAACGTGTAGCTTGATTAAAACAGTACCTTTTCAGCAGCAGCAGATCCTCATTCTCCCTCTAAACCGTGTGAGAAAAACATGGGATTGTGGGTAAATCTTATACCCATAAACCCTTGTAGTTAAGAGGGCTGGGCTTAGACACATACCCCCCTTCTATGACACTGCAGTGAGAGGAGAGCTTCCACTGCAGCATTTTTATTGGACAGCTGGGGCCAATGGTACTTTACCATTGGTCCAAGGCTCCAAGCTGTCCATTGAGCTCAGTGCTTCTGACAAGAAGCGAGGAGAGGCACTGTGAGCTCATCCTCTCAGTCTGCTGCAAACAGAGTGTCAGCTTGTATTTAAACAGGCCGCTCTGTATGTAGCTTCTGACAGGCTGCGCAAGGAACCCCGTATCTCCGGAACCAGAGGTGGCAGGAGCCCCAAATTTTGACCAGTTGTGGGGTAGGACTTTGGCTACCTACCCCAGACCCCCAAGCTATGACCCTCAAAGCTTGAATTTTTTTTTTAAATGTATTTATTGTTTATGTTCATGGCAGGTGAGGCCCTGCCTCACCTGCCTCCCCTGACTGCACATCCCTGAAATCAACCCCTATATATGCACTTGGGGTGGTACAGAGAGGGGTGAGGATAGGATTTAGTCCTGTAATTCATCACGCGGGGGGTTGACAACGCCATAGCTCCCAACTGTCCCTGATTTCGAGGGACTGTCCCTGATTTGGAACAATGTCCCTCTGTCCCTCATTCCTCCTCATTGGTCCCTCCTTTTGGTCTGATCTATATAGATGTATATAAAATGCACTTTTTATATCTTTCAAAAAGTGTTTTCCAGCGCTAAACCTTTCATCTGATTTCTAAATGGCTGCATTTGTAAATTCCAAAAGCCAATATAAAGGAATAGTAGTGGTTAAAAAAAAAAGCACTTGTGGGTTTAACCAGTCTTGTTTTTTGTACAATTCTCCTTTAAGGGGGCGTGGCAAGGGGTGTGTCCTATGCCTGCATACTTTTGCTGATAGGTGTCCCTCATTCCCATCTCAAAAAAGTTGGGAGGTATGCTTTAACCATTGGGATTAAATCTAATTGGCTGCAATTAGATTTAAGTCCCAATGGTTAAAGCATACCTCCCAACTTTCCCCCCCCCCCATCCATGCGTCTGGCCCCCCTGATCTATATACAGGGCGCTGAACTATGGATATGAAAAAGTTGGGACAACACTTGTGGGAATTCAGTTCAGCAGAGCTTGTCAGCTCAAAGAGGGAGTTACAGATCTACATTTCTCTGTTAACACAGGGATAACACAGGAGAAAATGCACTTTTTTTAAATACATGTGCAGTGACGGGATGTATGCTTTTTGCAGACAGGTTTTAGTTTCCCTTTGACACGTGTTGACGTACAGTTCACATACCTCCAGGTGGAAAAACAACTAAATTCCCTTCATTCTGGCAGCTCTGCAGAAGATCATTTCAGGAGATTCCGCGTCCATCTAACTGGATCTTCTGGTTCTAACACATGCTGAACCCCTGTAATTAGTGGGGCGTTAATTGATTTGTAGTGATATATTGCTGTACTGGCTTTATGTAATATCGCCTGCGGTATCTCAGACATGGTACTCAGGTATCAGTACATAAAGTTTATTGGGGTTAGCGCACTGGAGATAATGGAAGTGAAACTAAGGAATATTTCTTAAAGGCCTTGAGTGACATATTAGTATCTATAGGATATGTGATTTTTTTTTTTTTTTTTTTTTTTTGATGGGACTCAATGAGGAATTGCAAGTACCTTTTACATTTATGTATAGGTGGAGATGAGCAACTAAAAATCTACGGTAAAGCAGCAGTTTAACCACTTCAGCCCCGGAAGGATTTTCCCCCTTCCTGACCAAGCCCTTTTTTTGCGATACGGCACTACGTTGCTTTAACTGACAATTGCGCGGTCGTGTGAAGTTGTACCCAAACAAAATTGACGTCCTTTTTTTTTCCCCCACAAATAGAGCTTTCTTTTGCTGGTATTTGATCCCCTCTGCTGTGTTTATTTTTTGCGCTATAAACAAAAAAAGAGCGACAATTTTGAAAAAAAAAAGCATTATCTTTTACTTTTTGCTATAATAAGTACCCCCCAAAAAAAATTTAAAAAAAAAAATTTCTTCCACAGTTTAGGCCGATTTGTATTCTTCTACATATTTTTGGTAAAAAAAAAAAAAATAAAAATAGCGCAATAAGCGTATATTGATTGGTTTGCGAAAAAGTTATCAAGTCTACAAAATAGGGGATAGATTTATGGCATTTTTATTAATTTCTTTTTATTAGTAATGGCGGCGAACTGCGATTTTTATCGTGACTACGACATTGCAGCGGACAGATCGGACACTTTTGACACTATTTTGGGACCATTGGCACTTACCGTATTTATCGGCGTACAACACGCACTTTTTTCCCCTTAAAATCAGGGGAGAATCGTGGGTGCGAGTTATACGCCGATCCCCGTCCATCCCCCGCTGACTGTGAGAGAAGGAACGAGCGCGGCTGATATACATACATAACTGAGTGTAGTCGGCTAGGCTCGGCTAGCTCCGCTCCGCTCCGCTCACAGTCACGCCCAGTCCCACCCTATGATGGACATAACACAGGGACTGGGCGTGACTGTGAGCGGAGCTAGTCGAGCCTAGCCGAGTATACTCGGCTATGTATGTATATCGGTGTCTTGCCGAAAAAGTTCCTCCTGTTCCCCAGAACAGGTGTTCTGCCGAGAAAGGTCCCCTCGGCGGATAATGACCCCCCTGTACTGCGCAGGCGCAGCGCTTGCGCAGTACGAACAACAAGGGAGCCGCCGAAAATATTCAAAGCTGAACACCTGTGAGTGAGCTGTACACGGCGCCTGCGCAATGAGCAGGACATTGTGCCCGACGCTGCCGCACGTTCCCGATATCTTGGTTGTATCTTGTCGCCATATTTAAACTGCAGTGACACTGACAAGGCTGCAATGTCACTGGGCAAGGCTGCAAATGACAAGGCTGCAAATGACACTGACAAGGCTGCAAATGTCACTGGACAAGGCTGCAAATGGCACTGACAAGGCTGCAAATGGCACTGACAAGGATGCAGATGACACTGGACAAGGCTGCAAATGGCACTGGACAAGGCTGCAAATGTCACTGGACAAGGCTGCAAATGGCACTGACAAGGCTGCAAATGGCACTGACAAGGATGCAGATGACACTGGACAAGGCTGCAAATGACACTGACAAGGCTGCAAATGGCACTGACAAGGCTGCAAATGACACTGGACAAGGCTGCAAATGGCACTGACAAGGCTGCAAATGACACTGACAAGGCTGCAAATGACATTGGACAAGGCTGCAAATGGCACTGACAAGGCTGCAAATGGCACTGACAAGGCTGCAAATGGCACTGACAAGGATGCAGATGACACTGGACAAGGCTGCAAATGGCACTGACAAGGCTGCAAATGGCACTGACAAGGCTGCAAATGACACTGGACAAGGCTGCAAATGGCACTGACAAGGCTGCAAATGACACTGACAAGGCTGCAAATGACATTGGACAAGGCTGCAAATGGCACTGACAAGGCTGCAAATGACACTGGACAAGGCTGCAAATGGCACTGACAAGGCTGCAAATGACACTGACAAGGCTGCAAATGGCACTGACAAGGCTGCAAATGGCACTGACAAGGCTGCAAATGGCACTGACAAGGCTGCAAATGGCACTGACAAGGCTGCAAATGACACTGACAAGGCTGCAAATGGCACTGACAAGGCTGCAAATGGCACTGACAAGGCTGCAAATGACACTGACAAGGCTGCAAATGACACTGACAAGGATGCAAATGACACTGACAAGGCTGCAAATGACAAGGCTGCAAATGACAAGGCTGCAAATGACAAGGCTGCAAATGGCACTGACAAGGCTGCAAATGACACTGACAAGGCTGCAAATGACACTGGACAAGGCTGCAAATGACACTGACAAGGCTGCAATGTCACTGGGCAAGGCTGCAAATGGCACTGACAAGGCTGCAAATGACACTGACAAGGCTGCAAATGGCACTGACAAGGATGCAAATGGCACTGACAAGGCTGCAAATGACACTGACAAGGCTGCAATGTCACTGGGCAAGGCTGCAAATGGCACTGACAAGGATGCAGATGACACTGGACAAGGCTGCAAATGGCACTGGACAAGGCTGCAAATGACACTGACAAGGCTGCAAATGGCACTGACAAGGCTGCAAATGACACTGGACAAGGCTGCAAATGGCACTGACAAGGCTGCAAATGACACTGACAAGGCTGCAAATGGCACTGACAAGGCTGCAAATGACATTGGACAAGGCTGCAAATGGCACTGACAAGGCTGCAAATGACACTGGACAAGGCTGCAAATGGCACTGACAAGGCTGCAAATGACACTGACAAGGCTGCAAATGGCACTGACAAGGATGCAGATGACACTGGACAAGGCTGCAAATGGCACTGGACAAGGCTGCAAATGTCACTGGACAAGGCTGCAAATGGCACTGACAAGGCTGCAAATGGCACTGACAAGGATGCAGATGACACTGGACAAGGCTGCAAATGACACTGACAAGGCTGCAAATGGCACTGACAAGGCTGCAAATGACACTGGACAAGGCTGCAAATGGCACTGACAAGGCTGCAAATGACACTGACAAGGCTGCAAATGACATTGGACAAGGCTGCAAATGGCACTGACAAGGCTGCAAATGACACTGGACAAGGCTGCAAATGGCACTGACAAGGCTGCAAATGGCACTGACAAGGCTGCAAATGGCACTGACAAGGCTGCAAATGGCACTGACAAGGCTGCAAATGGCACTGACAAGGCTGCAAATGACACTGACAAGGCTGCAAATGGCACTGACAAGGCTGCAAATGGCACTGACAAGGCTGCAAATGACACTGACAAGGCTGCAAATGACACTGACAAGGATGCAAATGACACTGACAAGGCTGCAAATGACAAGGCTGCAAATGACAAGGCTGCAAATGACAAGGCTGCAAATGGCACTGACAAGGCTGCAAATGACACTGACAAGGCTGCAAATGACACTGGACAAGGCTGCAAATGACACTGACAAGGCTGCAATGTCACTGGGCAAGGCTGCAAATGGCACTGACAAGGCTGCAAATGACACTGACAAGGCTGCAAATGGCACTGACAAGGATGCAAATGGCACTGACAAGGCTGCAAATGACACTGACAAGGCTGCAATGTCACTGGGCAAGGCTGCAAATGGCACTGACAAGGCTGCAAATGACACTGACAAGGCTGCAAATGACACTGACAAGGCTGCAAATGGCACTGACAAGGCTGCAGATGACACTGACAAGGCTGCAAATGACACTGACAAGGCTGCAAATGACACTGACAAGGCTGCAAATGGCACTGACAAGGATGCAAATGGCACTGACAAGGCTGCAAATGACACTGACAAGGCTGCAATGTCACTGGGCAAGGCTGCAAATGGCACTGACAAGGCTGCAAATGGCACTGGACAAGGATGCAGATGACACTGGACAAGGCTGCAAATGGCACTGGACAAGGCTGCAAATGACACTGACAAGGCTGCAAATGGCACTGACAAGGCTGCAAATGACACTGGACAAGGCTGCAAATGGCACTGACAAGGCTGCAAATGACACTGACAAGGCTGCAAATGGCACTGACAAGGCTGCAAATGACATTGGACAAGGCTGCAAATGGCACTGACAAGGCTGCAAATGACACTGGACAAGGCTGCAAATGGCACTGACAAGGCTGCAAATGACACTGACAAGGCTGCAAATGGCACTGACAAGGCTGCAAATGGCACTGACAAGGCTGCAAATGGCACTGACAAGGCTGCAAATGACACTGACAAGGCTGCAAATGGCACTGACAAGGCTGCAAATGGCACTGACAAGGCTGCAAATGACACTGACAAGGCTGCAAATGACACTGACAAGGATGCAAATGACACTGACAAGGCTGCAAATGACAAGGCTGCAAATGACAAGGCTGCAAATGGCACTGACAAGGCTGCAAATGACACTGACAAGGCTGCAAATGACACTGGACAAGGCTGCAAATGACACTGACAAGGCTGCAATGTCACTGGGCAAGGCTGCAAATGGCACTGACAAGGCTGCAAATGACACTGACAAGGCTGCAAATGGCACTGACAAGGATGCAAATGGCACTGACAAGGCTGCAAATGACACTGACAAGGCTGCAATGTCACTGGGCAAGGCTGCAAATGGCACTGACAAGGCTGCAAATGACACTGACAAGGCTGCAAATGGCACTGACAAGGCTGCAAATGGCACTGACAAGGCTGCAAATGGCACTGACAAGGCTGCAAATGACACTGACAAGGCTGCAAATGACACTGACAAGGCTGCTGATGACACTGACAAGGCTGCAAATGACACTGACAAGGCTGCAAATGACACTGACAAGGCTGCAAATGACACTGACAAGGATGCAAATGACACTGACAAGGCTGCAAATGACAAGGCTGCAAATGACAAGGCTGCAAATGGCACTGACAAGGCTGCAAATGACACTGACAAGGCTGCAAATGACACTGGACAAGGCTGCAAATGACACTGACAAGGCTGCAATGTCACTGGGCAAGGCTGCAAATGGCACTGACAAGGCTGCAAATGACACTGACAAGGCTGCAAATGGCACTGACAAGGATGCAAATGGCACTGACAAGGCTGCAAATGACACTGACAAGGCTGCAATGTCACTGGGCAAGGCTGCAAATGGCACTGACAAGGCTGCAAATGACACTGACAAGGCTGCAAATGGCACTGACAAGGCTGCAAATGGCACTGACAAGGCTGCAAATGGCACTGACAAGGCTGCAAATGACACTGACAAGGCTGCAAATGACACTGACAAGGCTGCTGATGACACTGACAAGGCTGCAAATGACACTGACAAGGCTGCAAATGACACTGACAAGGCTGCTGATGACACTGACAAGGCTGCAGATGGACACTGACAAAGCTGCATTGATGGGCATTTAAATGTAAGTTTTTTTCCTTAAAAAGTTTTTTTCCTTAAAATTCCCTCCTAATCTTGGGGTGCGTGTTATACACCGAAAAATACGGTATACAGTGATCAGTGCTATAAAAATGCACTAATTACTGTGTAAATGGGGGTTAACTGTGTTCCCTCAGCGTGTTCTAACTGTAGGGGGATGGGCTCACTAGAGCATGACAGAGATCACTGCTCCTGATCACGGGGAGCAGTAGATCCCTGTCATGTTGCTGGGAAGAACAGGGAAATGCCCTATTTACACAGGTATCTCCCCATTCTGCCTCTCCATGCCACGATCATGGGCCACCAGCAGACATAGAGTCTGCGGGACCCACGGGCATGCTCCCGTAGGGTGCACTCCCGCTAGCCTCGGATGACGCATCGACGTACAGGTACGTTGTTTTGCGCACCCGTGCCACTTTGCCAATGTATATCGGCGTGAGCCGGTCGGCAAGTGGTTAATACATTCTAGGCTCAGTCTTACAATTTTTTTTCTTTACAAAGTAGACACAGCCTGAATAGAAAAGCCCTTTCTCTGCCAGCATGCTCTCTATGTGGAAGCAGCAGTCTCTCTGCAGGGGTCTGAAAGGCCCCCTGTTGAGTCAGACCTATAACTCTGTGGGCATGAGATTTACTGACTGAACAGCAATGGGTCTGGCTGAAACCAAAAATAAGAATGAAGACTTTCCTTCAATTGGCACTCACCTGTTCAGTGAAATGGCCTTTACTGGCCACTGAGTGTCTCATTTAACACTGGAATGGCAATTGGTGGGCCTAAGCCATGAAACCTAGTGGCACCAGTAAAAAAGTGAAACAGACAGCAGAACTCCAGCCAAAAACAACAACATAAAAATGAATAGCCCATTAAGAAACATAAAGTAACAAAACCGTCTTCATTGCTGAAATATTCACCTTCGATCCAGAGATTTCCACTGCAGTATTTATTTTCTGCCACTAGATGTCCTCAGTCTGATGGTCAACATTAATCAACACACTTCCTCTGAGTACAGATCGTCCTTGACCTCCCCCAGCCTGTGACTGGACAGTGAAAGAACAAGCAGTACAGTGATGAGCTCATCTCCCTGTCACTCTGCTCTCTTCTCCTACTGGTGTGTTTCTTGTCAGCACATGAACTGATTGGCTTCTCCCTCCCCTGGCCTGAGATATCTTGTATAAGGGAGGAAATAGGCTGATACCAAATCACATTCATCTGCTTGCATTTAAAATGTCTTATCTTGAAGGTACTTAAATATCTTCCTAGAGGTCAGTTGTAAGCCTTGAATACTCCAGATCTTAAAAATAAATAAATAAATAAATAAAAAAGTTTGACTGGAGTTCCACTTTAATGGATTGGTTCAGTTTTTCGGAAGAAATGAAAAGGTAAAATAAACACCGTAAACACTCCCCCATCCCCCTTCCTCCCCGTCATTGCCCCTGGTCCCCGCTGTACTTGTCTCTGGGGATGCTGAGCGGGCAGTGCCCATGCAGCTGGTGCAGTGGTCCAGGGATTTGAAATTCCCGACATTTAATATCTATATCTATATCTATATATATATATATATATATATATATATATATATAATTTTTTTTATTTTCTGCTACAATAAAATATCCAATAAAAAAAAAGAAAAAAGTCGAATTTCTTCATCAATTTAGGCCAATATGTATTTTGCTACAAATATTTGGTAAAAAAAAAAAAATCTCAATGAGCGTATATTATTATTATTTTTATACAGGATTTATACAGTTTATGTAGCACTTTACAACTTGAGGGTAAATAGTACAAATGCAATACACTTTAATACAGTAGGAATCAGAGGGCCCTGTTCCTTAGAGCTTACAATCGAATGCCGCGTACACACGAGCGGAATTTACGTCTGAAAAATCTTGGATGGTTTTTCCGACGGAATTCCACTCAAGCTTGCCTTGCATACACACGGTCACACAAAAGTTCGCTGAACTTTCGACCGTCAGGAACGCGGTGACGTACAACACTACGACGAGCCGAGAAAATGAAGTTCAATGCTTCCGAGCATGCGTCAAATTGTTTCCGAGCATGCGTAGGAATTTTGCAAGTCGGAATTGCTACAGACGATCGGAATTTCCGATCAGAACCGAAAAATTAAGAACCTGCTCTCAATCTTTTGCTGGCTGGAATTCCGCCAGCAAAAGTCCGATGGAGCATACACACGGTCGCGTTTTCCGACCAAAAGCTCTTATTGGTCTTTTGCTGGCCGAATTTCTGATCGTGTGTACGGGGCTTAAGAGGTATTGATAGGTTTGCACAAAAGTTTTAGGGGTTGATTTACTAAAAGCAAATAGACTGTGCACTTTACAAAGGGCAGTTGCACGCTGCAAGTGCAGTAACTCCAGAGCTAAAGCTTCACTTTTCAAAGAATACCCAATCACCTGCAAGGGATATAAAAAAAATTGCATTTTTTGCTTGCACTTGATTGGATGATGGAAGTCAGCAGAGCTTCTGCCCATTTACCAAGCTGTGGAGCAACTGCTCTTGAAGTGCACAGTCTATTTGCCTTTAGTAAATCAACCTCTGTGTGTCTACAAACTATGGTATATTTTTTTTTAATGGCGGCGATCAGCGACTTTTAGCGGGGCTGCGATATTGTGGTGGACAGTCGGGACACTAACTTACACTTTTTGGAGACCAGTGACACTAATACAGTGATCAGTGCTAAAAAAATATGCACTTTCACTGTACTAATGGCACTGGCTGGGAAGGGGCTAAACATCAGGGGTGATTAAAGGTGTTAACTGTGTGCCTAGCCAGTGTTTGTGCACTGTGGGGGAGGCGCTTTTACTAGGGGAAGGCATGGATCCACGTTCCTGCTTTGTAGGAACACAGGATCCATGCTTGCCCTACTGATAAAACGATTATCTGCTTTGTTTACATAGAGAATTCTCCATTCTGGCTGTCTGCCTAAGGCCCCTTTCACACTGTAGGGGAGGTGCTTTTACTAGGGGAAGGCATGGATTCATGTTCCTGTTTTGTAGGAACACAGGATCCATGCTTGTCCTACTGATAAAACGGTGATCTGCTTTGTTTACATAGAGAATTCTCCATTCTGGCTGTCTGCCTAAGGCCCCTTTCACACTGTAGGGGAGGTGCTTTTACTAGGGGAAGGCATGGATTCATGTTCCTGTTTTGTAGGCACACGGGATCCATGCTTGCCCTACTGACAAACGGTGATCTGCCTTGTTTACATAGACAGTTCTCCATTCTGGCTCTCTGCCTAATGATCGGCGGGTGGTGGCGAACATGGAGTCTGCAGCAGCAGCGGGTGGCCGAAGTATCGGATCACATACTAGGTAAGTGATCGGGTGCAGAGCGGCCGCCCTGCGGCAGTATATGTGTGGTGGGCGCTCGTAAAGTGGTTAAAGGTGAACTTGCACTTTAAGCAGCATTTTCGTTAATTCAAATATTGAATGCTATATTGAAAAGAAAATGTAATTTTACTGTTTGAACTGAAAAAAAAAACACAAGTTAATTTATGTAGTATGTGGTTTGCAAGTCTTTAATGTTCCTTGTGAAAAAAAAAAAAAAAAAGAATATGCTTCTCTTGGCTTTGCTTGTTCAGAAAAGTCTGCTACTTCAAAGACCCGTCTTCTACCTGTGTCCAAGGAATACAGTCTGGTAATTATATTTACATGGTGGATGAAAAAGACAACAGGAAATGGCAGTTGGTCAGGGGAAACTGCGCTTTCCCATATGTCAAAGACCAGACCTCTGTTCTTCAACATATCCAGGGCTGTTTAACGAGGCAAAGAGTCATGTGCAAAGTGTGCAGAACCAAAGGCAGCCAATCATCAAACCGATCTGACTTCAAAAAGTTGAAATTTGATTGGCTGCTATGCATCACCATTGTTCTATACTGAGAAGCAATGACAGCGGTGAGACTGACCAGATAGAACAACGCAAGGCCTTTTAAGTGGAAGTGAATTCAATTCATAATTGAAATGCATAAGCCTGACGTAGTCTGCCTGCCAAAAAAAAAAAAATAGTAATCCTATAATCCAAACGTCTGCTCTACTTACGGCAATGAAGCTTAGCGGATACCTGGTTTTGACAGATTCGGCCCCCCTCCTCCTTCTCCCACAGCCAGCCCATTCGCAGAGTGCCGCGTGCTTCGCGCATGCACAGTAGGGTTGCCCTTAGTGGAGATGGCCGCGGCAGCCCCCGATAGCTGATTTAAAAATCAGCTTGGGTGAGGACACCCCTGGATTCCTAGACAGGTAAGTGTCCTAATATTATAAGTCAGCAGCTACAGCATTTGTAGCTGCTGACTTTTAGTATTTTTTCTGAAGGGGTCTGGAGCTCCTCTTTAAGCACGTACGGACCACCGCACGCCGATATACGTCCTTACTTTGAAGTGGAATATCGTAATGGCAGCAGCTAGCTGCTATAAACCCGGTATCCTTTTCTTCGGCCGTCGCTCCGCTTTTCAATAAGAGTGGTCTCTGCGGCGGATTCGCCGTGAGATCACTTTTATCGGTGGCGGGAGAGGGCCCCCCCCTCCCGCCGCACTACGGTGCCCTCCAACGCTTACCGGAGCCGTCGGCAGTGGGAGAGGGCCCCCCCCTCTTCACTCCGATGCCCTCGGCCGCTTACTGGAGTCGTCGGCAGAGGCGATCGGATGTTGTCTCTTCCTGGGTATAGAGATGAGTGAGGGGAAGATGGCCCCCACCCGTCTCCATACCATTGCAGGGCGGAAGTGACGTCAAAACGTCACTTCCGCCCATAGTTCTTAAAGGGCCATTTTTTTCTTTTTTAAATGACAACATTTTTTTTTTATTGCATTTTAGTGTAAATATGAGATCTGAGGTCTTTTTGACCCCCAGAATTCATATTTAAGAGGTCCTGTCATGCTTTTTTTCAATTACAAGGGATGTTTACATTCCCTGTAATAGGAATAAAAGTGATACAATTTAAAAAAAAAAAAAAAAAAAACAGTGTAACAATAAAAAATAAAAGATAAAATAAATTAGAAAAAAAAATATTTAAATGCACCCCGTTACACTGAGCTCGCGTGCAGAAGCAAACGCATACATGAGTAGCACCCGAATATGAAAACAGTGTTCAAACCGCACATGTGAAGTATTGCCACAATTGGTAAATCGAGAGCAATAATTCTAGCAATAGACCTCCTCCGTAACTCAAAACATGCAACCTGTAGAATTTTTTTTAAATGTCGCCTATGGAGATTTTAAAGGGTAAAAGTTTGCGTGACATGTTGGGTATCAATTTACTTGGCGTAACATTATCTTTCACAATATAAAAAAAAATCGGCTAACTTTACTGTTGTCTTATTTTTTAATTCAAAAAAGTGTATTTTTCCCCCAAAAAAGTGGGCTTGCAAGACCGCTGCGCAAATACGGTGTGACAGAAAGTATTGCAACGACCGCCATTTTAATCTATAGGGTGTTAGAAAAAGATTGTATATTGTTTGGGGGTTCTAAGTAATTTTCTAGCAAAAGAACTGTTTTTAACTTGTAAACAACAAATCTCAAAAAGAGGCTCGGTCCTTACGTGGTTAAGCCTAGTACACACTATCAGGTTTTTTTCGTTCAACCCAGAGGGTTGGACAGCTCAGGTCAGAGCTGCTGTATTAATGATCCAACGTTAGTACAGCGATCTCTCCTGTTGAGCTGTTGTGTTCTGACAAGGGGACGGCCCCACATCCAGAACACTCCGGTCAGTGCTTTCAGCAATTGGCTGAGGTTTTCCAGCAGGCTCATCCGACTTCTGTTGGACTGGCTGCCATATATGCGGGCCGAACGTCTGACAGTTTTTAATGAACCGGCCGATGTTGCCCAACATTCAGGCACTAGTGTACTAGGCCTTAAAGAAGACCTAGAGGCAAAACTTTTTTTTTTCCCCATTTTGGATACAGTAAGGGAGGGTTATAACCAGTGTCACATATTTTTTACGCCATCTGTGCCCCATTGGGGAAATATCCCTTTACTTCCTGTCCCATAGCCAAACAGGAAGTGAGAGGAAATCCCTGTAAATTAAGGGAATTACTTGCCCCCCTCCCCCCAGGTCACCAGAACTAGTGTCCCCATTGGTGGATTTCCCCTCTATTACTTTTCTGGGGACAACCCAACATTTGGGATTTTCTTTTACTTTCACTTTCAATGATAATGGTAAACAGGACAAATAGAGGGGGGGACTCTCCTTAACGGTGTACAGACAGCAATAAAACCTAATAGGTGTTCCAATCCATCTCCACTCTATCCAAAACTAAAAAATATGTTTTGCCTTCAGTTATATTTTAAGCTAGCCATTGATGGATGGAATGTGGAATGAAAAGTCTTAGGAAAATTTGTATGAAAATTTTCAGAACATTTGAATTTCATTGAAAAGATTTTATTTTCTTTTAACATTTGATTTTGGGATGAATGGACTTTACTGAACGAAAACCACATACAATGTTAATAGTTCATTTGTTCGAAAAATATTTTCCATCCTGCTACTTCGAATTTTCTCGTCACTGCGGTCAAAAACAAACGTAGATTTGACCCCACTAATGAATAAGTCAACAGTCACATACACAGTCCCGCTTCAGCCATCGGCATTGGACCAGTTCCTGTGATAGACAGAACACGGGTCCAATGCCGGTGGCGGAGGTGGGACTGTGTGTGTGACGCGTGAGCCGAGTGAGAGCCGAGTTAGAGCCAAGCGGAGAGATGAGTGGAGAGGAGATTTCCGGCGGCACTCGTCCCCCTCCTTCCCCTCCGAGGTAGGCTGTCGGCGTATAACACGCCCCCCGATCTTCCCCCTATTTTCAGGGGGAAAAAGTGTGTGTTATAAGCCGATAAATACGGTAATACGCACTTTTTATCTCTCAAAAAGTGTTTCCCAGCGCTAAACCTTTCATCCAATTTCTAAATAGCTGCAATTGTAAATTCCAAAAGAAAATACAAAAAAATACAAAATACACTTGTAGGTTTTACCAGTCTTTTTTTTTTTGAATAATTTTCCTTTAAGGGGGTGTGTCCTATGCCTACTTACTTTTGCTAATAGGTGTCCCTTATTCCCATCTCAAAAAGTTGAGAGGTATGTACACCATGAATGCACACCTAGTTTTAGCATGCAGGCTGATGTGAATGAGCCCTTAACCACACTGGTGATGACCCCTTCATATAGGCGGCATTACAGCGTCTCCCTTGTACTAGAGTTGGAAAATATAAAAAAATCCCAACAATGTAGGATGCGGCATCTTATTTTACGGGCCGCTTTTTGGAAACGCCTCATTGCTCTGCACTGCAGATCTGTTTATTGCTGCTTCCCAGACAAGTAACATTTCAGATGTTAGCAGTAAACAGAGTTTTATGGAACGGTTGTTGTATGTACAGTTAGCCTGCAACTGATTGGCACTTTAGATAATTTGAGGTCGAGGAGCGCCATAAAAGGAGAAAAGTTTCAAGTTCGTTCTTTTATGATGACTGAAGAAGGATGGTAAAGTGTACCTGTCACCATACATGCACACAGCAGTGGGAGCCACCAAGGTTAAAGCTTAACTCCAGGTAGCTACTGTATAAAATGGCAGGTATTATGCTTTAAAAATGATTGAATGGCTTTTGAAAGGGTGACTGCCTACATGGTTTTCCTGTATAGTTTATATCCAACATACAGTGCTACCCAAAAAATAAATATACTGTATAAAAAACTAATAATTTATACCATAACAAATAATCTATACAGATAAAAAAAGAAGTGAAATAAATAAACACATCAATACAATAAAAAAATAATAATTTTTAGAACTTTTTAAATAAAATTATTGAGGCATTGCGTTTATTGTATTTACTGCTCTTCTTGTATAATAGATTTGTTATGGTAAAAATCATTGATTTTTTTTAATATATTTTATTTATTCATTGATGTATTGATTTAATGTGATTGTAAAATCTTGTTTTTTTTTTTCTATAAAAATAACAAACATGTTATACTTACTTGCCCTGTGAAGTGGTTTTAAACAGGTTTTGAACAGAGCGGCCCCGATCCTCCTCTTCTCAGGTCCCTCTTCGGTGCTCCTGGCACCTCCCTCCTGTTGAGGGCCCCCACAGCAAGCAGCTGAGCCGCAGTTACATGTATCTATTCAGACACGGAGCCATGGTTCGGGCCCCACCCCTTCTCTTCTCATTGGCTCGCTGAATTTGATTGACAGCAGCGGGAGCCAGTGGCGACACTGCTGTGTCTCAGCCAGTTAGGAGGGAAAGTCCAGGATGGCCGAGGCAGGGGGGCTAAGGGGGGGGGGGGGCTAAGGGGGGGGGGGGCTGCTGCTCACATAGGATGTATTAAGATAAAAAAAAAACTTCTGCCTTTGCAACCACTTTAATGCACTTCTTTTTACCTGTATAGGTTATTTTTCAAGATAAGAATTATTATATATATATATATATATATATATATATATATATATATATATATGTCATGTATATACACACACACAGTATATATATAAATGTTATATTTTATAGGGTAGTGCTGTATGTTGCATGTAAAGCTTTTTAATATTAGACGAATATTTATACATTAGCTTAGGTTGAGAAGGTTTAGGGTGAGCACAAAAACATACATATATATATATATATAACATTTGTCAATTCTTTTTTTAGTGTCGCATAACAGGAAAACATGCAAAATTGGGGAAAAAAAAATTGAAAATGCCTTTTTTATTTGCAAATAAATGTATCATGTTTTGTACCAGAAACCTGGTTTTAGTGTCATCTTAAACATATTAATATTAGTCAAATATGTATACCGCAGCTTGGATTGAGAAGGTTTAGGGTTAGCGCAAAAATTTTAATATATATATATATATATATATATATATATATATATATATATATATATATATATATATATATATATATATATATGTTAATGTTTTTTTCAGTGTTGCATAACAAGAAAAAATGCCTATTTATTTGCAAATAATTTTACCACATTTTGTACCAGAAACATAACTTTTTAATTGTAATTTTAAACAGGTCAAAGTTTAAAATAAAATGTACACTTTTTATTTACGGTATATTATAATGTATAGTATATTATACTATACTAATGGGTTTTTTTTTAATAATAGTTAAAACCACTTTTTTTTTCATCCATATATATTTTTTTGTCTAAAGCATCCACAGAAAATATAACATTTTTTTCAAAACACAATATAATGCCTAGGTTATCCCCCCAAAAATGTATGTATAAATTTGTTATCTTAAGTTGTTATCGCCAAATAAACACGCCCATAATGGAAATGTCAAAATTGCTCTAGTCCATAAGAGATATACGGGTGTGAGAGCTGAAGAGGTTAAAATGGATCATCGCAACATACACCAAATATGTCAGCTTCTATTTTTTCCCAGAAATCTCGTGCCCTTGTAATAAGTGAAACAGAACTGGTAAAGTACAAGTAAAGAACATTGCATTGGTAACTGTTTCCAATGTTTTATGACTCACCCTTTATGGTGTCTAAACTTTAACTTTACTTGTTCTTGAGTTTAAGAAAGGTCAAGTCCACCTTTGAGATAAAAGTCAATAGTTATGTTGATCCACACACCTTTTTCAATCGATGCCCTGGGCCATCACTTCCATACAGCACAATGTCATGCTAATCATAAACAACTTTCAGACAACTTTATCTAACTTTTGATTGTTTACACCATTGAAGGTGATTAAAAGGACAACCCATCATTAACTAATTTGGCCAACTGGCAAACTTTGGCCTGAAATACATTTAAAAGACTGAAAGAAGAATTGTGCTCAAATAGAAATTAATCAAATACAGGGGTTTTTTTTTATATATATTTATATATACATGAGATCAAGAATATGGAGGATTTAACTGGAGCTCTACCAAATTATTGAGACAAAAATTGTCCTACTGGATCCAATTCAAATTTTCCGCTGAATATGTTTTTGTCCTGTCGAGTGAGGCCTCAAACCTCCCCACACAGGAAGCTTAATTTGCAACTTGACCAAGAGCCACATTGTACGACCCAGTGCCACGAGCTGGTGAATTTGCCACCTGATTCCGCCTCCTCTGGGTAGGTTGGCTTCCCCAACTATCTTTCACCCAACTCCCCCCCCCCCTCTTTTCAGACTGCTGCTTGTTATTTCAATCCCCCTCAATGGTTTCCCTTTCACTTCCCCCCTACACTGCTCTTTTCTCTATGCCTTTATTCTCCCCTTTCTTCTCTTTATGCCACACTTCCCCCTGCCTTCACACTCCAATATCTAATATAAATAAAATAACTGTACCTCCAATGGATTTATACTGTATTGCATTTAATTGGCACGTAGACTTAGCACATGGGCTGAGCTGACGTACTCATCCTGAATTGTGGGCCTTTCAAGGACTTTTCTTGTTAATTTCTTTACATAGTACTCTCACCTAATCCACCTTTGGGTGCAGAATGGTTACTTTTATTGTAGAAGATCCCAACATAGGAGAGTTAAATATGCAAACAGGGGGTTTATTATACATAAACAGGGGTTACTGTTATGCCCTGTACACACGGTCGGACTTTCCGACGGAAAATGTGCGATCGGAGCAGAAGAGCAGCACTGGCTATTGAACTTCATTTTTCTCGGCTCGTCGTACATGTTGTACGTCACCGCGTTCTTGAGGTTCGGAATTTCCGATCAACTTTGTGTGACCGTGTGTGTGCAAGACAAGTTTGAGCCAACATCCGTCGGAAAAAATCCAATGGATTTTGTTGTCGGAATGTCCGATCGCGTGTACAGGGCACTAGGGTTATAGAAATGGTCTTAGGTGAGGGCATCACCCTTTGTGCTAGGAGCTCAGTTTCAAGGGCTACCTGCACTGATCTCCCAGTACTAAAAGTGTAAAAGACAAGGCATCCCTTTCATCATCTTTGTTTAGCCTATCCCAACTGTTCCTTATCTGTCAGGGCTTCTTTGGAAGTAAGCTAGTGATACCTTCTTTTAAATAAACAAAAACAGGCAGGAAGATAACAATGGGCTAGCCACCTTTTACATATACAAGCTTAAAGCGGGGGTCCACCTATCTATCGTTTTTTGTTTTTTTTTAGTTCATTCCCAAACTTTTCTTCTCAGCATTACATACTCACATATTGTGTGTAATATGTCCGCCTGTGTCAGATTTCGTCGGAAAGAATAACTTATATAACTCACTGCAGGCGGTTTGCATCTTCATTGTGGGCATTTGAAGCCCACAAGCATTTATTTCCTGGATGCAGTGAAGGCTATGCTCCCAGCATTCACTGCTCGTTCCTGCACATGCTCAGTGACATCCTGGGAAGCCTGAGACTAGCTCCCAGGAGTCTGGGAGAGGCTAGAAACACGCCTACTCCCACGGGAGGAGAACCAGGAAGTGCAAAGAAGAATAGAAAAATAAAAGGTAATTACGGCGATTTCAATTTTTTTAAACGGCATGTCAGCATCTAGGCAAGGAAGAGAATACATACAGATATTGTTCAAAATTTGGGTGGAACCCCGCTTTAAGTAGGGAACACACAAGAAAATGGGACGAGCAGTCATCTGGTTTTCCTTGAAAAATTTTGGAGTTTGTCCCCTCAGAAATTTTTGTTTGGTAGGTCTACTCTAAATCAGCTGTCGAAAGTTGTGTACAAACTATCAAAAAATTGTACGATCATGCCTTGATCTTGCCTCGTACAAAAAAAATATTTTAGTGTGTACCCTACTGTTATCATTGAGCTGTGTTATTGTCTTTATTACTCAAGTATATTAATAAAACACCACAGTAGGAGAAAACCCCTAAAATACCTACCCTATATCACAGAAATGCATATACAAGTCATCTTGGAACCAGATATTTAGACATCGTTTAAAATAGTCCCCACAACTTCTGTATTTCCTTAAAAACAAATGCAGAACATTGAAGTCCCAGCACGGTAGCTTGGTGGTTATCTCTTCTGTCTTACAGCACTATGGTAATTGGATCAAATCCCAAACATGAAACCACCTGTGCGGGGCCGGCACGCTCTCCCTGTACTTCCATTGGTTTTCTGCCACACTCCAAAGATGTGCTGGCAGGTTAATTGGCTCTATGGGGGTTATTTACAAAAGGCAAATCCACTTTGCACTACAAGTGCACTGCAAATGCACATGGGAGTGCAGTCGCTGTAAATTAGGGGTAGATCTGAAATGAGGGGCAGCTCTGCTGATTTTATCATCCAATCATGTGCAAGCTAAAATGCTGTTTTTTTATTTTCCTTGCATGTCCCCCTCGGATTTACAGCGACTGCACTTCCAAGTACACTTGCAGTGCACTTTTAGTGCAAAGTGGATTTGCCTTTCGTAAATAACCCCCTATGTGTGTTTATGTAAATGCATGCAAGGTAGGGACCTTAGAATGTAAGCACCTTGAAGAATGACGTGACCGTCCAATAGTACATAATATAAATTGTTGGCACTATATAACTACCTGTAATAAATAAACAATATAAACGAAAAGTAAAAAAGTACCTATTGCAGACAATGGGCCAAAACGTATAATAAAATAATATGGGCAACATAAAAAATTTCCATTCATATATCCAATCGGAAAACCCCTGGATATCTACGGCATCTATAAAATAACTTTTTATAAGTAGACAAACAACCTAATGCCCTAATGCGCATGTGCCATCCATTCTGTTTTCTAATAAAAAGGTGCCAAATGATCCCTAGGCATCAACTAATTAGCTGCCATTATCAGTCGCAGACTATGGGGTTGATTTCCTAAAGGCAAAAACACTCTGCTCTTTGCAAAGTGCAGTTGCGCTCTGCAAGAGCAGTTGCTCCAGAGCTTAGTAAATGAGCAGAAGCTCTGCTGACTTCCATCATCCAATCATGTGCAAGCAAAAATGCTGTTTTTTTTTTTTTCTTTGCACGTGATTTGGTACTCTTTACAAAGTGAAGCTTCATCTCATTTACTAAGCTCTGGAGCAACTGCACTTTGCAAAGTGCACAGTCTATTTGCCTTTAGTAAATCAACCTTAGTGATTACATACAGGGGTTGATTTACAAAAGGCAAATAGACTGTGCACTTTGCAAAGGGCAGTTGCACTCTGTACCTGCGGTTGATCTAAAGCTTAGTAAATGAGGTAAAGCTTCACTTTGGAAAGAATACCCAATCACATGCAAGGAAGATAAAAAAAAACAGCATGTTTGCTTGCACGTGATTGGATGATGGAAGTTAGCAGAGCTTCTGCTCATTTACTAAGCTCTGGAGCAACTGCACTTACAGGGGTTGAGTTACTAAAGGCAAATAGCCTTTGCATTTTGCAAAGTCCTTTTTTTTTCGATCTGGCGGATAGTCTGCTAATCACTCTATCACCATTATATGCTTTGGGCTGGAGATACCTCTATTTTAGAGGTTTATTGCAAGCAGCCATAATGTGGGCAGGACGATCGGAAGACTCCATGTGACAGTGTCCTTCTTTTAAAATGAATGTGGATGTTCTCATGTATATGGAATTGAGTAAGATGTAAGTTACCAGCACTTATGGCCTTTTCACGGCTATTTATTATTGGATGCATGTACTAACTTATTGTTGATTATCTGTATTTGAATTTTATAGATTATAGATTTCCTGTTAACGCCTGATGAAGGAGACAACACTCATCTCCGAAACGCGTTGGATATAGGATTCTGTATCTTCATTTTGCATATCTTGACTCCTCAGTATTCATGACCATGTTCAATATTTCATGTATTTTTTCATAATAAACTAAAGTGATATTTTTCTACTTTCATTGTCTTTTCGTAGTGCCTTTAAAATCCCACCCCTAGGGGCTCTCTCTCTTTCTTGGTGTCTTTAGTCAATCAACTCCACAGTGTCAGTAAGTACGGTAGCTTTACAACCTAATCTTGTATATTCATGTTTTATGAAAAAAAAGATCTTGCAATGGATCACTCTCAAACAAAGGTTGCCTGTAGACAGGACATTTTTTTTTTTTTTTTTTGCTTGGCCGAAGAAGGTTTGCTAAACTTTTGGCAATTGGTTCTTTTCATGTACAGAAAAAGAATGCAAATACAATACAATCCAGCATTGTTCTTGGTAGACGATCGATAACATGGGATGCCATTGATCTAAATGATTACATGGAGTGCAGGGCTGTGGAGTTTCTGTGATATTTCTTTTCACATCTATTGTTTCACTAGAACATGCAATTAGAACACCTCACACAATTCCACAGAAAATCTCACAGAGTGATCATCTGCATTTTAATTGGCGCACGGATTTTCAGGATCCTGTTTTTTTTTTGGTTAAATTGTTCTTTAGACAAAAAAAAAAACACCTACATTATGGCCGTACAATCAGACACCTTCGTTGGTGAGAATTCTCTCAGTAATGGTGAGAATCCAAACACCCAGACAAAGCATAATATACGTACAATACAACTAAGGTATTGACTTTCCCCTAACAGCACAAATACCGTTCTCTAAGCCTGCCGTGGGACATACAAAAGACTGAACATACCTTATTACAGGTAAGACTGTAGAACACAACAAAACACCAGATATTCACCCAGATTGTTATTAAAGCGGTCGCAAACCGTCACAATTTAAAAAAAAAATAAATCAGGCTCCCTGCAGGTTTAAGTCATAATGCACTAGTATGCACTGCATACTAGCACATTATGACAGACTTACCTGTACACAGAACCCTCCAGCGCTGCACTGTCATGGCTGCCCCGCACTTTCATCTTCACCCGGTCTTCCTTTCGGGTTTGTGAGCTCCGGCTGTATGAATGGCCAGGTCCACAATGACGTCACTCCCCTGCATGTGTGCAGGAGCCCCGGCATGGAGCTATGAAGCTACGTCACGGGTATGCTATCCTTTCAGAGATCACATGCTGAAGACATCACCGGCTACATCCCGTGTGAATATCTCCTAAGCAGTGCTAGTTTTGCAGATATATACTGTACATTCAGGTAATCCTTATTATAGTCTTACCTGTAGATACAAGTTAAAAAGTGTACTTTACTTCCACTTTAAAGCTGAGGTCGGGGTATGGCAATTTTTACATAGTTGCATTGGTCCAGCTTGGACCACTGGTGCCTCCCATAGTGTGTTGCGTTGTCCAACACCCCACCTTAAACTTGATCTTGTATAAGTATGTGCCATACATGTGGGTTCCCCGTGAAATATCAATGGCGACCCTAGGGGGGGCCAGAGGGGGCCCTGACCCCCCCAACATTATGCTGGGCCCCACCATGTGCCCCTCCAAAAAAGAAAAAATTTTTTTTAATTTTATTTTTTACAAAAAGGCAATTTCTTTTTGTTTGTATTCATATCGGATGTGCCGCATCTTACTCGGGCCACCGCTGGGGTAACACAGTCTCTATTGAGAGGGAGAGAGTCCCCAGTCAGCTCCTGCAGGTGATTCCTCCCCCCTCCCACTGCTCGCTGACACTGCATAATGCAAGCGCTCACACAACCACGGCCGCCCGATCTGCTCCTTCCCCTGCATCCTCATTGGCAGGGAGAAGAGCGAGTTGCAGGAAGGACTCCACCAGGACTCTCAGTTTCTGAAAAAACAGACCGATTTCTTCCGTCCTTAGGACAGGAGAACGAGCCTGTAAATTCCAGGAGATGCCAGACCAGCGCTGTCAATAGCAGGGGCAGGACAGCAAGAGGAGGCTGGGGAACCCCACAGTGACAGAACACCAGGGCCAGGTGGCAAGACACCCTTTGCAACCCTGATAGTTCTCCCACTGCTTTGGACCCTTATATTTTCTTGGTATGCTGGTGACATATATATCTTGTTTTCTGCCATCCTGGGGGGCCCCAATACAGTAGGAAGGGAGCTCACTGCAGAACATGTGAAAGGGCCGTTGTGGGATCGTAGTAAAGGGCCCCAGGATAGATAAAATATATATAGATCTCTCTCTCTCTCTCTCTATATGCATTTTATATTGCCCCCCTATTTTTGTCCCTGTCCCCCATGTGCCCCCCCTAAATATGAAAGCTGGAGACGCCACTGTGAAATATGGAAATCACTGTAGTAGGCACCACTATTTAAGTGATCTCCTCTAGCTTCTGGGTCCCATGCTGAGTGGTTGCTCACTTGGCACGAGCACCATTCAAACAACACTTTGCCTTTTCTCATTGAATGCAAAGCATTCTCTGATTGGACAAAGTGGAGAGGTGATCGGTGATCTCCATTTCGTCCAACCAGAGAATGCCTTACATTCGTTCAGAAAATACTAAGTGTTGTCTGAATGGTGCCTGTGACGAAAAAGTGTTCATTAAGCAACAGGGTAGCCACTCGGCACGGACCTGGAAGCTAGTGGAGATCACTGGAGTAGTGGTGACTACTATAGTGATTTCCAGATTCCACAGGTTTGGCACATACATACTTACATTGGTCCAAGTTGGACCAATGTAACTATGCAAAGAAAGCCATATCTTCATCGTTAAAGTTGTCATACATGGGAAGACCACTCATCTGAAAAGACATGAAGTTTTCCTGCCATCCTCAAACTTTCTGTATAGCCTGAATACAACTGACTTTCTCCTTAAATCAGGTCATGCTTTAGTGTAGACTATGTGAAATTCTTTTTCTATTTTCAATGGAGGGCAACAGAAGAATCGCACTATTGCCGGTCACGGAGTGGCACCATTGAGAATTGCCAGCATATGAAAAAGCTTGTTAAGTTAGCTTGTCATGGGGGTTGCCATGTTGACTCCCTTCCTAAAAGCAACTTGCCTTGTATTCTAAGCCCAGGTTCCTCAACCAGGATTTTGTGGAACTCTAGGGTTCCTCCAAAGGTTGCCAGGGGTCCCTTGAGCAATTAGCAATTTCTGCCTCTCGGATAAGTTCCCACTGACATCAATGATTTTTCTAGCTATCTGTAAGGGGGTAATTCTTAAAGGCCACAAATGTAAAGAGCATTCTTCCCACTGACTGGAAAGTTATTTCTAATGTTCCTCTGTGTTGAAAAGGTTAAGGCAAATAGCAGTGAAATTGTTGACTATACCTATAAGGTAGAGGGGGTTTCTGATGGTGACATCAGTGGAACATGCCAACGTAATTCATATATGAAACATGTAGCCTCCATCAGATGCTCAGGGTGACAACAGAGGAGCACAACTGGGACACAGGGACAGAGTATTGTCACCCTACAAAAGAAAGTTCCCAAGCAAGAACCCTCTTGGTAAGATCATTAGGTATTTTTAAAATAAAGCTGCAGATTTACAAATATTAAAAAATTACTTATGAATTGACTTTAAAGCGGAAGTAAACTCATTGATTTACCAGTTTCAAAAAACAGTTACATTCCCGGCATGCCGGGATTGCTATTTGTCACATTGGTTGAGCTCTCAACCAAACTGTCAAACCATCCAATGGCTGGTGTCATAACTGATCACATGTGCAGCACCATGGCAGTTGAATATTAAACAGAGGCCAAGATGGCAGCTTCCTTGGCTGAAAACAATAGGAGGGTTTACTTCCACTTTAAATATAAGATTTCTTTTAAAGTACAATGCTGTTATCCAAAGGTGTCTCCGTTACTCTTCCATCCAGAGTGAAGACACTCTAAGTCAGAAAGTGTGTTTCTGGCCAGATCACCAGGTGAAAACAATGGAAAGAAAGGTCTAAAAAAGAAAACAAGTGCAGTCACCACATCTAAGGATTGGTAAGTTGCAGTATATTACATTTTTGGGTTTAATACTGCTTTGAAGCACCCAGTCATTGAGATACAAGTCCAATCTTGATTGTTCAGAGATGTCATGCAATGTTTGTTACTACATCAGTCATCTGCTCTCAGTCAGGTGACAGAATGTTAAGAAACACTTTACGAGGGTGGTGACCGTTCCTATAAATTATGAAACTCATTGAGATTGGTGACAATGAGAACACAACGTACGGTTTAATTATTGCCAAGGATTTGATGCGTGCGTATCTTGGTTCTCTATAATGTTGTATTTTGAAATGACATCATTGCCATTCCTCACTGCCATCTCTTGCCATTACTGCCAACTAAAAGTAAACCCAATCATTAAAATTTAATTTAGGCTTTAACTTGTTGATGTTACGTCAAAAGTTTAATTGTTTGTAATCTGTAACTTTCATTAAAATAGCATTCTATACCTTCCAACTTTCCTAGATGATAAGGAGGGACACTTTTTAGTATGAGGTATACAGGCCATGCCTCCAGTAAGGCAGACTACAAAGAATTAATAGGCACAGTTATTAGATAAAATACATCTAAAGGCAAAACTTTTAGTTTTTTTAGTTTTGGATAGAGTAAAGAGGGATTAGCCCCCCTTTCAGGATATTGTCATTGCTGCCTGTGCCCCCATTAGGGAGAGTCACCTTCTCTATTAACCCTGGTGATCATTATCACTGAAAGTGAAAGAAAATGCTAAATATTGGCTTGTCACCAGAACAGGAATAGAGGGGAAATCTTCCATTGGGGGGCACTAGTTCTGTTGACACCCCGGAACTCCCTCACTTTGGAGGGATTTCCTCTCACTTACTGTTTTGGCAATGGGACCGGAAGTGAAGGGAAATCTCCCCAATGGGGCACAGATGTCCAAAAAATAACCCTCCCTTATCCAAAACGAAAAAAAAAAAAAAAAAAGTTTTGCCTTTAGTTCTACTTTACACACACACACACTTGCTTTTTTCCCACCAATATTTTTCTTTAACCACTAGTCGATCAGCCGCCCCAGTTGTCCTGCGGCACGTTGGCTCAGCTGGGCAAATCTCCGTAGCTGTACGTCGCTCCTTTAAAGCGGGATTCCGGGCAGCTAAAAAAAAATTTTAAAGTCAGCAGCTGTAGACTTACCTGTCCTGGGTGCCCGCGATGCCGGCCGCCCGAGGCCGACCCATCCCTCGGCTCTCGGGTCCCGGCATCGCCATCCTAGGAAAGGGAAACAGGCAGTGGAGCCTTGCGGCTTCACTGCCAGTTTCCTACTGCGCACGCGCGAGTGGCGCAGCGATCTGTGAATGGCCCCGTGGTGTTCTGGGAACACACACAGTTCCCAGAAGACAACGGGACCGCTCACCGAGGAGAAGAACACGCCGCGGAATAGGAAGAGGCAGATTAGGAAGACTGCCTAGCAACAAGGGTTTAGGTAAGTATAAAAAAATTTTTTTTTTCCAAATGTTTTATTTTTTATTTTTTATTTGGTTTACGGATCCAAATTTTTCCCACTATGGAAAACATTGGATCGACATTCAAATCAAAAATGAGTGGGAAAAGAACCTGTTCAAGGGGAATGATGTCCCCCTTTATAGAGGAATACCAAAAAAAGTTTGAAGGAAATTGACAGGGTATTAGACTCCATTCTATATACAACTTGCAGTCTTCAAAAATCATGCATTGTATGTACAATATGAGCAATTTAATAGGGAGATCTTGATCAAAAAAGAGAAAAAATTCCACAGGGACAAAAATGCCTTTCAGGAACACAAAGCTTATAATTGGAAGAATACACAGTTCAAAACTAGATCCAACTTTAACCCCTTGCCGACCAGCGCACAGCCCAATGGCACGGCTGGGCAAATGGGCGTACAGGTACGTCCCCTTTAAATTGCGGCATAGTGGGCACGCACACCCGCCGCATACTCCGTGAGCGTGCCCGCGGGTCCCGCGGACTCGATGTCCGCCGGAGGCCCGCGATCGTGTCACGGAGCGGCAGAATGGGGAGATGCCATTGTAAACAAGGCATTTCCCTGTTCTACCTAGCAACATGACAGAGATCTACTGCTCCCTGTCATCGGAAGCAGTGATCACTGTCATGTTCTAGTGAGGCAATCCCTCCTACAGTAAGAATCACTCCCTAGGACACACTTAACCCCTTGATCGCCCCTTAGTGTTTAACCCCTTCCCTGCCAGTGTCATTTACACAGTAATCAGTTAATTTTTATAGCACTGATCGCTGTATAAATGACAATGGTCCCAAAATAGTGTCAAAAGTGTCCGCCATAATGTCGCAGTCATGATAAAAATCACAGATCGCCGCCATTACTAATAAAAAAAATATTATAATAAAAATTACATTATCCTCTATTTTGTAACTTTTGCGCAAACCAATCAATATACGCTTATTGCAATTTTTTTTTACTAAAAATATGTAGAAGAATACATATCGGCCTAAACTGAGAAAGAAATTTTTTTTATATATATATTTTTGGGTGATATTTATTATAGCAAAAAGTAAAAAATATAGCTTTTTTTTTCAAAATTGGCGCTCTTATTTTTTGTTTATAGCGCAAAAAAATAAAAACCGCAGAGGTGATCAAATACCACCAAAAGAAGGCTCTATTTGTCGGAAAAAAAAGGACGTGAATTTTGTTTGGGTGCAACGTCGCACGACCGCGCAATTGTCAGTTAAAGCGCCGAATCGCAAAAAGTGCTCTGGTCAGGAAAGGTGTAAATCCTTCCAGTAAATTTCTAGTACAGGAGAGGAGGTGGGTGGGAATACACATTTTAGGGCTCCACCCCCTCGCCTATTTTTTATTTTTTTTACAACAACAATAAATATTTAGGGTGGTCACATATACACTTATATAATGATTTATATGATTTTTATAATTATATTAATTATTTTAATAATCACAGTTATTTTGTTTGAATACATTTTGGCATTTTTACAGATTCAGCGCCTTGGTACCTCTGTTTCTTACGAGCCTCCAGGACTTCCCTGGATCTGTATCCACCAAGTGCTGAGGATCTCTAATGCCCCGTACACACGGTCGGACATTGATCAGACATTCCGACAACAAAATCCATGGATTTTTTCCAAAGGATGTTGGCTCAAACTTGTCTTGCATACACACGGTCACACAAAGTTGTCGGAAAATCCGATCGTTCTGAATGCGGTGACGTAAAACACGTACGTCGGGACTATAAACGGGGCAGTAGCCAATAGCTTTCATCTCTTTATTTATTCTGAGCATGCGTGGCACTTTGTGCGTCGGATTTGTGTACACACGATCGGAAATTCCGACAACGGATTTTGTTGTCGGAAAATTTTATATCCTGCTCTCAAACTTTGTGTGTCGGAAAATCTGATGGAAAATGTGTGATGGAGCCTACACACGGTCGGAATTTCCAACAACAAGGTCCTATCACACATTTTCCGTGTACGGGGCATACCAATTTGCCAGTAGCTTTCCTTCGGATCCGCCCTACACCTGGCTCCCTTCCCAGTAGGCATGCCACAATGGGGTCTAGTACTGGCCTCACTCCGCACTCAGGCCTGGAACTGATGCCGGGAGAGAAGGTGGGTGGGCATACGCATTTCGAGGTTCCGCCCCCCCCCCTTTTTTAATTTTTTTTTATTACATACAATAACTATTTAGGATGATTACATATACACTTATATAGCTTCTTATCATTTTTATAATTTGATTATATTAATTATTTTAACGATCTTTTGTTTGAATTCATTTTGGCATTTTTACTGATTTCAGTGCCTTGGTACCTCTGTTTCCTTACAAGCCCCACGGATCTTCCCTCGATCGGTCTCCACCAAGTGCTGCGGATCTCTAGCAATTTCCTATTGGCTTCCCTTTGGATTCCCCCCCACACCTGGCTTCCTTCCCTGGCTGCTCGGTTGGTGCTGTCACCTGCCTCTTTCCTCACCACAGCTTTGCCACCACTTCATCCTGTTTTTTTTCTATGCGCTTTACAATCCAGCCGCTACTTGTGTTTTACAATTCATTGTGAGCCCTTGGTTTGTGCTTTAGGCATGAATATCTTTTTTTGCTCAGAACAATGATGTGCAGTGCATGTGGGCAGGAAATGGCTGGACGAGGCTGGAGGAGATAAGCAGAACCATGATGTATAGAAAGGAAAAAAAGTATTTCATGTAAATAAAAAAAACAAAAAAATAAAAACAAAGCAGTGGTTTAAAATTCCTGGTGAATAGGCAAAAAAATTCAGGTTAATATCTAATGCCAGGTGCCTTATGAAGTACCTGCATGCAGACGCAGACCAAAGGTCCACCGGATTTCATTATAAAAGACAACTGAAACACAAAAACAAAAGCAACACATTCCATAGAATGGAAGGCTGATAACGGTCAGTACACTCCGCCATACAATCGCACAATGTTTGCAGCCAGTGATGGGCTTACCTTACCCCAGTAGGATGTTGACATTCCAGTTCCTCATTCTCCAGGCTGATTGTATTGATTTTTCCCGTTCCCTCCAGGCCTGATAGTGAAGGGAAAACCTAAAGCTGCCATAGTATTAAGGCTCCTGTGTAAATATGCGGGGCAGAGGAAAAGATTCCGTCTACTTCTGAAATTTCATCAGCAAAATTACCAAACAGTTTCTCCTTCTGCTTTAATAAACGTCGGCAATACAGGATGTGGCTGAGCGGAGTAACACCATCTACAGCGGTTTATGGCATAACTTTTTCAGAATAACTGTAAGAGCATTCTTAAAACTGAAATCTTACACACACGTATACACTATATTACCAAAACTATTGGGACGCCTGCCTTTACACACACATGAACTTTAATGGCATCCCAGTCTTATGCCCCGTACACACGGTCGGATTTTCCGATTGAAAATGTGTGATAGGACCTTGTTGTCGGAAATTCCGACCGTGTGTAGGCTCCATCACACATTTTCCCATCGGATTTTCCGAAACACAAAGTTTGAGAGCAGGCAACAAAATCCGTTGGGGGAAATTCCGATCGTGTGTACACAAATCCGACGCACAAAGTGCCACGCATGCGCAAAATAAATAAAGAGATGAAAGCTATTGGCTACTGCCCCGTTTATAGTCCCGACGTACGTGTTTTACGTCACCGCGTTCAGAATGATCGGATTTTCCGACAACTTTGTGCGACCGTGTGTATGCAAGACAAGTTTGAGCCAACATCCGTCGGAAAAAATCCTAGGATTTTGTTGTCGGAATGTCCGAACAAAGTCCGACCGTGTGTACGGGGCATTAGTCCGTAGGGTTCAATATTGACTTGGCCCACCCTTTGCAGCTATAACAGCTTTAACTCTTCTGGGAAGGCTGTCCACAAGGTTTAGGAGTGTGTCTATGGGAATGTTTGACCATTCTTCCAGAAGCGCATTTGTGAGGTCAGGCACCGTTGGACAAGAAGGCCTGGCTCGCAGTCTCTGCTCTAATTCACCCCAAAGGTGTTCTATCAGGTTGAGGTCAGGACTCTGTGCAGGCCAGTCAAGTTCCTCCACCCCAAACTCGCTCATCCATATCTTTATGGACCTTGTTTTGTGCACTGGTGTGCAGTCATGTTGGAACAGGAAGGGGCCATCCCCAAACTGTTCCCAAGTTGGGAGCATGAAATTGTCCAAAAGGTTTTGGCATGCTGACACCTTAAGAGCTCCCTTCACTGGAACTAAGGGGCCAAACCCAACCCCTAAAAAAGCAACCCCACACCATAACCCCCCCTCCACCAATTGATTTAGAGAGGTGGCCCAATACTTTTGACAATATAGTGTGGATGAGCGAGTTTGGCATGGAGGAACTTGATTGGCCTGAACAGAGTTATGACCTCAACCAAATAGAACACCTTTGGGATGAATTAGAGCGGAGACTACAAGTCAGGCCTTCTCATCCAACATCAGTGCCTGACCTCACAAATGCGCTTCTGGAAGAAAGGTCAAACATTCCCATAGACACACTCCTAAACCTTGTGGACAGCCTTCCCAGAAGAGTTGAAGCTGTTATAGCTGCAAAGGGTGGGCCAACTCAATATTGAACCCTACGGACTAAGACTGGGATGTCATTGAAGTTCATGTGCGTGTAAAGGCGGGTGTCCCAATACAGTGTATACTGTATATATTACTCAATAGCCAATAAGTATATAAATCCATTTTGTGTGCACCAAACACTTTTTCGAACCCAGATATTACTTTGTAAAATAGCAGTGATATCACCACTGTGCTGTACATAGCCTGTACAGAGAGTAGAGCTGTGGGAGGGGCTCAGCAGGCCCCACCTACTACAGGCTGCCTGTGGAAAACTACTGCAGGGGGTGGAGATAAGACCAGTCACCCTTCACAAGGAGAGGGAGCAGCAGAGACCGGTCTTTATTACAGGAAGTAAAGTCCCACACTGGATTACTGCAAAGATCTGGAAGAAATACACAAAGCACACCAAGTGTCAGGAAAAAATGCACATGACGGATAGATTTAGACAATATTTGCATATCTTGGGTGTCAACTTTATAGTGAGCCTGTCACCATCAACTTCCAGTCCCTGAGACAGAGCAGGAAGTAGGGAGATCTCTCCAAAGTGATGAGAAATTCCTCTTATGCCGCGTACACACGGTCGGACTTTGCAGCTACAAAAGTCGGACAGCCTGTCCGACATACTTCCGGCGTACCTTCGGCGGACTTGGGGCAGACTTTCTTACGAACGGACTTGCCCACACACGACCACACAAAAGTACGACAGCTTAGTACGCTGTGACGTACACCAAGTCCGACGAGACTATAAAACGGAAGTTCAATAGCCTGTACGACACCCTTTGGGCTCCTTCTGCTAATCTCGTGTTTATCTCGTGTTAGTAGAAGTTTGGTGAGAGACGATTCGCGCTTGTGAGACTCGTATTTTTCAGTTCGTTTTAACTGTTGTTCAGTCTGTGCTTGTGAGGTTTGTATCTGCTTTTCAGTGCGTTTGGTCAGTTGGCATTGAGAAATCTTTGTTTTATTGGCCGCTCGTTCCTGATTTTCAGGTCGTTCTTCACAGGCCTTGCTGTTCTTCAGTGCGTTCTGTTTAGTGCGTTCTGACCAGCCGACCGTTTTGAAGCCATGTTACCTGTACGTACTCGTCGTAGAGCTCGTGCATTGTATGTGCTTGGTGCTGTAGTTTATTCTTCAGCCCAAGACCAGTCCATGAACAGGGCGAGGAGGAGTTCATGGACCAAGAATTGGTTGCTTCAGCGTGACCAGTTCTGTCACATGCCTTTGCTCCGTGAGATCCGTGAGAATAATCCTGAGGATTTCAGGAACTTTCTCCGGATGACGGACCCCGTTTTTGACCGTTTGGTGGCTTTGCTGACCCCCTATATCAGCAGGCAGGATACCTGCATGAGGCAAGCCATCACTCCGGAGCAGAGGCTGGTCGCTACCTTGCGGTATTTGGCCACAGGGAGAAGCCTGCAGGACCTTAAGTTCTCGACAGGCATCTCCCCCCAGGCTCTGGGGATCATTATCCCAGAGACCTGTTCTGCCATCATACAGGTCCTGCAGAAGGACTATATTAAGGTAAGCTATTTTTATTTTATTAGCATCACATGTTCTTTTATGTAATCTTTGATAATGTAATGTATTTCTTGCTTCAAACACTACTTCCCATCATTGCAATATAGTGTGAATGTCCCCTTTTTATCCTCACACATGCTGGGATTTTTTCCTGTTATTTTTTGTCATGCATGTATAGTTTCCTTCAATAACCTTCCCAGCATGAAGTGATGGGAACATATCCACCTAGTCTACTCATTTTGAATGTATTTTGTTGGAGTGTATTTAGTGTGCTTATAATTAGCAATTAGCTAGATTTCACAACCCCCCCCCCCACCTGAACTCACTCCAAATAGTGTGCTGCTAATTAGCAATTATCTAGATTTCACAACCCCCCCCCCCACCTGAACTCACTCCAAATAGTGTGCTGCTAATTAGCAATTAGCTAGATTTCACAACCCCCCCCCACCTGAACTCACTCCAAATAGTGTGCTGCTAATTAGCAATTATCTAGATTTCACAACCCCCCCCCCACCTGAACTCACTCCAAATAGTGTGCTGCTAATTAGCAATTAGCTAGATTTCACAACCCCCCCCCACCTGAACTCACTCCAAATAGTGTGCTGCTAATTAGCAATTAGCTAGATTTCACAACCCCCCCCCCACCTGAACTCACTCCAAATAGTGTGCTGCTAATTAGCAATTAGCTAGATTTCACAACCCCCCCACCCCCACCCTCGTTAAAATTTGCTTGAATGTTCTGTGGTGTTGATTTGTCTAAAGCAAATCTATGTTGCACTTAGCAAAATGCATGTGCACTCTACAAGTGCATTTGTTCCAGTGCTTTAGTAAATGAGCAGAAGCTCTGCTGATTTCCATCATCAAATCATATGCAAGCCTCAAAGTGTTTTCATTAATTGCCCTTGCATGTGATTGTGTACTCTTTGCAACATGAATGCCTTTTGACATTACCTCATTTACTGTAAGCTGGTTAGCAACTGCACCTGCAGAGTGCGACAACTGCAGTCTTGTAGCCTTTGTTAGTCCCTAAATTCCTGCGTGTTGTTAAAGTAATTTTTTTTAGGGATTTCACAACCCCCTAAAATGTAATCAATGTTCTATCAGAGGGGGTGAGCAATCTGATAAGTGTGCCTTTTTCCATATTAGTTATTCCAGAAGAATTAAATTATTGAATGTTATACTGATGCTGGGGAATAATGTTTTTAATTGTCTAATTTTCTTGCAATGTTAGCTTCCAAATTAATTGATTTTGGTTTTCTTGTTTGATTCCCCAGTTTCCTTCAACGCCACAGGAATGGCAGACTGTGGCATCCCATTTTGCCAGCCGTTGGGACTTTCCCAATTGTGGAGGGGCTATAGATGGGAAACATGTCCACATTGTGCCACCACCCCATTCGGGGTCATATTATTTTAATTATAAGGGGTTCCACAGTATTGTTTTAATGGCGGTGGTGTTGGCACACTATGATTTTTTATATGTGGACGTGGGGAAGAATGGCCGGATGTCGGATGGAGGAGTATTTGCCCAGACGGAGTTCTGCCAGCGTCTCCAGAGTGGTGGCCTGGGATTGCCACCTGATGAGGATAACGTGGAAGGACTCCCCTTTGTCTTCATTGCCGATGAAGCCTTCGCTCTGAGCAAGCACCTCATGAGGCCATTCCCCCAAAGAACCCTCACCCCGGAGAGGAGGGTTTTTAATTACCGGCTGGCCAGAGCTAGAAGAGTGGTTGAGAATGCGTTTGGAATTCTGGCCAGCCGGTTCCGCCTGTTTCAAACAGCCATTAATTTGGCGGAATACAAACTTAATTTTATAATTTTATCGTGCTGCATTCTGCACAACTTTTTAAATAAGCATTCTGCCAATTATATAGGCACAGTTGGGCCTGAGGCCGGACAAATAGAAGCCAACCTTACAGGCCTGGATACTGTCCGTACTGGCTTGGCCCCCCAAAGTTCCCATCAAGTTAGACAGCAATATGTTGATTATTTTATGGGTAGGGGGGCCATTGCAATGGGCCAGGATATATAATTTTTTGACAATAAAAAAAATATTGCTGAAATCTGGCATTATATTTATTGCTTGCCTTTCTTTTGGGCTGTCTCCTAGGTTATGGTCGAGCAGTTGTAGTGCCAACTGTATTTGAATTTTAAAAATGTCTAAATAAGCTCCATTGCCACTGTAAACAACTTTTTGACAATTATAACCAAACTGATACTGAGCCTTGAAATAACAAACCACACATTTGTTAAAATCCTATAAGGAGATGTTTTTATTAATGGTTGTTATGCATTCAGTTCTGCATTTAGTATAAAATGTTCATAGACAAAAATATAATGGTATCTTAATGATGTAGCAAAATATAATTATATTTAAATATTTCTACCTAATCCACAAAAAAATATTTTTGGCTTTTTGATTTTCCAAAACAGGCTTTTTTTTTTTGGAAAATCAAGTTTTGTTTTTTTTTAAAAGCAATTTTTTTTTTTTTTTTTTTTTTAAAATCAATTTTTTGAATTTTTTTGGTTTTTTAACATTAATTATTTTTCTTTTTTTTGGTTTTTTAAAATCAATTTTTTGAATTTTTTTGGTTTTTTAACATTAATTATTTTTCTTTTTTTTGGTTTTTT